>CM021765.1:2153125-2345354 GCA_011076525.1 Nettapus auritus
TTTTTTTTTTATTTTTTTTTTTTTTTTTTTTTTTCTTTTTTTTTTTTCTGAATCCACACCATTATAAACCAAGATCTGTGTCTGTTGCTCCATGGGAAAAGGGTTGGGCACCTCATGTGCAATGTGGTGGAAGCACAACCTAGAGACACATGCGTGCAGGTGTGAAGCCCATGGCACATCTGACCCTGTTACTGCCTCGTCTAAGGATCCTTAATTGTTACAGAAGTGGTTGCAGTTCATGCTTTTAATTCTTGGTGTCCCTGCTGTGTTGGCTGAAACACAATGTCTTTAAGGCAAATCTCTATTTCTTTATCTGTCCAATAAAAACTGTCATTGTCCTGCTTTTGTTGCTATTGAGACCGGTTCTTATTTTTCAATGAAACTCAATAGATAATGTGACCTGATTTTCCTCTGAGATTAGGCTGACACAAAATACGAGGCCAAAAGGATGGTCTGGGAAAGCAGAGGCTGGTCATATTCACTTTTGTCCCTGGGCAAATCATGGAGTGATTCACCTCAGAGCATATTTCTGGGCACAGGAAGCAAAATAAATTAATTGGGAAGGGTTAGCATGGATTCACCAAGCATAAATCATGTCTGACCAACTTATCCAGGCTCCTCCTCGTGATATATTGTAGGAGGACAAGAGGCAGTAAGCAGGAACAGGACAGAAAGAAGGAAGAATTTTGTCACAGGGAGACCAGTCAAGCACTGGAAGAGGTTTCCCAGCGTAGATGTGCAGTCTCCATCCTTGGAGGTCTTCAAGATGCGAATGGTCAACCTGGTCTGATCTGAAGGGTGACCTTGCCTTGGGCAGGAAGTTGGGCCTCCTGAGTTTCCTTCCAGCCAGAATGATTCAGCGATTTAGTCACTCTACAAGACTGTAGCTACCATGCATTTGTTCCCATTAAGACGATGACAAAAGCTCCATTTCCACTCGGTGAGCACAACAAATGGGAGCGTCGCCCTTGAGGAATGGGGATGGGGACTCACGTGGGGGGAACCCAAACTTACCGGTGTGTGAGTGAGCATTGCGTGGGATGATACAAAATCGCAAAGAAAACTCATTCTGGGCACTGCTGGTGAATCTGCCCCTCTGCTAAAGGACCGAATGTAGATTACTGGAAGCAGGAACTGCATTAAATCCAAAGGGATAACTGATTCTCCAGTGATCATTTCTAATTCCGTTAAGCATGAGGAGTAATGAAATAGACCCATTAAGAGATTGGAAGTGCAGGCACCACAAACATTTTGTAAAGACAAAGGGCGGACATGTTGAGGCTGATTTTGTAGAGCAGGTGCAATTGTTATTTGAGCTGTTCTTTGCTTAAAATCAGTGAATTGTTTACAAGTGGCCAATAAAAGCCCTGGAGACTAGCCATCGAAGTAAAGGCAGCATACAGTCCTTGTGTCTGGTGTTGTCCCATTTTCAGCTATGCCTTTGTACGAGGTGGAAAATGTGTGAGGTTACCATAGTGAGCTGAATCCATAAAAGCTTTCTTGTTGCCCAGGACCATACTGGGGTGGAGTAGAATGGGTGCGAGTGCTTGAGTTTGCACTAATGTGCACCTAAATGACGCGAAAACACAATTTTATAATGGGAATTTGTGCAGGCAACAAAGATGTGTCACATAGGTGCCCTTCAGCCCTCTCTAACAGCTTTGCCCCTCTGTTTTGTTTTCTCTTCATAAGCCAACTTTAAAGAAAAAGGATAGGAAGATCTAAAAGCCTTGCTTTGGCTTCCTTCCCTCCAACAATAGAGGCAATGACAAATCCGAGATGCTCCCAGCCCTCCTTCAAGGGCTGGATTGATGTCCCTGCCTCGTGGTTAGACCCAGCTGGGAGAAGGGGAATTAGGCCTTGTCTTTCAATTACTGCTGTTTTGCTCAGGGCCGCACATTGAAGCCTCCCAGCGGACAAGTCCTTCTTACTGCTTATAATCTCTGAATTGTATTTGAAAATAAAGCTTTTAATTAAAACTGGCATTTCTCAGCTTCCCACTGGCAGCCGACATCTGCCTGCAAAGAAATATCCTTTGTGACACTTGCAGTACAGAAGCCCAGTGTTACAGAGAGTAAACTAATTCCCTACTCTCCTGCCATCAGATGAGATGTGAAAGACAAGCTCCTCAACACTTACAGCCATTAAAGATCCCACGGCATTTCGCAACAGCAAGGGGGTTAACCCCAGCGACCTGGCCGAATTCCAGCTCTGGTAATCTCTATTTCAAATCCCCCCCTGCAGTTTCTTACGTGACCTGATCTCCTTCCCTTCCCATGTTATGATTACTGGGAGCTGTTGATGCAAAGAGTTAAAGAGCTGCTTGGCTGGCTCTACAGTGACGGTGCTTCATAGGTGGGTCCTTCTGCATACACCTAGAAAGAATACAATGCCATCTTTTCTCAACCCCCTGATCTGAAAACAAACATTGTGAAAAATGTTGTGCCCCAGGCAGTATTTTGGCAGTCTTCAGCAGCTGTCAGGGATCGTTTCAAACCAAAATCCTGGTGAAACCTCACCGTTTCTGTAATGTTGTCTGTATTATCTCCCTCAATTAACATTCAAGGATGTAGAGAGCCTTAACAATACTGGCAAGGTTCTTTAAGGACGTCACATGCACAATGATACAATTGAATCTTCTTATGACATCTTTTAAATCACATGGGAATCTTTTTGTGTTTTAAGTAAGGATCTTGACATGTAAATTAATTTTATTATGTCTGTTTCTCCATGGGTCCTGAGGGCAAGGCTTTTACTCCGTCTGCTCACAGTCATGTAGTCTGACGTGGGCTAATCGTCTCTCGTCCTTCTCCCTGCAGCAGGCTGCACTTCAGGCATTTTCTGTACCAAATCTGTCATGTGCAGCATAATCCTGGTGAGGAAAAACTGAGAAATGGCAGATTGAAACGATTTACTGATAATATCTCTGATAGCCACATTAGAGGTCTATGCCTTGAGTTTTGGAATAAGTTTTATGAAGACCTGAAATTCCATCAACCAAAAAAAACAGGTGTGAAATAGTGAGGATTCAACACCAGGAGATGAAAATTAAAACCACTCCTCCTCCAGCATTGACAATCCCAAAGTGTCCTGAAAGTCAAGGAAAAACAACAGACAGAAAACAAATGTGGCCTCAGGAGTTTGTTCATAAATTTATATGGCAATAGCACTGCATGTTCTCAAAAATGGAATAGCCTCAAATAAGATATTAAAACTCAGAATCAACTCTGCTAACCTAATATTTCTATCTGATACAACTGAGATTACCCTGTAGATATTTTATGTTTTTAGCAGCTTTTTTCCTCCCGTCATTAAATATTTAATAGTTCTAATTTATCACTTTAATATTGAGTTGTTTTGACTTAGATTCTTGGACCATGAACTGAATTGCACCAACAAAACAGGTTATTCTGTGCAAGTTTATCAGAGTTATATGCCAAAGATGGACACCCAGTATTTACGTCTCCAACTCCTCATGCTACAAGTAATTACTTATATTAAGAGAAAGTTCAATATCCCTTCTGTGAATTGGTACCATGTAGCTCCAGCTTAGCTCATTATTGCCATTTTTATTCCCCAAACATTAAAAAGTGCTATAGGAGATCAGGGCTTCAGCATGCTAGGTACCCTACAGACACAAAGAATGGAAAGAGCATCTCAAAATACAAATGGGCAGACAGGGAAAAGAGGTGGAAAGAAGAAAGTTGCCCCAGTATCTCACACCGTCTGATGCCCACTGCATTGCTGTGTTCTGCTTTGGTGCAATACAATACAAGGTGGCCAAAGCTAAAGAGAGGCCTGTGGTGGGATTTATTTGCCCTGACTTAGGTAGTCATCTGTCAGATGCCTACATCTAAGCTAGGGTTCCCATTATAAACAGTGGAAGGCCATGGGCCCATCCAGAGGACAACATATAACATCTTACAAACAGATGTCTAAGACAGGTTAGATGAGTTTCTCAGAGCAGGCATTTATTTCCACTGTTGTCTTTGTGGTGGAGCATGGAGATGTAGTGCTCAATCCATTTCTCCACGTCTTTTTCATTAACTGAGCAAAGATAACCCATCTGTCTTCTGTATCAGCACAGAGCCTCTGCCAAGGGGCAAGCTCTGTCTGTGCTGCATGACTCCAGAAGCCAGACAAAACCATTAGGAGTCATTTCTGTCTTAGTTTTATTGGCTAGGCTTGTGTAGGAAGCCCCATAATCTTGTTCTGCTTTTTCCCTTGAAATTGCTTTAAGGCTCTGCAGTTAAGTTCTGTCTCAGTGATGGCGACTGTTTTAAGCATTTTTAAACCAGCCAACTTCACTTTCTGGAGAGAAAGATCCTGGTGCAGTGGATCTGTTCTGGACCTCACAGCACACCCCCAAAACGTGGATTTACATATACCAGGTGCTGGGGATGTTAACTCATAGCCTGGTCAGTGCCAGCAATGCCAAGGAAGAAATAAAAGAATATCAGCAGCATCCTAGAAATAAACCTCCGAAATCACAATAAGGAGACTATGAAGCACAAAAATGAACAAATTTGTGGTGTTTTTCAGCAAACTGTCTGAGACCAGGCTACTTTCACCTTCATCCTCAGAGCTATGTCATTATGGAAAGGTATGGAGCTGGCTGTGAGCACTGGGGATAAAAATTGCCTTAGCTCCAGTCTCAGTGGTTCTTGGTGACTGAGATTTGAATCACAAATTGTGAGGTGAACTTCTGGGAAGTCAGCTACAGGTCTGATGTGCCTGTTTGGATCCTAAATGAGCACCTTCAAAAGCCCTTTACAGCAACAGCACCAGAGAGAACATTTCAAGGGTGAAGCAGTGTCATATCTTCCTTGTGTCCTTCTCAGGTCTCCTCATGTCAAAAAATGCATACAGGTGAAAGTAGTGCAAATTGATTCTATCCTGGTAGAGGATCGAATATATAAACCAAATGGGGAAATCTTGGGGGAAGAGACTTGACCATCTCTCATACCTGCCTACTCAGTGGACATAACTGCAAAAGGAAAATGTTCCCCTATACTCAACTGCAGCAAACTGTGGCCTATGGCCTATCCTGTGATAATCTTGGGAAAAAAATAAATAAATAAATAAATAAAGTTCCAGTATGTGTCTGATGTGTGCATTTCTCAAAAGGACTTGAGTGAGAGAAGGAAGAATTATATCTCCTGCAGGCTCTTTTGAAAAATCTTACCCTTAAAATGTTTGGAGGTCCGTGCACAGCAAATGTGATAAAAGTGGACATTTCCCCCATGGGATCTGATGCTTCAGGCCTTAGCTGTCTTTCAGCGAGGGTAATTTCATTAATTCAGCCCCACTCTGCTCCAGTCAGGAATTTCTGCATTCAGAACAGGGCTCTGACGTGGCTGCTCTGTGCACATTCTAGACAACCATTAAGAAATAAAAACAGGAGTCTAAATTTCTATAAAGATCTGAACAGACAGGATCTGAGTTGCATTAAAAAAATAAAAAGTACAGTCAGAGTTTGTATTACTAACTAAGATATAAGTCATGAGGTCCAAATCTTTCCACAGATCTGTGGATGTAACACCATACATTTCTGCAAGTTCCCTGTGGCAGGGAAAATCAAAAAGGACGACTGTCCTTAGGCTGATTTGTGAGACAGAAAATGAATGACTGAGTATAAATTGTAAAATTCCTTGGATACAAGTAAGTATGAGCAAATAAGTCTCATATTTCTTTCCATTTACATGTAGAAAGTTGATGCCTAACTCATAGCAGAAAAATGTCCTTAAAAGACTGGACCCAAACTGGTGGATGTAGTTGCTAAGCCATTCTCCATCATATTTGAGCAGTTATGAAGTTCATTGATATTCCCCAGGATATTCTTGTCCCTAAATTGGACAGACATGGACTTAATGGACGGACCACACAGCGGCTGAGGAATCGGTTGGATGGTTGCCCTCAAAGTGTTGCGGTCAATGGCTCAATGTCCAGGTGGAGATCAGTGACCAGTGGTGTTCCTCAGGGGACAGTATTGGGACCGGTGCTGTTTAACATCATTGTTGGTGACATGGACAGGGGGATCGAGTGCACCCTCAGCACATTTGCTGATGACACCTAGCTATGTGGTGTGGTTGACACGCTGGAGGGAAGGGATGCCATCCAGAGGGATCTGGGCAGACCTTAGAGGTGGGCCTGTGTGAGCCTCATGAGGTTCAACAAGGCCAAGTGCAAGGTCCTGTGTCTGGGTTGGGGCAATCCCAAGCAGAAATCCAAGCTGGGTGGAGAATGGACTGAGAGCAGCCCTGAGGAGAAGGGCCTGGGGATGTTGGAGGATGATCAAAGCGCTGGAGCCCCTCTGCTGTGGGGCCAGGCTGAGGGAGCTGGGGGTGCTCGGCCTGGAGAAGAGAAGGCTCCGGGGAGAGCTCCCAGTGGGTTGTCAGGGCCTGAAGGGGCTGCAGGAGAGCTGGGGACTCCGTGTCAGGGCTGTGGTGATAGGACAGCAGGAATGCCTTTAAACTAAAAGAGGGGAGATTTAGATTAGCTATAAGGAAGAAATTCTTCACTCAGAGGGAGGTGAGGCCCTGGCCCAGGCTGCCCAGAGGAGCTGTGGCTGCCCCATCCCTGGCAGTGCCCAAGGCCAGGCTGGATGGGGCTGGGGGCAGCCTGGATGGGGCTGGGTGCTGGGATGCAGAGGGATGCTGGCAGGATGAGCATCATGCTTAATAACAATGCAAACTGCATCACTGATGAGGCTTTTAAAACAGTAATTGGGAATTTTGGAGTATTTGGTTTTGAAAATATTAGTTGACTAACAAATTCTTGGTTACATCTCTGTTATACATTCCTTTATTTTTTCCCCCATAACAATATCTTGGAAGGCGAATAGGCTGTTCTGGGTTTTTGTTACCTTTGGGCTGAGATCTCACGAAGCTAATTCTGTTTTGCCCTGCAGCATTATTTCCAGCACTGAGTTCGCTTTGAGCTTAGCCAGGTATAACTCCGAGGGTATCTTAAAGCATCTGTCTTTGACTTGACTTAATCAGTAATATCAGCCCTCGTCTTGCTGAGCAGTTTTCTACTACAAACAGCACCATTATTAAGAACATATTCACCACCTGATTTTCCAAAGGGAATTAAACACCTCTCTCACCTCTCTTACATCTCAACAGCACTCAAAGTTGAATAGATGCGGGAATTTTACTGCCCCTGACAGCAACCTTTCCCTGAGAATAAAGCCCCACAAACTATAATTTGGCTGCCACTGTCACATCCAACATAATCAACTACTGACTTAATTAAAAATCCTTTTAAGTGATGCACAGGGAGAAAAACATTTTTTTTTTTTTTAAGTATTCCTCATTTGTAATTATTATTTCACTTGTGAATCTTCCACACTCCATTGAAAATGCCATATGGAAAACAAATTAGTTTGCTACAGTGACTAATGTTTACTGCCACTTCTGCTCTGAAGTTTTGGGCCAAGTTTTGAAATCATCAGCCCTTCCTCTGTTAAAACTGCCAATGAAATTGGTCTGTGTGATGAAAGTCGGATATAAGTAGAAGCAGGACTATATGAAATGGCAGTATGCCTCAATTGGTCACTAAGAGCAATCCGGGAATGTAAAAGCAGGCAGGTCTTTATTTAAGCAGTTGCCTAAAAATGTTGCATATGCTAAATAGGATATAATTTAAATTACACTGCTTTCCTTGGGAGAGGGACAATGTATCCTGGTTGTGTCATGTTACTGATTGTAGGGAACTTCATGGCCTCTGAGGAGCTTCACAGCCTTGCAAGTCATTTGTACCTTCCTTTAGCTCAGTCTCTCCACTTGGAATAATATAACAATCTAGTCCTGAAAAGCAATTTGCTTAATTATACTCTAGTACTGCACCTGTCACTCCAGTTTCATGTATTTCCCCTTCACTTGGCTGTTCCCTGTACCTCCAGGGTAACACTGAGTGCATTTTTTCTTGCAGTATTCCCCTTAATTCCACCAAGTGTAGGAGTTACTTTTACAGAATAGTGACTTGCAGGGTTATACTCGTCTCTTTTTTGACAATTGGCCCTAAATTGGATTTTCTCCCACCTTCTGCTGTTTTCTCACTGTACTGTGTACTGTTTCCCAGCAGTCAGTAGTACAAGAAATTCATTTATTGTCAGGGATTGGCCTTCTACTGCACACATTTGCTCAGGTAGAAGTCATTGGCTCGCCTTCCAGCCATATACAGAAGGTTATCGCAATAACTGTAAAGGATGAGATTTCACTTTTCCCTTCAAATGAACACTTGAATTCTGTAGAATTGGAAGGGGCCATCTGGATGTGAATGCATAAAGCAGGCAAAAGTTTTTGGCTCCTCTGCTCTGCGAATTTAATGGAAGTATTGATTAAAGTTTCTGTGGCTGAGTCCTCCATGAGCAAATTCTGCTCTAACCACCATATGGAATTCCCATTGGTGAGAGCTTATGTGGAGGATGCCACGAGGATCTGTATGAAAAACATAGTGACTGGTAACACAGATCAGAAGGGACGACTTGGCTCTGTTCAGTAAAACACTTAGTCATCCAAAGACACGAGCACAAAGTATTGAAGAGTGTGGGAGTTGCTTAGGACCAAGGACTTCAGGGTTTGGACTGTTTGTATCATTATTATGTACTATTTATTAATAATAATAAATCTAATCACTACTTGGAGGACAGGACAGTTGGCAACAGTGACTCTATTAGCCCAAATTATGAGTGTTTCAAAACACCATCTGTTGATGGTTACCTCTAAGGAATGAAAATAGAAAGCAAATTTGCATACTGGGTGACTGTGGAGCACCTCCAGGACTCTTGTTGAGGACACACTGCTGGGCATAGACTTTACGGTTGAAAGGACAACTGCTTCTTGGCATCCTCATTCATATGGATGGCCTGGCTTCTTCTTCTCCCCAAAACTCTTGTCAATTACTGCAGGTTTGTCATATGCAATCATTTATTTACTAACCCTAAATAGAAATATAGGACAGAAATGTCCCTTCTGCACCACTGAATGTGGCTCCCAATTATCAGAGGCAACCACATCATATGGAGTGGAAAGTATCCTGCTACTACTACCTCAGCAATCTCTGAAATCAAAAGAGATATATTAATGTGATCTTTCCAGCCAGGACAAAAACCTAGCATTAAAAATATAGGACATAACACATACCATTTTAACAGAAAACACTGTTAATGTTGCAAAGTAAAGCACTTGAAAATTAGGGAATGACAGATTGATTGTTGCCATGGAGAAGTCCTTGAGAGCATTAATCACTGCCTTGAGAACTGGATTGAATGGCGTGCAGAAAAGAAAGCACAGGGCCACACACAGAACCACAATGTGAAAGAAGAATATCACATAGCTGCTCATTAAAGGAGCACCATTATCCTGTGCACTGAAGGTAGGTGTCTCGTGGAAAGAAACAGTATGGGATCATGCAATTAACATCCTACCATCATGCATATGCACAGGGGATGTTCTGAGAGCTTGCCAACGTCTCTGAACTTTTGAGTGCTTGACTATGTAACGGCATTCTCTTTCATGCAATTGTGTTTGAATGAAAAATCTGTATTCATTTTTCCCAGAAGAGACAGGCATTGACAGAAGATTCATTATAGTTCGTACTGCTTCATTTCAGCCCAAAGGTCCTCACTTATGGTGGAAGGATGGCAATACTCAGGCTATGGCCTGAATGCAGGCTCAAGAGCCTGAAGGTTTGGGTCCTTGCCAGTCATGTCCTCACTGTAAGGCAGGTGAACAATGTGTAGGCCTCCAGTTCTTGTCCCCTTTTTTAGGGTAGGAGACCTTGTGGAGCGCATGATGGAGCTGGGCAAAAGATATTCAGACTCAATATGCCATGTGGATGCATTTATAAGATAATTAAGGATTTTTCAAAATTCAACCTACATTTTAGATAACCATCTTTGTTTCTCTCTCCCTGCATTGTTACCTATTTCTTATTTCAATTGATTTGAAAAGAAATCTTGCTCTTTCACTGCTCTTTTATGTGAGCATTGGCTGCCCTTTACTTACCACTCAGGTTTAATGTTCCCAAATTTTATTAACCTGTTATTTACAAACTGCCTAATCAAACAGATTAGCCAGCAAGACTCAAAACAAGACAAAAGATCCTGTGTTAGTCTCTCACTGAGTAAATAATCAGCTTGGGTCATGTATAATTAATCAATCTGCTATTTCACAGAAGACTCAACCATTCCTGTCCATCCTGGCAAATAACACAGCTCTCTGGATTTTGCTGTGGCTGCCTCTGTTGCAAATGCATGCTTTCTTCCAGAAAGGAAACCAACAAACCGACCAGAATGGCCCTCTGGAGAAGCTAGAGAAGTGTCTGTAAAAAATTCTGGCCACTGGGGTGTATGAGCAGAAGGGCCAATATGTGACCACTGTTTCCTCTGCTAGACGGAGTCAAACTCAGCACTGGACCAGACAAACCATACTGGTAACTGCTCGCACCGAATGCTCTGGCCTCTGGGGGAAGGAATTATACTTGACAGGAACTGGTGTGACAGGTTGCTTTGAGGCATGCGACGCTCAGCCAGCTCGCATTTCTGGAAGTCACACTTTCTGCATTGACTGGCTGAGGTGTTTAACACAAGCAATAACACAGTGCCGTTCCCTGAATTACACTCTGGTGTTTCATAGCATACCCCCAGTAAGATCTGTGTAGGTACCTGACTTTGGAAAGCAGTATGAGAGTTTGTTCCTTTTGTTCATCTTCCATGTGCCCATAATAAGCAGATTAATTGATGACTAGAAAGTCCTAACAGTTACAGGTAGAGTATTTTTAATGCCAAGGGAAATTAGTTGATGACTATAAAATCCTAGCAGTTACAGGTGTATATTTTTTAATGCCAAGGGAAATCGTTGGATCACCTACTTTGACCTCCTGCCATTCACTTTCAGTCACTTACCAATAACTTCTGCCTGTCTGAAGAAGACTTTGCGGTAAAAGCTCAGGCAAGGGACAGAGGATTTACCAGTTCCTTTGGGCTTCTCCCAGTGCCTTGTGGATCTGTCTTGCAAATTGAATCTCTCTTCTTTTAACGCCCATTGAGAAGTTCCAATATTTTCTCTTTGTGAAAGTGCTTAAAAACTACTTAATCAAACAACCCATCAGTATTCTTTTTGTAAGGTTGATTCACTGTCAAGCTTTGCTTTAAGCATTGAATTGTTTCCTGGACTCTCATCTGTACCACACCTACTTCTAGAATACTTCTAATTTTGGGGGCAGAATGTCATTACTGGTGTCACTCATGCTATATGCAGAGGTAAATTCATCTCCTTACATTAGTTGCTCTACTCCTGAATTGTTTAATCTCCTGTTTAATTATTATGGCACTTCAGTAACTTAGCTGACAGCCTCTTTGAAAATTTACTACTGGAAAAGCAAACAGTGTGGATAGAATACCCTGGATGGCAAATAGAGGACTTCTCCCCATTGATTCCCTGAGACTATGTCTTGTTTAAAGCTACTATAATGAGATAAAAGAAATACAGGTACTTTTCAATTAAAGAACTATAATCTCCCTGGGGGAAATTCTTCAAGAAAATGGTGTAAAGAAACAGTCTGGCTGCTACTCCATTCTTTTTGTATACAAGAAATTAAGATCTCCTGAAGAATGAAATAATTATTGCTACTGGCAATTTCTAGCAAAGTGATTTTGATCCTTTTTCCTCCAATGCAGCTTGGGCCATTGGATTTAACCAAAGGTTTACATTTCTCCTAAAAAATAACCATAAGATTGAGGCTAGTTCATTTGGCATGAATTTCTCTGTGGAAATGACTATAGGAAGAGTTTCAATGAAGTGAATGTCCAGGGGTGCTAAATGTTGCTTTTTCTTTTGAATATCAAGTTACTAATGATGACCTTCCCTCTCAGAAGAGTTCTACACACATCCTACACCTTTCCATGTTTCTTTCTTTGCTTAGAGAAGGCTATTCTAGACTATGGTGGACAATATGTTGGACATGCTGAGCAAACTGTAGTAAAGTAAGGAAGAAAATTCCTTTTAGTAGCAGTGGAGATGATGTCCCAACACACGATGACTCCTCTAATATGGTGGAGGGACTAGGGATGGGGTACGGGTCAATAGCAGGGTGGAAGTAGAAGGATGTCCCCATGGTACTAATATGTAAAGAGATAAAGCATAGTGAAACTTTCATTACAGAAAGGTGGAAGCTGTTAGTATTTGTACCCAAACACCCTGATTTTTTTTTTTCCTGAATTCCTTTGTTATCTTGCTGGGAAGTAGTAAACGACTGTCTCATCCTGTATGACCTTTGAGTTTTTCTCTTTGTGACCCCTCACAGAGATCCATGACTGCACAGAAAAGTAGCTCCTGTTCTCATATTTCCTCTCTCTTCCTCTCTCATGTCTTTTCTATGCTGTCCGAATCACCATTGGGCTGAGGCTGAGTTCCTCAGCAGTGAAGGGTTTCCATGTCACTTGGGATGTCACCTTGGAGCTCTCCAGGGAAGCAGCCTCCAGGTCCTCATGGAGCGCTTATCCCTCCAGCTTGTTGCTGCTGCTTGCAACTCTGATCACCGTGCAGGCCTGCTCCATGGCTGGTCTTCCTAGGTGCTAAGGAAGCATAAATAATATACAAAAGTATCAGATATCAGTTTTCCTGAGAGGAATTGTACATTTCAGCCAAAAGAAACTGAGGGAGGGGAGGAGGCGTCTAATGATATGATGGAAGAAGTGTCAAATATTAACAGAGATTACTTCAAATCTCTCTTCAGGCAGAGCAGAAAGGATAGATAATGATCAAAAAAACTGCTTGTGGAAATGCAGCTCCCAGCCCTTGTGACTCAGGCCCCAGAGGAGCAAGGCCAGAGAGACTATCAATGCTAAGTCCCCGAGCCCTTGATGCTCTCTGCGGGAGGCACTTGAATGTGGCCAAGATGATGCTACAGCCCAGCCAAGTTTTCTGATGAATAACTCCACAGGGGGCAGAGGCCTGTTGAAGGTCATGAAACGCTTCTACTGACATTGATGTTAAATACTAAATCCTTCTGCTTTTGTAGCAAAGCAGCTGGAACCCAGCGATGTGCTGCAGTCCCGGCCGCTCGCGTATTTAGCAAGGCAAGTGCAATGAAGCTGGCGCAGCAGACCACCTCTGACAGGCAACTCCCTGTCTTCAACGATCACCTGGATCCATGGATCTCTGTGGCATCCGATACAATCTGTCTGACCTTCTGGTATAAATTTCCTCTACAAAGCAATTCGTTTTTGCAGTCCATTAGACCTTTCTGTGTATTAAAGAGACAAGTTCAGGAAAAAAACAATATACAGGATGGAAACAAAAAGCTTTCTTCTTCGTCCTGTATTGCCAGAAGCATCTTAATTTAGTAAAACCAGATAAAACTGAATTTTCTTTCTTTGTTTTCTATAAGCTTTTAGAAATTGAACTGAGGTGAGGTTCTGCTCTGTGCTGTGCCAGATTTGAAGACAGCTCTTCTGTCCAAACACATTTTTGTATCTTCTAAGTATTTTCTCTAGCCTGATTTTCATCTTGCAGACCCTGTCACATCGATACTGCAGCCTGTTCAGTAAGATTTATGCCATCAGTAGCAGAAGACCACAGGCTTTGCACTGACCCAACACCACAAGGTCTCAGGGTTGCTCTGAGCTTGCTGGGGGCTGAGCTGGGTGTCCCTGTGACACAAGTGTCCCCTGGCCAAGGGACAACAGCCCTTTGTGTGGCTGAGTAGGTGCTGGGCAGCTCTGCCATGGGCACTGGGGACCAGGAGGGGGACAGAGGAGGCAGAGGGGATGGAGATAGCCCTGGGGGGGCTCAAGGATGAGGAGGAAGATCCTCACCACAAACATCACACTCTTCCAAGGAAGACCCCAGGGTGATGACTCGCAGCCTCCTCCCTGATTGTGCTTGAGGGATCCTGACCCCCTCAGCCCTGGGATGCAGAGGGATGCTGGCAGGATGAGCATCACGCCAGAGAGAAGGCGGAGTGACTAAGAGGGGCTTTTTGTAATAACAATTCCAATTGCATTATTGATGAGGCTTAAAAAATATCAATTAGTTGGGATTACTAGACAGCTCCAATATTACCTGGTCCAACAACAATAAATTCTTAGCTCATCTCCTATAGCCCATAACATGAATTTCAGTGTAACAACAGCCAGGTGGTCAGGTTTTTCCTTCTAGGTGTCTTCACGGCCAGCATCATGAATGCAGGATTTCTGAGGGCATGGCCACACATACACGAGCTGTCTGGAGGAATCGAGCTGATTTCTTCCATGCAGACATCTGCTTGGCTTAGTTAGGGAGGCAGTTAGACCACTTAATGTTAGGCACATATTCCTTCCTTAGCAATACAATTGCCCTGGCTTGCCTCTGTAATTGATGCCGAGTCATCTTGAAAGGTTTTCAAGGTTTCAAGGTTCAGGTTTTGGATGCCTACCTTATAAAGCTCATTGGAGTTCAAGAGAAGAGGACCAACCTCTAGAGGGAGAAGTGAGCTGTGTTCGGGCCATGACCTGTGCTTTTTGTGACCATGCACTGATCTGCATGGCTCGAACACCAGCGTTCTTCTGGGCTCTCCCATAGACACCTCGTGCTTGGCTAGATAAGGAATTTTGTTGGCTAAAAGCAGCAGCAGGTTGCTCTTACAAATGGAATGAACCACTCTAGGACCGAGACTGCAGGCTTTGTGCCTCTGAAATAATTTGAGAAACTTATTTGTTCCAGGCATTCTGGACACTTGGAAATGTTTTCAGATGCTCGGTAAATGGGAAAAATATTTACACACCCTACAAAACTCAAAAATATAACCTAGAATAGAAATGCTTTCATGTGACTCATCTGCCCAGGCACAGAGGGAAGCGTGAATGCGCAGAGCAGCCTGAAAGCAAACCATTGCCTAAGAAATGTATTGTCAGGGTGAGTTGAGCTCCCCGTGCAATATACTCGGCTGTGCTTGAATTGCAGATGTTCCCCCATAACAAATGTTCTAATAACCAGTTCTGCAAATGATATATATATATATGTTTTGTGAGTGTTGGATTCCCTTTAGAAGTAAATCTGTGGTGTGCTAGATGAGGGAAGAAAGGGAAATATTCTTAACTTACCCTTTATGTCTGCCCCTGCGCTTGTGCTTAGGTAAACTTCAACTCCTAAGGTGGCAGAGCACAGGGATGGATGTGGGACACCACATACAAACCTGGCACCTTTGAAAACCAAGCTTCCCCTCTTGTGTTTGGGACTTCACCAATTTCTTCTGCTGTATCAGTGTTTAGCACCATGACACCTCTGGTTTTCAGCTTCTTACATCAGGGTATACAGAATGCCAAATGAATACCATTGCTCTGCCTTTGTGTTTGCGGGCCTTTTTGCAGAGCTTGGGAATTTCGAAATAATTCACATCATCATTGCTTGGAATTGATCGGATCTTGTGCTTCTTTTTATTCATTCAGTCCGTGAGGAAGGCTGAGTTCATCAGCTGAACAGGCAACCCAGATAAGACAGGTTTGGGCAAGAATTTTTATTGTTCTGAACATTTAGTATTCAGACATTATAGACTCGAGTAAATTCTAATTGTGTTTCTAACTCTACATTTAATAAATGGACCATAGAGAAGGGAAAAAAAAAGACTGTGAGCAGCAGGAGGAAAAACAGGAAATGAGGCCATGAATCAAATCTGGTCTTGGAAATGACAGTCAGGCTGGCTACTAATTCTGCTGCTCACTTGCAACTGATGTGAACCACACCAGTCAGATAAAAGTATATCGACATAAATAATCCCATATTAATATGACATAATATTAATATATTAAGCTTTGAAGCCCGCGGGCAAATCTGAGGGTCCTGAACTGCATGATGCGCGTTAACAAAATCAGCTTTGCCACAGCTTCCTGTGGATAGTGCTGCAAGGCAAGGAATCCAGGCTGCCCTCCATGGAAGCGCAGAGATCTCTGGGGTGATTTATACGGAGTCCTAAACTAATACACAGTGCAGAGCAGCCAATGGGGAAATAAAGAATAATAAAATATCCCAGGCACTCCAGAATGGATTTCGAGGAAGTGGTGGTGATCTGCAGATGGCACTCATAACCTGGGGCTGTCTCAGAAATAACTAAATCCAGCATCACTCCTGCAATGAATAAGATGAGTTGGAGTCAACTATTTGCTCAGAAAAGGAATAATAATTAATCGTTATTCATTGATTCGGATGTTAACCTTGATGATTCAGGAAATCAAACCATGCAGATATAATTCTCCCTGTGATATCAACTGGTAAGTGCTGCTGATAGGGTGCTACTGAGCATGTGGCAAAATTCAAGCATGCTCTTGTCTTAAACTAATGAGGACAACACACTGACTGTGAAAAGTGAAACAAGGATTGAAGCATCGATTCCGAGATGAGCCACGAACCTTCAGCTTCCAGAAATGGAACTGAAAGGGAATATGTTCCGCCCTTTATATAACCAGGGCTTTTAAATGTGTTTGCAAAGCTCACTTAGAAGTATGTGATGGCTTAGCTTAATTTGCCCTGCAGCTGTAACAGGTACTGAAAGCTGTGCCAATAGTATCAATGGAAGCAGGATTTGGCACATCAGGAATTCACGGAAGATCCATTATTTCCTGATGAAATCTCATCTAATGGCAGAAGGCACTGTGGATTGTTACATCCAACAAGAAAGAGTAATTTTATTTGGAGAGCTCGCAGGCTTTGCTATTACGGTCATTGCTGATAGGAGTAACCTAGGTACTATCAAAATCCTTCCATGCTGAACATTTCGAAGCAATAGATTACCATCAAGGGATAACCACGTAAAGTCATACGGTACAACATGCTCACCGTGGCAGTGACCGAGCAGGATGATCCTCGGCAGAATAAAAACTCACAGCAGGTGTGCAATGAGCCTTTATATGTCACCTCCCCTATCAAGTGTTTTCGTGGCATTTTATAAGTCTTGAGACAAGAGTCTGAAATTTAATAGCGACTTGTTCCTGGGCTCATTAGGATTTATTTGTTTGTGAATGTCTGGCAATGCTGTCCTTCGCTACTCTGTGGCTTCACATTATAGCTAGCACTTGAGTATCAAGTGGTACAAGAAATACCTCTACGACAAAGGAGTACGTCCAGGCAAGGACAAATCAAGACTGAACAACAGCATTGTTTTTTAATAAAGGATCAACTGTTTATAATCTGGCCATAAAAATGTCTGGGGTGTGTGGAAAAGCACACAGCACCATATGAAATGAATATTTTTAACCTAATAAGATACTGCTTGTTTTTCAGATATACAATGAAATATTTGAAGTTTACCAGTTTGAGATGGATTTTTGGCTTACACAATTCATAAATGGGTTCAGATCAAACAAGAATCAGCAGCAGTTAATGGGTTTGTATGGATTGCTATATTTTTATTTGCCATTTTGCTCTTCCATTATCTTTCTTCGTAGAAATGTATTCTCTAGTAACCACTGCAGAGAACTGATACAGAAGACCAATGTTCTGCTTCTTTGGCACTGACTTACTGAATGACCTTGGGCATGCCACTTTATCACATGTACCTCAGAAAAGTTTTACTATGACTGAAGATTAGGAAGCAGAACTCCTGTAGATGGATTAACAATGCTGAATAGTAGCATAAATTATTCTGTGCTGAGCTCTTTTTTGATGTTTTGATTATAACTGCTGCCTGCATGAATTAGTTTAAACTATTTTTTTTCTCTGCCACATAGCAGCTAAATCTGTATACCACACTGATAGACGCTACTCTTAAAATAAGCATGGTATTTATGAGAACATATAAACCTTTTGAAGTTATACACAGAATAACTTCTTTTTCTATTTACGAATTACTTGTGAGAGTTGCAAAATAAACATGAGTTTATTAGCCAGTTGTTAATGAACGGTTTGTGGTCTACAAATGTGTTGTATGTTTTTCTAACATTATTTTGTAATACTTTTTTCATCTAGAAATGTCCTTGAAAGAGCTCTCAAATATGTTTGACAGTCCACCAGAAAAACTTCTGGCATATAGATAGCTCTGGCCTGCAGCAAAGTCTTTCATTTCCACCTATTATAGGGGAGCCATAAATTCTGGGGTACCTCAGTCTTGTTTTTTCTACAGTGAGTGAACCTTATGGACACATTAAAATGACCCAAAGAAATTCTGAGATGTAATTCTACCCATTTGTTCTTTAAGAATGCTCCCCCTCCTCCCCCCCCAGCCCCAAACTATGCATATGTTGCAGTGTTCTGTAATTCCAAGTCATACAAAACAATCAGAAAAACCCATAGTAGAAAATAGCTGTTGTTAAAATCTTAATTCCTAAATATAAATCTATCTGCTAAGCAAGACAAGAGCATTTTCTTAGAATTCTCCAAACAGAGGAGAGGACAAATGTATTAGAAGAGCTCGATTCTGATTTGGAGAAGGGCACTTCTGCAACAGTTACATAGCTAACTGAATAAATACAATTTGACCCTCTAAAAACATTTCTGGTGCAGAAAGAAAAAATTCAATATCCTCAGCTTGCTTGTGCTCACACAGTGTCAAGACAGATAGATGCATGGTCCATTTATTCCAGTAAAAGTAAAGAGTTACCAGGGTGTTGAATTTATAATACTGCCCCCTCACAGAAACTGGTTTAACATCTATAAAAACAGGCATAAACATTACGTCACGTACCTCAAGAGAACAGCTCATATGTCCTTGATATATTTTCAAGCAATTTTTATTATGTAGTGAAGTGGCTATCAGCCAATGCTTCAGCAAATATCTTAAGCCCTAAGGAAGGCAGATACTGCTCAAATGTCGTCTGACAGACACTTTACATCCAAATAAAAATTGCTTGAAAATACATCAAGGACATGTGAGCAGTGCTGTTGATGCAACCGACATGATGTTTATATCTATTCAGAGAAATTAAATGAGTCAGTTGACATGAGCTGCAATAATCCATTGTGAGCAGCAGTCAACACATTGGGACAGATGTCTTGTAAGGGAGGGGAAGGGTCCAGGTCACTTTGGTACAAATAGGATAGCCTTCCTTGAGCCAAGCAGAGGAAGGATTTGGAAGGGAAAAAAACAACAACAGGGTTTTCCAAATACTGTGGTTATTATTATTTGGATATTCTTGACCAGTGTCAAGGAGTCCCGGAAGAAGACAGGGGGTTCGTTGCATGTTATATCTTGGCTAATAACAAGATGAAGTAGGTAAAATAAGTGAAGGGGCCAGACAGTAGGAGAGGAAAAACAGTGTATATTCTAGCTATGTAATGGTATTTCTTGCCTCATACCTAGGGAGTCCGAGATGTCTCTGACACCACTGGGATCCAGAATGCAGTACTTTTTCTAATGTTATGCACCAGAGAAAACCTCTTTTCAGACCTCTGCCCAGCACATACCTCTGCAACTCTGACATTTGGTAAAGGTAAGACATCGGACTCCCCCAACCTACAGAGCAGATTTTAGCAGAACAGTTACATCCCGATGCAGTTTACCTTGTGGGCTTAAAAGAAAATGCATTATGGGTTACTGACATTATTCAGCTCTTGGAAAATAAATTACACGGCCACGGGAGCAATGTGAAGGGTAATTTTATGGCGTTATAACGTGGAAAAGGGGAAGAGGTTTCAGCTCAGCCCCAGCACAGCCCAGAGGCACCAACCCCACAGGGGCCCACTGAGGCGCCATTACAGGGGCCCGGCTTTGGGAAGACAGGAGCACAACCACGCTCCTCCACGCCCCTGGGAGAGGCTGTGAGGGGTCCAGAAGGCACAGGGAGAGCCCCCAGCAGCATTTCCCCGCATACTCATCCCGGCCCCATAGCTAAAGAACGGCTCCTCCAGCCCGGGGCTGCAGAGGACTACACTACCCAGCAGGCACTGCGCGGAAGCACCGCCCCCCCGCCAGCAGCTCGTGGCGCTAAGCATCTTGGGAATTGTAGTCTGCCCCCCTCGGGAAGTTTAAACCGAAAAAGTTTCCTCACTCTTTCCGGGTACCTCGCCCGCTCTTTCCACGGTTTCCATGGCTACCCCCGCGCAGCCAATGGCGTGCAGGCTTCAAAGCGCGGAGGGCGGGGCGAGGCGAGCGGCGGGCCAACCAAAGGCGGCCTTGTTGCGGGGCCGGCTGGCAGCGGGCACGGGCAGTCTCCTTGGGGCCGTCCCCTGGGCCGCGGCCTGGTGGCAGCCGGGCGAAGATGGGCGGCGGTGGCAGCACCCGGCGGGTCACCTTCGAGGCGGATGAGAACGAGAACATCACGGTGGTGAAGGGCGTGCGGGTGAGAGCGGGGATCTCCTGGCACGGGGTTCCTCAGAGGGGACGCTGCGACCTGGCCTGGCTCGGCCCGGCTCGGCCCTTCTCTCGTCACGGCCCTTTGGCGGTCGCTCCCCTCCCCCCCGCCCCGTTAATGAGGGGTTTGGTCATTTAGGGCGCTCAGGGAACAGCTCTGCTTCCCCTCGGGGTAGGGAGAGGCCTGCCCTGGCTGCCTGCTTGCTCTGCCCCCTCTCTGGTTTCCTGCACGCAGGGAGTGTGAGGGTGGTGGGAGGGCTGCAGGAGTTGCTTGGAGTCCTAAAAGCATTAGGGTTGGAAAAGCCCTCCAAGATCATCTGGTCCAACCATCCCCCTACCACCAATGTCACCCGCTAAACCATGTTCCCAAACACCACGTCCAACCTTTCCTTGAACACCCCCAGGGACGGTGACTCCACCACCTCCCTGGGCAACCTGTCCTGATGCCTCACTGCTCTTTCTGAGAAGGAATGTCTCCTCATTTCTTCCCCTGGCACAACTTGAGGCCATTCCCTCTAGCCCTATCACTAGTTATCCGTGAGAAGAGGCTGACCCCCAGCTCCCCACACCTACCTTTTTGGGCAGTTGCAGAGAGCAATATCTCCCCTGAGCCTCCTCTTCTCCAGACTAAACAACGTCAGTTCCCTCAGCTGCTCCTCATAGGACATGCTTTCATCTCCCCTGTTCTGTGCATATACAGCTTCTCCTGTCCCCTTGTTCTCTTACAGTTTATTCTGTGGCATCCTTGCCAATGGCAGGGGGTTGGAACTAGATGATCTTTGAGGTCCCTTCCATCCCAAGTCATTCTATGACTCTGTGCACCTACAGAAGCATTCCTGTTCTATCCCTACTTAGAGCACGCTGTTACCCATAACGTACAAGAAAGCTCCTGACACCGCACCACAAAACCTTGCAGCATAGAAACGTGGCATGGCACAGTTCCCAGCAGTGCTTTTTTCAGCATAATGTTTCCCTTTTCTGGTCATCAAATGGTCCTGGGCAAATAGGTGACAGTAACACAGCATTCACAGCAGAGCGCATCCTCTTTGAAACGTTGTGTTCTGTGATTTCTGTCCAACCTTTGTTACTTTATTGCTGGCTCCAGTTGCTTGAATGCTAGGCAGAGCTATTGGGATTTCCATAAGGTATCCTAGCTCTTGAAATCGTGGGAGTGTTACCTGAATGATGTCCCAGGCACTAGGAAGATTTAGCTTCATTAAATAACTGATGTTAATCAGTAGGGCATCTGTACATGGGTCTGTTTACCTACATAAGACTGTGTCCCGTTAAGTTCATGGTTTTAGGATGGAGGTAAGAAACCTCACACTGGAGGAATTTTACAAGCAACGTGTCAAGGGGAATTGTTTCCCTTACCGTTCCCTGTATCCTCTATTTGCTCATAGCAGTTTCTCATGGTGCAAGAGCCAAAATGACCTTGTTCAGTCTCATTCTCTGCACTCAGAGATAAGAGCTCACCCCACAAAGAAGAGGAAGGATGGTTAAAATAGTTCATTGCGCAATGTTGATAACATTTTAGCTGCTGGTATACTTATTTTGGGGCTTTGTGCTCTTTTATTTTTAAGCTTTACTTCATTTTTGTGGGGGGAGAGGGGTAACGGAGATGAAGGAAAGGTGCAGTCTGACTCAGTTTGGGCTGGGGGTTGTATTTTTCAGCTCTCCGACAGCGTCATTGATCGTATGAAGGAACCTTCCTCACCCAGTGGAAGACAGCACCGATCATCCAGTGCAGGTAGGCCTGTATTTTCTGTGCTTTGGCGAGGGGAAGGAAATCGAATGTGCCTTTCAGAGCGTTGTGACAAACCCGTTGCCATTTCCTTGAGAGGATTTTTTTTAACGTTACCTTTTGCTGGTCTCTTTGAAGTAGGAAACAGTTTCAGATGAGTTATGTTACTTTTCCTTCTGAAAATAAAACGTGCATCACAAATGCTTATTAGACTCGATTTTTTAAGTTATTGTCTATAATTTATTATCTAAAGGCCTTTCTTTTCTAAAATCAGAAAAAAACAGATACGGAAGTATGCATTGAGTCCTGAAGTGGAAATTCTCGTGTATTTAATCAACGCTGGATTTTAGCACGACGAGCTTCAGTTGAAATACGGTTAACCCAAAGATAAAAAGAATGATGTGTTATTTCCCCATTATGGGATAGCGGAAACAAGTTGGCGTGCAGTTTACACAGCTCGCTGGCTCAGAATGATGGCTTTCTTACCGCTTTGTGTTTTCGTTCTTGAGGTCTGTTCGAACGCATCGAGTGGGCCCCGTGCCAGGCAGGCGCTGGTCTAATTTAAAATAGTTCAGCAGAGTGAACATGACACAGCTACCCAAGGAGTGAGAACGAATGGCAGGGCTTGGAGCTCGTGATTTATGGCTGTTGATTGTGAGAAACCCGTAAGGTTCGAGGAAGGCTTCTTTTCTTATCAGCACTTCAGAAATATTCACGGTAACGATATTCCCAAAGGGCCTTCTGCCTTGCTAGAACAAACAAAAAACCCCACGCCAAAATCCAGCCTTGTGATACAAACTGTGGCAGCAATAGGCCTTGCAGCACGACCTGAATGAGCAAAACATCTTTTTTTTTTTCATCTGAAGCATGGAAAGGTGTTTTCCTGCTCCATGGCTGAAGATGTTTGTGGCGTAGGTGGCTGTGTCTGAGCTGGGTTCCCTCTGAGGTCCGTGGGAAGAAAAAGACATTGTGGGGGACGATTCTTGTGGCTTACCGGGGAATTGTGCTTGAGGATGTGACACACTGTGCTCCAGGAGAACCAGAGTGAAGAATTCAGATGTCAGTGTCTAAGGGGGTCAGGTGAATCCGCCCCAGAATGTTTCACAACTATTCCAGCTCCCGAGTGCTGCTGCTTTAGAGGCTTGGCTTTCCCCATTATGAAAGGGAAGACTGTGACACAGCGAAGACAAGGAAAATATCAGTGCTAAAATGGAGTTAAACTGGTTTGTGAACTTAGTTTGCCCGATAAAACTGCCTAGAATTGGGTGTTAGCTTAAATAAAGTTTAGATAGAGTAGGGCTAATGAATTGCTCGACCCTTTGCAAGCTTGGGAAAGGTTACACGTATTTTTGCTCCAAGAACCAGTAATTTAGGTGAAGTGCTTGTGTTTACGCGGGATAATCAGGGTTATACGCCTGTTGCTCAAACAATTTGTATTTAAGATTAAATTATACTTAAGTACGTGCTACCACACCGCCCGCTCCTCTTTCCCTGGATGCTTTCTGATGAAGAATTGCAAGCTTGTGAATTTCCTTGATGCTGTAAGAGCAGCCAACCTGCTTGTTTATTTTGTAGCTACATCTTAGCTTGTCAGGAGTCTGAATTTGGCTGATAAGGTGGCGTTGCAGGAGCAGCACTTGCGTCAGAGCTAGTGCTCTGACTTAATGTTCAACTTCTCTGCTGATGGCTGCGGGGGCTGGATCCCAGATCTGGAGGCTCGTTCTGCTGCGATGCAGGTGTGCTTGGTGTCGTTTTTTTTCATTAAGCCTCTTGCACCGATAGCAGGAGACCTGTTCCTAGGATGCTCCTCCCCTCCTGTGTGTGAACCTGGGCATGGTGAGTTGTTTTTGGGACGCAGTGGATCTCTCACTGCTTCTGAAGAGAGTTTTCCAAGGGTGGTTTTGCTCAGAGGCTGGTCCTGGCTTCTGGACCACCAGCTGGCCAACTTCAGAACTTGGCAGTTGGTTAGCCTGCATTTATATCTTTGTACACTCTAGACAAATAACTCTCGTCTCCAAAAAAAAAAAGTCCAGAGGGAGAAACGTTAAAGCTATTAAAAACAATCCTTAAGTCTTTGATAGCTTCTGTTTCAGGAATAACGGATTAGTTTACACGTGGAAGTGTGTATCTTGTTGCTTGCTGGTACACGATGTATTTATTGACTTCAGTTTGGGGTGGGAAAATGAAATTATGTACACTTAGAATGAAATCTGGCATCTAAATAGTGCATCCTAAAACATCCCAGCATGCTTGGATCATTTGACGACTTTGGAGTAATATTCAACGCACTAAAATATTTAACAAGTGTAAAATCTTTAAAGCACATCTGTAATTCATAAAGCAATATTGATGAAAAGTAATTTGGTCAGATGAGAGCTCTTTTTTTTTTTTTTTTTTGAGGGTATATTATACCTAAAGCTTCAGTTGTAGCAGACGAAGGGAATGGTTTAATTCATTTGAGCTCAGTGCATGTCAGGAGGGCTAATAGTCTATCGTGGAGGCGGGGGGGAGAACAAATGCTTCGGTTATCAAGTTTCTGCATCTCAGCCAGCCGTTCTTTTTTCCTTTGCAGAAGCAGATTACGCTGAGGATACGGAGATATTTTTTTAACGGTGTTATTTGTTATTGTCACTACTGTCCTCACGAAAACAAAGCAGTAGAGGACCTGTGTCACCCGCTCCTATGTTGAGACCTGATAGCAGCATCCCCGTCCCAGTGAGGGGCTCGCTGAGAAGCTGGCAGCAGGCACGTTGTGGTGCATTGTGTGAAGATGAGACAGCAGACATGAAAGCAGGAGAGAATCAGACTGGAAATGAGGAAAAACTACGTGGTGATGAGATGAGTAAAGCATTGGTAGATGTAGTGCACTGCAAGCACCAGCGTAGCGTCCTCTGTCCATCCCCAGAGGCCTTCAGGGTGTAAGCGGATAAACCTCTGAGCAACCTGCTCAGATCTCTAGGCTGCCCCTGCTTTGAGCACAGCATTTGGCAAAATCACCTCCTGAGCCCTCTTCCAAGCCAAATGACTCTCTAAGTTTTGGAGGCAGGGTGTGAAAATAAGTTTTATAAGCGCAACCAAGCATTTTATTCTTTAAAATGCAAGTGGGAGCCATTATGATCACCTGGGCAGCCCAGGAGAACGCAGCTGACGACGTTTTAACTTGGGTCATTGCCCTTGTTCTTTGTCCAGCTTTTAGGAATATTTTCTCCTCGTTATTTGAAGAATTACAGCACGTATATATTCGTATTACTCCTACTGCTGGTACTAGGACGTCTGGAGAGAGTCAGATGCTGCATGAATAAAACTAGAGCTGGAGTACCTCGTGATAAATGTTGTGGGAGGCTCTGCTTTATTTCTCGCGACTTTGAATTGTTTTGGATTTGCACTTTTGATGAGTATCTGGTGGTTTACAGGGTTTTGCTGAATTTATGCAAGTTAAGCAAGAATCCTCAGCAATAAATCCTGTTAGTTCTGTGCCCTTTAATGGATGATTTTCATCCACCTTTTTTTGTTGCAACAACACTTTTTCTCTATATAAATTGAAAGATGAAGTAAAGTGACATTTCCGTGACGCTATTTTGTAAAATTCCTCTCATTTTTAGAAAAGGAAAAACAAACAAAAAAACTGTAACAAAGCCTTAGCAAGACGTTTTGGTGCCTGGGCTGGTTCCTGTTTTTTCTCTTGCTGTGTGTGAGACGCTTGAGCATCTCAGGCTGTTCCTTTCAGCCAGTTACATGAGTTTGCAACCTTTCCTCCGGCAGCACCCACCAGGAGAGCTTGGTCTCTCCGTTTGATAATGTTTATTTTGCCTTATTCTTGGTAGCCTGGAAGGTCCTGATTTGGATCTCCTGAAAACTGCTGTGTTTGTAGGTTTGGTTTGATTTCTGTCTATGAAGGTACATCCTGCTGCCCTTGATGAGGTGAGTGGCTAGATGGTGTAAAATATTGACACGCAGAGGGAAGGTAGCTTCATCAGAACACCGTTGCTTCTGATAGCCAGGCTACAGTCTGCTCAGGGCATGTATTTCCCCCTGTACTCGGCTCTGGTGAGGCCGCACCTCGAGTACTGTGTTCAGTTTTGGGCCCCTCACTACCAGAAGGACATGGAGGTGCTCAAGCAAGTCCAGAGAAGGGCTACGAAGCTGGTGAGGGGTCTGGAGAACAAGAACGAGGAGCGGCTGAGGGAGCTGGGACTGCTCAGCCTGGAGAAGAGGAGGCTCAGGGGTGACCTTATGGCACTCTCCAGGTCCCTAAAGGAGGCTGGAGCGAGGTGGGCTTGGTCTGTTCTCCCACGTGCCTGGTGACAGGACGAGGGGCAATGGGCTCAAGTTGCGCCAGGGGAGGTTCAGGTCGGATCTGAGGAAGAACTTCTTTACCCAAAGGGTTGTGAGGCACTGGGATGGGCTGCCCAGGGAAGTGGTGGAGTCCCCATCCCTGGAGGTCTTTAAAAGCTGATTAGACGTAGAGCTTAGGGATGTGGTTTAGGGGAGGACTTGTTGGTGTTAGGTCAGAGGTTGGACTCTGTGATCTTGGAGGTCTCTTCCAACCTAGACGATTCTGGGATTCTGTATTTTTTGACGCATGATCTGAATCTGAGCAAGCTGTCTTGGGTATTCTTCCACGTGGTGCTGCAGCGCTCACTCCTGCTCTCATTTGGCTTACTGTGTTGCCACTTAGTTGTCACCGAGTTTCTCGGAGATAACTTTATTTTCAGTGATGTATATTGATATTCTTTGGGTTAAGGGTTCGCTATTGATGGAAGTATTTTATTATCAAAAGGTGAAACGTCTTGTAACTCGCTCGACTGCTAAAGATGCTTAACTTTTAGTGCTGTCACTCTAACAGCAAATCTTTACTCAAGCCTGACGTTCATGTCACTGGATTGCAGGAGTAGAGGGAGTCTGGAATTATGCATGGGAGATGAAGGAAGTTCTGCATAAATTAAAGTTCTTGCTGTCTGTGTGACATGCAAGGTGTCCTGAGAATGCTTTCAGATGACTGGGTACGTCCTTGTAAAACTGGACTAAAATTAGAAGGAAAAACCACCAGCTAATGCAGCTGGCACTTCTGGTCTCCTTTCTGCCATGGAAATTGGACAGGAGAGCTGTGGGAGGGCGTAGCTCACTCTGCGTCCTGAAAGCACAGGAGGAACCTCATCAAAAAGGTGGCACGTAATTGAGGGAGGGTTGGGTAGACGTGATAGAGTGTTAGAGAATAGGGGAGAAGTCCTAATGGAATTGTTTAAAAGGCTTGGATTGTTGAATGCAGAAAGGTTACACAATTATATAGGAGCAAGACCTAGAGCCTTACGAATGCTGGTCTTGGTAACAGACAATTTTCTAAGGTGGGAATGCAAAAGCCTCTATGTGTTCAAAGTACTCTTGTGTACTATCCTCTCCGTGCTTGCCCAGTTCAACCCTGCTTTGATTCTTCACTGAAATACCATCTTTGAGATTTCATCGTGGGCTTCTCGCTGTAATTGCGTTGTGCGTGCTGATAATCCCGGGGAGCAGCAGACTTCTCAAGCCCCCAAAGGCAGAACAAGAATGGCAAAGATTGTTGGAACTTCTCAAGCACATTTGAGATGTTTGAAGGTACGGTCTCACAGCTAACCTTGTCTAATGGCCTCATGTCTGATTGTCTCATCCTATGCTAAGGTGGTGTCCAGGGATCTGAGCCATCAGGAAATGCCTACAAGAAGAGTTTAGTGCTGGTTTAGCTCCCTGAATTGAACCCTGTGTGCTCCAAGAAGCATAAGCAGGAGGAGCAGGAGCACATGCAGGACCAGCTCTTCCTTCTTGGTGTGACAGCTGGCTTTTGGAACAGCTTTGCAAATCTTGTCAAACTTGGGTTTCTTTCCTAAATCAGCTGCTTAAACAACTTCATCACTGGTGGCTTAAGTGCAAGTGCCAGTGGGAGGAAACAAGCATGAGCACGCCTCTGGGAAATACACCATCAGGTTAGGGAAAAGCAGGACAGAGGTGACTTGTAGCACAGGTTAGGATACGGAAATATTACGTAGAAATTCTTCAAATGTCGCCCTTGAGCAGCACACGCATTATAATATTCATATTCAGTCCAACACACATTATAATATGCTATATTCAGTCCAACAGTCCTTATATCTTCAGGCATTAACTTCGATGGTGTTATCTCAGAAGTACACTTAGTCCGTTGCATAATAGTCCAAAAATGGTTTGGATTCTTTTCTTTCCAATAAAACAAGTTGTATTGCTTTTCATTGAAACAATCCTCAAGTTTTCGTAGACTAGATTTGTAGTTTTTCCCCAAAACAAAACCCAACCCCTAAAAAAGCCCCTAAGAACACTTATTCCTCCCTCACTATTGAAGTGGACTGCGTGAAACACCCTTAAATGTGCCCCAAGAAATGGCATTTGTGTTAGCATTACCCCAGAGTTCGTCACGCTGCAAATTTGGATGAAGTCTGTGCTTGCAGAAGAAGGATGGGCCAAATGGAGATGTCTCTCTGCATCTCTCTTTCTCTCCCTGTTTCTTTGTTTCTCGCACTGTAATGTAACAATCGTGTTTAAGCTTGTATGGAAAAAGTGGCCCGTGTGTGGGAGGCATTGACGGCTGGAATGGAAGTAATTGATTCCCAGCCCCCCTTTCTCCTTCTGCTCCTGCTATTGCTTTATTTGTTGTTGCTCAGAGTTGGAAAGGGAGCTAAGGAAACGAATTGTGAAGCTTTCAGGGGTTCTGCAAATGGAAGAATTGAATTTTTGCGAGCTTGTGGAATTGAGTTGGGTTTTTTTTCCCTTCTTGTCTCCTACGTGCGGGTTGGAGCGAGAAAGCAAATATATCGCATGGATATTGTCAAGTTTCAGGTGGACATCTATCTGATTGATGTAATTAGGGGATCTAATTTAAAAACCGGTAGAGAACTTTTGATATTCCCTATGAAATTTAAGGAAAGAGCCGTTCATCAGATCCTGTCCTCCTTGGAAGCATAATTAACTAGGTCTTAGGCTGAGTTAGATTCATTTGATGACAGCCAGCTTCCTTTATAGTTTTTCCTCTTACAAGTGGTTTTGTGTGTGTGCATCTCGTAGCGGATGGGCAGAATCTCGCTTTCAATGGCACTCGTTTAGAAGTGTCATTTTTGTTTCCATAGATTCTTTGAAACAGGTAATTCTTATGTACCGCATACTGCGTGCTTTTTTTTTGGTTCTCAAGTGGATTTGTCAAAATTAAATTTCATGCTATTCTGCTTTAGGCTGCCTGTGCTCTATTAGGGTTTACCGAGTGCAGATGTTTGCTCTAAAAATCTCGGAGCAGTTTTGTGGTGCACACACAAAGCAATTTTTGAGCTGGCATAACAAGCACAGCCAAAGAATTGGCTTAGGAATGGCTTCTGAGTTAAAACCGGCTGCTTTTTGATGTGGAAGCACAAGATTTGTGCATGCTAAAACACAATCTTTTAGTAGGCAGGGGAAAATCAGGCTTAAAGACAACTATTAGTTGTGGCGTGGGATTCTTGTGTTAATTTCTGGTACTGCAACAAGCCGAGTTAAGAAAACCAGTAAAATTGTTCCTAAAAATATAGGGAAAAATAACCTGGGAAAAAGATTGTAGACATTTCACGGAGTTCTTTGCCAAATGCATGTACTAATGAATTTTAAGGACTAAATGCTTGTGCGTTTATGCATGGAGTTGTTGCCATCGCCTTTTACAAGCGCTGAGCACTGAATGGTTTTGTAGTTAAATCCTGGCAAAGTTTTAGACCTCTGAGCATAGACGGTCGGAGCTCAGCCTTGGGATAAGCTTCTGGAAAACGCAGCCAGAATCCATCGTGTGGTTATGAGGCGGATTTGGGAAGAGGCAGAAATCACAGCTCATGTACGCTGAAGTTCTCGGCTCATACTGAGAGTTAAAAGTGCTGGAGATTGCCGGCAGTGGATGCGCTCTGAACAATCGGATATTTCCTGTGAAATTTCAGCCTTTGACTTCCCTAGTCCGTGCTGTGTCTAGGCACAGGAACAAAACCCAGCTCTTTCTCCTTTGTCCTTCGGAGACCTTCCTGGGATTATAGGTCGAAAAGTCCAGATAGCTGACTGAGATAAAGGGGTATGTAATTTAAAGGACGGTTAGAATGAAAGTCATTGGAAGCAGCTTGAATAGTTCTGCTGTCTTAAAGAATACAATCAAAAATATTGATGGTCTTAATGAAGGAAAGCTGATAAGTAAATGGGAATTGTTTGCCTGGACCAGTATTTGGCTTGATAGCACTGTGCAAGGAAATTGTCATTCAACAAATCTCTTTCTCTCCAGTTTGAGAGTAAAATGTGTTCTTATCCAAGCTCTCTCTCCACTGACTACAACAGTCTCTAAAATGAAATGAGTGGGGACTGCTGTGAAGGAAGAACATCTCCAAACAGTTCTAAACCAAGCCTCAAATGAACTGGTAAGAGACCATTGCCAATCACACAAAGAGGGGAGGGGTTCTAAGTGCATCTTTTTTTTCTTAGCCTTATTTAAAAACACCACTTGTTAGGTGTAACGTTACTTGGAGGTCTTGTTATCCCGCTGAGGTAATAAAACTTCGTGGGTTTAATAGATAATGCTCCTTGGCTTTCCATCATGCTTTATGTACAGGTTAGGGAATCTTCAGTGTGGTATTAAAGAACGCTTTGGAGGCGCGGTTTATCACATGAAGATGAAAAGAAAAGCTTTGTTTTATTCCTTCATCTTCAGGCTGCAACCAAGTGTTACTAAACCTCTTCATCACTTGTCAGATCAGACAGGTTAAGTATATTGTAAAGTGCTGCTTCCTGAAAGGTTTCTACTGCTTGTTTTTTTAGTTAAACAGGAGGTAACCGCTCAGTCTTTTTTCTTTATGTTCCCTCTTACCTCGGGGAACCATTATGCAGCTTCAGCTCCTGCTACGATTTTATTTTTTCCCAAGACTTTAGCACGTTTGCGTGTGTACCAAATTCCTCCATTTTAAATGATCTCATGTGCAGATCTGCTAGCAAAGTTTGAGGAACACCAGCCTGGAAATCACAGTTTTCAGGTATTGCTACCTGTTGGTTGAAGTCTAAATTTAAAACCAGAGGAAGGACGTTCTTCTCTTCACCCTCAAGGTTTGTTGTGTATCAGTTCCAACATCTGTATATTTGTTGTAACACCTGACAGTGCTTCTTGAAGCCAGCTTATTGGATTCTCAATTTTAGCTTCATAACAATGTTTAATTTCCTTTTAATTTACTCTTAATCATCTAAAAACTAAGCCTCTAGTCTAAGCCTTTAAACTAGGGGTGAGATAATGTGTTTCATCCAAGACAATTGACTTTTTTTTTTCCCTAATTTTCATATATATATTTTTTTTTCTGGTGAGAAGGGAACAGTTTAACTGAAGGGAAAGGACTCGTTTATCCCCGATGTTACCAAGTGGCATTGCTCAACAGGCAGAGATGGGACTGGATATTCTGAAATTTAAGCAGAAAAAGTAATATCTGCAGAAACCATTAGAATTATAAAGGCAGACGTTATTGTGTAAGAGTGGCTTTAATGCTAATCAGAAACTTAAGGAAACTGATTTGAGCAAGTGTAGAGTCCTGCACCTGGGAAGGAACAACCGGATGTTTCAGTACAGGCTGGGGATGACCTGCTGGAGAGGAGCTCTGAGGAGAAGGACCTGGGGGTCCTGGTGGATGGCAGGTTGACTGTGAGCCAGCAGCGTGCCCTGGTGGCCAAGGGGATCCTGGCGTGCATTAAAAGGAGCGTGGCCAGCAGGTCAAGGGAGGTGATCCTCCCCCTCTACTCTTCCCTGGTCAGGCCTCACCTGGAGTACTGTGTCCAGTTCTGGGCTCCCCGGTACAAAAAAGACAGGGATCTCCTGGAAAGAGTGCAGCGGAGGGCCACAAAGGTGATACGGGCCTGGAGCATCTTCCCTGTGAGGAAAGGCTGAGAGACCTGGGGCTGTTCAGCCTGGAGAAGAGAAGACTGAGAGGGGATCTCATCAATGTGTACAAATACCTGAGGGGTGGGAGACAGAAGGATGTAGCCAACCTCTTCTCCGTGGTTTGTGGGGATAAGGCAAGGGGCAATGGCCACAAGATAGAGCCCAGGAAGTTGTGCACCAACATGCGACAGAACTTCACGGTGAGGGTGACGGAGCACTGAAACAGGCTGCCTAGAGAGGTTGTGGAGTCTCCTTCTCTGGAGATATCCAAGGCCCGTCTGGACGCCTACCTGGGCAGCCTGCTCTGAGGAACCTGCATTGCAGGGGGGTTGGACCCCATGATCTTCCGAGGTCCCTTTCAACCCCTACAGTTCTGTGGTTCTGTGATTTTTGGAGAAGCAGCACTGGATGTTGCCATCGTGTCTCATGGTCAGTCAAGTTTTGACTGAGGACTGACCTGGTTTTATGCCAGGCTGTTGAGGAGGGGGCTGAACACCAGCTCCTTTTAGTCTGCACTGGCATTTGCAGAGGAGTGAGTTACTCAAAGAAAACATGAGCCTCGTGTTCCTGGATTAACGGGAAGCATCTGCTGACCAGCTCCTCTTTGTCCTTAGGTTTTTTTGTTTCTGACCTTTTGCCGGGCAGAACAACCTTTTATTTATTCTTCCTCCTCTCCAACCTTTATTAAATTCCTGCCCTGTCTTTCTGGGATCTGAGAAGCTGCTAGCCCATGAGTTTGCTCTTTCATGCTGGGCTAACCAGTGCTTGGTGACCAATAAAAGCAGCTCGATCTGGAACGGGGACCCCATCTGCTTTTTTTTTTTTTTGGCACTGCTGCTGTTCACTGCACCCTTCTGTAGGGTTTTGGTTTTCCTTCCAGCTAACAACTTCCTCCATTAAAAAGCTATCAGCGGTGGAGGCGGTACATCAATTTAGAGACCAGTCATTTAGAAAAGTTTGTCTTGTTGCTGTATCTCATTAACACTGACATTTTTCATAATGAGTAGATTATGACTGCAAGAATTTTAAACATTTCAGCATTTTTTTTTCCTTTTGTGATCGCTTCTGAATAATGGAAACAGTTATAAATGTCATGGCTTTGTCTTTAATTTTCATTTCTTATTAGAAGCAGTGATGTGGTGCAAAATATTGGGTTGAGAATACTTCAGCTCCCACATTTCAGAATTAACGACACCGGAGCTGTCTGACGGTTAAATATAAAGCTGGGTTTGCAGAAGCTGGAGGAAGACACACTACAGTGCTTTGCAGGAAACTGGAAGGGAACTAAACAGAAACAAATCCTTACTCTTGTACACAACCTGAGTGCCCTCCATGCTTTTATACTTGAAACATTAGCTATTTCTAATCTGGCTTCTCGTGCCCTCTCATTGATATTACATGAAATAAGTGTTCTGTCACTTTTTGTTGTTAAAACTTGTGTTTCAGACTGTTCTTCAGACTAAACATGCTGCTGCGTGGGATGTAGGAAACATGAAACGTTACCCTTGAGACCTAAGAAGGTACTTAGACGCTTGGTACTTTTACACTTCCTTTTGTGAGTCAGTGATTCTGATCTGTAGGACCTGGTTACAAACGCTAATTAAAGGTTCTCGTGCTTCAGATCTGGATTTGGATTCTTTCTAAATCCTAGTGAGCATCATCAGATTTAACCTCCTCATTCTAGTGATGAGACCGAGTGCTGCAGTTTGCGTCCGAGCTGAATAAACAAATTCTGGAATTACTGTTTTCTTTACGCTGATACAAAACATCCTTGTATCAGCCTGTTGTTAACTTGAATGAATCAACTGGAGATGAGGTTTGAGAGCGCCACAACAGCTGTTAAAGATCCACTTAGTTATCACTGCAGGCTTCTCTTTGTCCCTAATTTTAAGTGAAGTGGTTGCTTTCAGACTTGGTGCGCAGTTTCAGTGCCCATGTCATCGATAAATAAAATCATGACTCGCTGTGGAGATGGTTCCACTTCTTTTTTCTGAGTGGTCAGCTTCTGCAAATTTTTCCTATTCTTTAGTGATAAATGCTAGCTTGCTTTAATTGCGCAGAGCAGAACTTTGGCATCTTGATTTATTTTTGCACGCAGCTCCGACCACTGCGAAATTAGGTTAACTGGATCAGCAGATGTATTGATGAATGATATCTCTGGGTGAAACGCTTTTCCTTTTTTTTTTTCCCCCCTCTCCTTTCATTAACCTTTACAGGTAAAGACCTACTTTTTCTGCAGCGTGATTGCCTTATGGCCTCTTATATAACTTGTTTTTATCCTCCCTCTTTCCCACAATAACTTTCAAGGTTGCGAACCAGTTTTAGCCAAACTTGACAGAGAGGTAAACTTCTGGAGGGTGATTAACTTATGTGCGTGTTTTCTGAGCATTTACAAATGGGTAACAAGTGGTCCTGTCAGAGTGCTTCCTGATAAGACGTCCTGGTCAGCATTATATATCATGGATGTCTTCCCGCTGCTGAACAGATTTGCAAAATGAAGATAACTACTGTTATTTCCCACAAGCAGCACGTTGTGACTTCCTTTATTTGACCATTAAGCCTTTGCTGTGCTTCTAGAAATTTCCTCAGGAGGACATGTTCGGGGCAGATGCTTCTTAATGAGTGGTGTTGGTCTGTGGTACAGCTGCTGCAATGAAGATCTCTTACCAGCAAGCAGCCATAACCTCACAAATAGCTTTTCTTTCACTAGTTTAATTATAGCTTTCCCTCTGAATCCCATATCCCTTCCACCTTATCAGCGCTGTGAAATTTCTTTTTCCTCTATTCATCTTTTCTTCCTTTTTTTTGAAGGTCTTTTAAAAAACGTGTAGATGGAGAGCTTGGTGACGTGGTTTAATGGTGGACTTGGCAGTGCCAGGTTAAAGGCTACCAGGTGATCTTAGAGGTCTTTTCCAACTGATTCTATGATTCTGTGATCTTTCATCCTGCATCTTGCTGGACTTCTTCTCTTACCCCTTCCCTTCAAGAGGGTTGGTCTCCTTAGCAGGGAAGGGTAACTGCTGGGTTCACAGATGTGAAACCCTGTCTGGAAAAATTCAGAGCTTTACTGGTAAGAAAGGAAAGATGCTTTAATGCTAGGGATGTGCTTGGAGATGGAGCTCAGAGGTGATGAGAAACAGAAGCTTGCTGATTCACAATGAAAGCAGAGCCAGGGAAATCCTGGGGAGTTGCAAGTCTACAGAAAAGCCTAGGCATCAGTGAGCTGGGGGCATTGGGAGAGCGTGGGTAAAGATGAAGGGGAGAGATCCTCCTTTTTGGAAGGCCACGGAGTCTGGTTCTGCTCTTCGTGTGCTCTCTGATGCTCGGCTGTCGCACACATTTGAAATTGAGAAGGTGAAGGAACGAACTGGGTGCAGGAAGATGCCGTTCTTCAAAACCAGCAGTGGGGTGGGACAAGCAGTTGCTTGCTCTGCTGTGTACTAAAATTCAAAGGTGACTTGTGAAATTTGACGTCTGGTCGTAGCTTTAGGTAGCAGTAGCTGCAAGTTAGTGATGGATGCTTGTATCAGTACAGGAGGGTAATTTGGAACCAGTTTCGTGGCACTGCTTACTGTGTGACCCCTCAGGAGTCTGGGGGATCTGTGAATTATGACCTCTTGCAGGATGGCCAGGCCAAATTTCCCTATAACACTGTGCCTCTGAGTCGATACAGGCGTCCTGATGGGCAGTCAGCGTGTGTGGAGCTTTGGATGAGTCGCAGAATTCATCTTCGTGGTTCAAGCAGTGTGGTGACATCAGAGAAGGTAGGGTTATTGTGTATATAAGAGGAATAGAACCGAAATCCCCAAGGAGCCATGGCATCATTAATTTAGTTGCTCATGGAAAGGAAAATGCTGTGGGTTTTAAATTTTGCAAACTACAGGGAATTTCCTTTGGCATTTGGAGCTGTGGATGTGCAGCCGGATTTGGAAATAGTGTAAGCAATAGAGAAGGGGCTGGAGGGCAGAAGGCTGATGAAGCATCACCGTCATGGAATATCCTCCAGCAAATATTGCTTTGTGGTTATCTTTTGTTTGTTTCCCTTGTCCTCTTTCTCCTGATTGATTGTTCAGATCGGTTTGGTTTGGAACCTCTTTGTGGCTGTTACAAAAAGACGACTATTAGAACGTGTCAAGTTTAGGTTGGAAAGCCAAATATAAACTTAGATCTTGCAGATATTTATTTGAAGAAGAAAAAAATGGTTTCTTATTAATATGTGTAGTCACTTGCACTGTGCGTATGGGATGCACAACGACAGAAAATAACATCAGGCTTTCTTTATCCCATTATGTATCCATGCTAACTCATGAAAAGTCATCTCTTAACCTTATTTTGGCAGCAGCGCCCATTCCCAGCGCTTTGACCCATGCTTATATAAAAACAGGGGCTCTCCTGCCCCACAAACAGCCGGCACGAGGACACTTGACAATAAAATCCCATACCTGGAGCTACTGGGAACCGACACAGAGGAGCGTGAAATATTCTCAACGACGGGTTTTTTGGCTGAGCGATGAGCAGCTTTGTGAATCTTGTTGAAAGCTAGGGCAGTGCAGAGCTGGAATTGGGGAAAATTGACTCTGCAGTGCCACGGATAGCACGCAGTCACAGCTGGAGTAGATGGATTGAACATCAAAATTTGCTATTTGTGTAGCCTTGTCGATACAGAGTCCTATTTTGGAGTGCTGCCCTGTGTAGTAGTCTGTCTAATCCTTTGCAATTAGTTTGGTAAATGTAAAACTAAAGAATTGTTTTAGTTTAGAAACCTTTTAACTGTTACGCATGGAAATACTTGGTAGTGCGCTGTCCCAGGTAGTGGTAGAAGACGTTCACTGAAATACACACAGTGAAATAAGTTTTTGATAGGTTTTTTATTTCCCCAGCCTGCCCAAGTGAGAATTCAGATGAGACCGGCTCTCACAACTTCTGTCTCATGGTTTTGATTGCATCTTAATACTTTTGCAAAGCAAGATATTTTTTTTATATAGGTTCCTTTGACATTACCCAGATTCTATAACATTTAAGGCATAAACTTCTAGTTTATTCTTTGTACGATAACAGGAATTGTGGGTTCAGTTGTGCAAGTTTTGTAATATTAAAGGCATATTCAGACAACATTGAACTTTACTGAAGAGGATCAGAGTTATCTTCAAGACAAGGAGTTTCTTATGTCAAGAGGACATTTTTTTGGAGATAATTCAAAGTTTGTTTAGGAAAATTGTAAGCACAAACATCTGCTGACGGATTTTTTTGGGCTTCCCTATGCTGTATTGAAATTTTTGTAGCACATACATATATATACATATATATAGCACATACACATAGATGTATAAACATACATATATATTCTTACATATATATATATATTTGAATAATCACAAAGTCTGATGGAAGAACTGCAGTACTGCAGTTTTAACCGTGCTATGACCACATCCATCTGTTCTACCACCACGATCGTTGCCACTCAGTCTGGGAAGAATTCAAGGAGTTTTCTGAGTGATGTGAAACCCCAGGTGGAGAACCAGACACAAATCTCGTGCTGGAAGAGCTCTTGCTCCTGCTGCCCCGCTGGTGGCAAGCAGAAGGGTGCTGCATGTGCAGGCAACAATAGCCTGCTTTCCTGTGCTCAATTTCTCCTTTGTGTGTCGGTTCAAAGATCTAAGTTTTGCCTCGGGATTTTGTGTTTTTAAATTTCTGCCTTTCTGTGGTTTGGCTACATCCCTTATTTATTTGATTTTTCACTTAGTTTATTAGAAAGCAACCTTGGACCTGTTGGACCTAATGGAAATTCTGTTTTTTTGCCATTACAGAATGAATCTCAGGAATGAGTTATTGTTAAATAAGGCTGTTAAGCACAGGTAGAGCCCAATTCCAAGAAATTTGAGGCAAAGCCTGGCAATCCCCCTCCCTCCTGTTTTCCAGACCCCCTTTATAAGTCCATATTAATTGGGAGTTGGGATTCACTGCTAAAGTTACAGCAGTAGTGGGACACTGAGGAGACGCTGTTGCAAATATAATATAACTAACTTTGCTTTCTTATTTCTAGCTTGTGTACCAGCTTATTGCTAATTTAAACTAGTATAAATTGATTGATACCCACATTTACATTGTAAAATAGGTACTGTAACATATGCAAGAGCGCCGTTGGAAAGTAAAATGTTAAATAATTTTAAATTATGCACACTTAATTGCATTGTTTTTGTATTTAATTACCCGATGAGCTTGCTTAAGTAGCACTGCACATTACCAATATTTACCGGTTAATACCAAGCCCTGTCCTTGGAGGCGTGCTTCGTGTTCATACCGAATCCGTGACTGCTGGAAGCGGCTGCAATTCTGAGCAGAGGTTGAGGAGTCGTTCTCTGTGCTCGTAGTTAAAGCCGTGTGAGTTTGAAAATTCATGTTTAAGGATGCTCTTGGAAAAAAAAAATCGTAAATAAAAGAAAAATCAGGTTAAGTGTTGACCGTACACTACTCCGTGGCTGATATTATGCATTTCCTAAATGTTTTATTAAGGTCACCCAGCGAAGTGACAGCTCCTGCACCCTTCCCACCTCGGTTCTTTTTCCTGGCAGTTCACCTGGGAGCACAGCAGTGGCTTCCCGAGGGCCTCGCAGGGATTCCTTTGTTGGGGGAGAACAGACACTCTGTTCTTTAAGGCAAATAATTTGTTTCTGCAGGTTTTGTAGCCCTGGTGGAACGAAGGGATAGTCGTGTGTCGTCCTCCCCCTGTGTAAGGCTAATTTGTACAATTATGGGGTTAAAGACTGGGAACAACAGTGTTGGAAAACCATTAATTTTTTAAGAAAGCGTCGTATGATGGGAATACTGATGAGCTAACTGTTTACAGCGCTTCTTTATTTCCTCTTGTGTGCTGCCCCCGGCAAATCCAGGCTCTTGCAAAAATAATAATAATTAAACATAGTTTTTTTTTTTTTCTTTAAACATTGCCATTGTTCTACCACCAAATGTAAGCACGCTAAATAGATTTGCTGCTGCTTCTTTAATCAGCATGGAAATCCTACAGGCTGCTTTTAAAACCAGCAGTCTTTCTGTTTTCTTTAGCGTACAATGAATGTTTGTGTGGCTTTCTTAACAACTTACATTTTTAGGAGTCTGAGATAAGAGTTCCTCGACAGCATCACTGATGCCCAAACCAAGTGGAAGTGGATAATTCTGCCCAAATTTCGCACTTGTAAGAGATAAACAGCTCTGATGGACTGATGCTACTGGGTACGTGGAGGTGGAGGTGCCTTGCACCGGTTCACTGGGGCTCTGCAACCTGGGTCAAAGCCCCTGAGACAACTTTGAGAGTGCTGACAAAGGAAGTGATATCTTATTGTTTAATTGCACAAGAAGTCTATCATATGCTCTTCTTTTTCATCTGGTCCAGCAGAAATTGTTGTATGCTCCTCGAGTGCCTGTCCTTTATGGCTCCCCTTTCAAAGTGAAGTCACAGATCAAATATTTCATCTTTGCCGTTCAACTTAAATCCCTGCTGTTGATATCGAAGGTTTTTGTTTGGAATTTAGATATGGCCCAAACTGGAGTGTTTATTAAGTGGAAAGAATAATTTGAGGGTTTAAGCATAGTGTAATGCTAGCACGTTACGAATTTGATGGGAGTGTGTGTGGGAAAATGTTTTAATTGTGAAATCCTAGTATTTATAACCCATATCTTGATGCTGTGAGTCTACCAGGTTGCTACGCTCTGCTTCCTGATTCGATATTATCCTGTTAGCATGCAGTGAAGGGATTTTCCTTGTGACATCTTCATTAACTTTAATGTCTCCAAAGCTGCTCTTGCCCTGCCAGCTCCCGAGGCAGACAATGAGGCTGGAAGGAGCCCGAGGTGCGTGGCCCTGAGGGTTGGTGTTCCTACCGAGGGAATTGCCTCGTTGGGTCAGATCGATGGCTTGCAGGGCCTGATGCTCTGTTGTCAATACCAGATGCTAGAGGTAAATGCAAGAAACTGTAGTAATTGGGGAATGGTTTTTCTAGGGAAAAAAGAAGTCTTCCTGTCTCTGGCAGTGGTTGGTACATGCATGTCCTCCCACTCCACTTTGTGTATTTTGTAGCCTGTGGTGCTCTTTAGTCTTTTTTTCCCCCCTTGATTTTACTTGCTTTTGGCCTCAAGAATCACAGAATGATTGAAGAAAGTGGTGCCCACGGTGCATTTCAACTAATCCAAATAAAATCTAAATGCTGCCCTGTCAGCTTTGCTGTATAGATCTTTTTTTGTAAAAACAAATATTTCTCTCTGTAAGGAGGCTGCTTGAATGACCTGGAAGACATCTGTATGATTCTGTTCTGGGCTTTGAGAACGTCTGAAGGACGTCCTGTTCACTGGTTAACCTTTCGTTTTTAGCAAAGCTGAATGAAACAACAGCAGATCTGGTCATTTTCCCCTTCATGGAAATTCATGCTCTGAATATTGTTTAGCTAAGTATTGTCTAAAACACATTTGTATAAAACCTAAGTGTCTCCTCGTTAATAACTTAATGCACCTGCCCTTTCAGGAGAGTTTGATTAAGGTGCTTCCTAGTAAATGCTGTTTGCATTAATGATATTTTGCAATCCCAAGACTAATGGGTGAGAGTGAGAACAAGTTCCGGATTTACATCTTGTGACTAGCATGGACAGCAAAGGAAATTGGAGAAAATACGACCAAAGTAGCTGAATTGCACGTATCCTTACGTGCCAACCTGCAGTAGACAGGAGCTATGGTTGTTCAAGAATTGTGGTTGTCACAAAGGTCTTGGCTTTCCATCCATCCTGCTGGTGTTTGGCTTCTACGTGTTCCACGATGAAGCACGGGTTGCATCTCTGAAACCTCCACAGGTGACTGCTGAAGCTCTCCCGGACCCCTAACTCCTCTGTCCTCATTGCTTCCTCCCATGATTATTCAAAGTCTTTTGGACCCTGGAAAACATATCAGCTGTATGATTTCTTCATCAGATTCTGAAGGATCAATACTGAGGGTTAATTAAATGGCTTTGCACACTCTTTTAATTTTTTTTTTTAAGCAATTGCATTGGTATTTATGTTATGGATTACAGAAAACAGTTCCTGTATATGAATGGTTTCCCAAACCATTTAGATAGGTGTTCTGGCATTAAAAAATGAATATAAAAAAGTCTGAGCCTCTTCCTTGTCTGGAGAGGTGTTGAAATACAGAAGTGTGGAGGATGCTGTCACACTTGTGTAACTGCTGGTCTGATCTGTGCTCTTTTCAAACTAAAACCCTGTTCTAGTGCAAGGTGCCCTCACATCCTTTCACTCCTGTTGTCTCCGTACCCATCTGAAGGCACAAAGTCAACTGGAATGATCTGATAGAAAACGTGAGTAACTGTGCCATGACTTTAGTTTTGGAAGTTGCCTTCACTTCCCATTGGGCTTGCCTAGAGGTTTTGGCCATTAGATATGTATTGGATGTAATTTGTAGCTTCTTCAGGTTTCTTAAAGCTTTGTTTAAATTGTTAAAAGAAACTGAATGTAAGGAGAAGAGGGGTGTTACTTAATGAAATATGTATATGAATGTCTTTGGAGTAAATGGAAATAGTTTAAATAAAAACTGGTCAACTTACCTGTATTAAAGTTACATTTTCTACAAGAAGGGTAGAAACTGCATTGCACATTTGTGCTGTACTATTAGACATAAATATCCATATCTTGTGTCTTTCAAACCTTTCCAGAAGAGTAGGTGGATGCGGAGGAAAGGTCACCTTCCTTCCTCCTGCCGGCCATCCAAATGGCAAAGTGTCCTCGTCTGCTGACACTCAGGGCTTGGTCTGTCAAGCTTCAGGCAAGAGCTTTGTGTATTTCTCTTTAACAGGTATTCTGTGTCTGTCGTGTGTTAAAGGAACAGTTTGGCCAGTCCTTTAAGCGACGTGTTACCTGCTGCTGGATCCGGAGCTAGATGTGAGCAGGGTAATGAGCCCATTGGCGATGCAGCTGGTGGCCCTCGATTTCCATTCTCCTGCGGAGAATGCTGCTGATCAGACACCTATCAGCCTGCAGATGTTAAGAGGATGGAGTTATTTCTGGCTACTGAAATAAAAGCTGTGGCTTTTGGAGTGTAGTTCCCATTACTGACCATCTATCTAAATTGTCTTGTGATGTGAACTGTGCATTAGCACATTCAGGCTTGGGGAAAGGCAGAGATGCGTTTTACGCTCCTTTCGGAGCCTAAGAAAGCACCGGGGTGCAAGTGTGGCCTTCCTCAGTGCAGTTGTCTGAAAATCTTCCAAGTTTCTGTGCTTTGGGATGCTCTCAAAATGAGCTTGACGCTGATTTATGGGATCCTGAAGAACTTTTAAAATCCTTAAAGGGGTTGTGGGAACGGCTAAGTAACGTTTGGCAGCTGCCGTGTGCTTTTTTGTTTCCCGATCGCGCTTATTTTTGCAGTCATCCACCCACCAGGTTCTGATATTCTCTAGTCGTTTGATTGTCAGCTGTTTTTAATGCCCTATTGTCTGAGCAAAGTTTGTCATCACAGGGAAATGTTGTTGGTTTTACCTAGAACAGTTTGATTTTTTTTTTTCCTACCCTGTTTCTAATAAATTAACTTTCCTCATTTGAAATGCTTCTTCCCCCAGAACAAATTCCTCCTCCTTATAGAACTGCAATTTTTTACTGAAACATCATAAACTTCCCATCTGGGAGCTACCTAATTATATCTTACAATAATTCTATCGAATGATCTATAGCTCTGCTTTTATTCCCTATTAGTATCTGCCTGATCGATGGCTAACCTAATTGATTGTTAAGGTCAAATGTCTTTATTGGCCGATGCCCGAATCTCTTCTTATGACTTAAAAGACCGTTCTCTGCTCTGTTAAACTTCTTGTGTTTGTTTTTGCACAGCAGAACAATAAAACTCAAGGAATAGCTGCTGGTGAACAATATCCTTTCGCAACATTTCGCCTATTCTCAGGTGCAGTATTAAAAGGACGTGAAATACGGAGGTATCTGGCTTGAACAGAACGGCAGTAAGAAACACTTGATCATGGCTTTTCAGCTTGTTCTGTGAATAAGGTAGCTGTGGTGTGAAATAAATTCCTCGCTTTTATGACAGCTTAATCATTTCTAAGTGTACAAATGCAGAACCTTTAACTGCTTCCATTTTGGCTTGTGATGCTTACTGAGGTGTGGGGGAGATAAATGTGTGCTGCCGCACAAAGCCAGGATCCTTGTGATTGCCTGGTATTTTGCTAAACTTTTTGTCTCCTTTGACAAAAGAGTTGACCGTGGCTATCTGATCCTTGTTTGGGAACATACAGGTGTGATACAACAGCTCAGTATCAGCAAACGGAGGGTGTGGGCATATCCTCGTGTAGCCTCGGACCCGAAAATGGTGGAAGAGCGATGGCAGCAAGAAGAAAATCCCAATAAAATGTGTACTGCTTTTTCCTACAGGGTTTGTGGTAGCAGTCTGTTAGAAGATCCGTGTTTACCTCTGGATTTTCACGCATGCAAGTCTGATTGCAGCCTGGCTTCTCACTTGCCGCTCACAAGTGTCCCCTCACCCTTTCCCGGTGCAGCTCCCTCCTCCGAGCATGTGCTGCGTCTGGCAGGGTGGCTGTCGATTCGTCCTGCTTTCCTTGAGATGCCTCTAACTGAATTAGTTGCCCACGTTTCCCTTACAGCTGATGGAGCTGCTTCATTCATTCATAAAGCTCGCTGTTAGGAAAGTCTACTTCAGATGAGAAGAATTGCACGCCGGGCCCTATTTAAAGGGAATGGGCTAATGATGTTGGATAAGTAACATTTGCAGATAAAGTCAGCTCCTGGGGACCAGGTCACTGAGATAGGTGGCTATTTGTCCTTGGCTTTTTTGTGCATCTCCTTGTTTTATGAAATCTGATTGCTGCCTGATGTGAAACAATTAGCTGGTTGGACAGAGGGGATACAGGAGTGGGAGACTGCCCCGCTTTGTGGTGTGGTCATTAGGCACCTTCTAAAGCACTTCTTTAGGTTAAAAGTTGTCCCCCCAAGACCCAAAAGTGAAGTTTTCTTTGTGAAATGAGGCACCAGCTTGGTGATGGGGGCACTCTACCAGAGCATGATGGCATGGAGGCTCAAACCTGCCCATCCCAGGAGGTTAAAATCCCGATGTTCCACTTCTGGGCTTTAACTGTTAGCTTGCAACAGAAGAGGAGAGGCAGATGTCTTGTTCTCCTTGGCCCCAGTTTCTGGCTGCTGACAGCTGAATGCCATCTCGGTGCCCAAACAATACAAATGCAACCTGTAAGGGGGGTGCTTTGCTAACTGCTTGCTTTTTTGCTGCTTGTCTTAAACTGTCTTAAAATGATTCTGCTTTTTTCCTACCAAAACAAGTGGTTTTGTTCCTGCTTTTGAGGACAGAAGAGAAGATTCTATCACTTTTGTGAGTTTAACATCTGTACCCTAGTGTGAGATTGCCCGTCCTGTAGCTCTGTGGTTGCATGAGTGGGATTGGAGCCAGATGCTTTGCAGAAATAATGAAGTTATCCTTACACCTCGAATACAAGAGGATGGCAGAGTTACAGGTGTAGGTGACCTGGTATTCTGGAGATTTAAGATGAAGGTTTATATTGGTAAGAAACCTGGATACAATTCAATTTTTAATCATGTTCTACAGCTGTACTGTATAGGAGGAGAAGAAGACTACTACAGGAGAAGTCACTCTTACTGCTACAGGTTGACATTTTATGCAAAGTTTGCGTAGCTTTTGATTACCAAGCTAACGCATTTTCCCAAAAGGGATGATCTGGTTCGTTATTAATGGGTAACTGGGATTTTGCCTGTTTTATTTCTGCAAGGGATGTGTCAGGTTGCGTTCGGATGGAGATAAAATGCACGAAACCATTTCTGAAGCGTGGATTTGTGGGGTTTTTTGTTTGTCTTGGCTGCCACAACCATTCAGTGTGGTTTCACCTGGAAGTCCAGTGAAACTCGTGTGGCTGAGAGCTTTAATATCAAAGAGTTGTGAACAGACCTGTATCATAAACAAAAGCCTCATGGAAGGATTTTGGTAGTCTTAGGTGTCTTTCAAGCTTGTAAAACTCAGTGGATCTCCTGCTTTTCTACCTTTGCGTGGAAAAGTTTATTCATAGACTTGAAGAAGTTGCTTCCCTGCTTAAGTCAGTTCTTATCCAGCCTTCCAACTAATGCATCTGATGGAGTCTAAATGAAGAAAATGTATTTTCCATGTCTGCCTGCTTAGATGAGATTAGGAGAAATTTAGGTAAAAGCTTTTTCCAGCAATAGAAACTAAAATAACAGTATCTGGGATGTTGTAAATGCTCTGTTGGGTGGAATATGCATGTGAACATACTTGATTCATTACATGGGAAGATGTTTCCCCGGTTCCATATGAATAAAAGCCATCGGTTCAGTTTTACTCTTTAGGTCTAAGATTTTTTATTTACCCCAGGTTTTACTTTATAGCAGCATATTTCTTAAGAAAAATGTACCTAATTTAGCATTTACTGTGTGGTGCTGTATTTTTTTTTTAAATTTTCAGAAGGTACTGTTAATTGAAAAGTTGTTTAATAAGGGTAATTTTTAAAGGCTTTCCAGTGTTGTATATTAAAATTTGAAAGGTTGTTAAACAACCAAAAAATGCTCTAACTGCTTTATAGGAGAAAAAGAAAATAAATAAAATGGTGCACTGTATTATGCTGTCGTTTCTGTACTTAGGAATATATTGGGTTCTGTTAACACTTCATTTAATTTTCTTTTAATTGCAGTTAATGATGAAGAACTGAAGAAAAGAATAGCTGAAGAATTGGCATTAGAACGAGCCAGAAGAGACTCGGAAGCTCAAAAGAGAAGGTTTGTTTGTTAATAACAATATTTAAAACAAACGTACTTAAAGCTTTTATGACTGCTATTTATCCATTTATTATAAGCAGTTAAATTTTGTGCCTCAGGACAAAACGGTTGGTAAGACCTGTAGGCTATATTGGTAATTTTGATAGCAAATATATGTTAAAATCAACATATTTTAAAAATATATGTTAAAATAACTGAAATTCCTCTGTAAAAGCTGATATAAAATGCTGATCTGAATCTCTTTTGACCTTATGAACTGGACTTTTTTTTCCCCCCAGTCTTTTAAGCTCAATTTTCATTGATTTCTCTTGAGTCCAAAAAGTCACTTTGCTACGTAGAGATAGAAATAGCTCGGGAGCGTTGTAGAGGTGGGTCACTTATAACCTCTCTGTTTGATCAAAAGGTAGATTTTAACAGCAGCAGAAATAGTAATTCCTGTTATTTCTGTATGTTTTAGATATTTCTCTGTGCTGCAGTGTTTGCAACTGCTTTAACACTCAGTATCGCTTAGTGCTTCGAAGATACAAAGTGTGGTAATAAAACAGTTTATTAGCAGAAAACCTTTTTGATATCATTCTTGTGTATCAGTACTTTTTTATGCATGTTTTTTCAGTGTAGTTACTGCGAAAAAGTCACGCAGAATGCAGCTGCAGAGCTTGGATGCAGCATGTTAAAAATATTCTTTGTGACATTAAGCATGGTACTGTGTTAACATCGGCAATTTCAAAGTTCCTGTTTGAATTTGACACCCTTTGGCTGGCCAGCGAACTTGGTGGACTGGTGTGGTAATTCATACTTTCTTTTAGCAGTTTTCCTATAAAGGTAATGTAACGCGTAGGATATAAATATTAACCTACATGTTGGCCTGCCCTCTGAGAATGGGAAGAAAGGCTCATTATGATGGATTTTAAAAATTAGAATGTAATTAGTGCTGCTTAAACTGTCTGCATATATATCCATTGTTTCCTACACATCATTATATTATTATTTAATTGTGTTAGGTTGATGGAGTATATAATTAGATAGGACTATATAAATGTCCCTGCAAATGAATCAGGCTTTTGTAAAATCAGCAATAAAGGAAATCAATGGAATAGTGAAATCTGTCCTCTTCTGAACTGGGCTTTGATGGGGAAACTTCTTTTGTATCCGAGCTGAATGTTGACTGCTCAGATTTAATCTAAACACATTTACAGTGTGGAATTATTTGTTTTGTAACTTCAGAATTTTGTGACTTGACACTTTATGGAATTGTTAATTTAAATTAATTTGGTTTTCATTGGATGGGCATTGGTCTATAAAAGGAAGGAAGCAGGTTGACGTGCTGTATCTATTAACTTTCTATTTTGTTGGTACTTCGCTGGCTAAGGAAGATGTTACATATTAAAAGGATTGTGTAAAATCTTCCTGTTGTCCTAAAATTAGTTTGAAGAATCTGTGCTTTTGAAATATAAACTATCAAAATAAATTAAAAATATAAATGTCAACAATAAAATGACAAAAAGTCTTGATAACAGCTTTTAATCTTTTCTAGTTGTGATTTTTAGAAATAACTTTACTTTCTACGTGGTATACATAATTAAAAATATACTTTAGCTGGAACGTAGAGGTTCTTTTCATGTTGGATAAAACAGCTTTAAAAGACACAGATGTTTACATACCCATTGCTTAGTGTTTTAAGGGCTGAATTCTGTTTGAGGTTTGTGGTTTTAAAAGCATTTGAGAAGCACTGCAGCTCCTATAGACAGTGTCCTTCAGAGAAGGAAGCAAGTGCTGCTCTGTCGACCACTTTAAGAACAGATTTATGTTTTTCAGGTTCAGAAATATACCTACCCCTCCTGTTTTCTTCTAGTTCAGAAAGCAGCCTCTCCGTAATTCAGGTGCCTGAGGAATGTCTGTGCAATGTTCTTTTTAAAGTCAGGATCCATCCTTTTAGGCCTGCAATTTTCTGTACAACTTTATGTATCAGACTTGTGGACACTCGTGTACTTTTAGAGTCAGTATAATTTTTCATCATTACTGAACTTCGGTTTTGAAGCAAACACTTAAGAGCTAGGTGCACATCGTTCAGGTATGATGTTTTGTATCTTGCATGTCTGTCCAATGCAGAGTACTCCAAGTAATATAAACAAGACAAGGTAAAAAGACTACTTTAAATTGTAGTTATTTGTAGAATGCATGCAAGCATATTGATGCAGTGTTGGAAAACAGAACAAAATCTGAGTTCTTGGCTATACTGTGCTTAAAACTTGTATCAGAATAAAGCTATTAACAGAGAACAATTAACAGCATTTATATGTCAACAGTTACACATGAAAAAAGGAAAGAAACATAGGTTCCATAACCTATATGGAGGATGCAGTGTAAAAGTAAACCAGTGTTGTTTAAGGCTGGTTGGACCGGGGAGTGGCAGCGTCCCATATCTGTGTTGACAGCATCTTGTAGAACTGTAATTCACAAGCTCTCTGGGCTTGTATTTCAGGCCCTTTGATAGGGAAATGAGGATAATGAAGCCTGACCCCCGATCCTTGACAAGAGGTTTGTAACTTTTATCTGGGGAAAACCAAGTCAGAGTGCTCTACTTGTAGTTGAAGACTAGACCTTGCACTTTTGATCTGTTAAAAATGCAATTTGCTGACCTACTGCTTTTCTTTGTTGACTGTCCTTTAAATCACTTACTGATGATATGTGACACTGAGATCCATAATTAAAGCTTTTGTGGTTCTGCGTCCATTTATGAATTTTTTACCAAAGATGGTGCATTTTGAATGTGTATGTTTTCATTCCCTTCTTGAAAACATTTTTTCTTATCATTAAGTGTAAAGGCATTTAAGCATAAATATCTGAAACTTGAAACTATTTGTTGTCTGATTGCAGCTGCCTAATGGCTAATTTCAATACGGTTTGTATGCAGAGTATGACCATGTTTTGATCTGATTGCAAAGTACGTTCTACTCATTTAAGGAAGAATTTTGTAACTTTAACTTTATAATTTATTTATTCACACGTACATATATAGTAAGAATACTTCAGCTCTGCTTTGTAAAGTTAAGATCTGTCCTTATTTCTGGGATTAGAACTGAAGGCCGACTGTTCAGATTGCATTATTGCTGGCATTAAAATACATTCATAATGCATCAATTCCACAGTTCTTGTTCAAGGGGACTTTGAATAATAATAATTTAGACCCAACTTTAGACTATCTGCCTAAATGGCATTCCCATCTTTCAGTTATTTGAGAATGCTTCTTCATCTTTTTTAATGCCTTTTGTGTGTGATTGAATATGGTTATAAACCTGTATTCTTCTTTGCTGAGGATATGGAGCTTGCTGAAACCTTTGGCTCTGTTAGAATTGGACGAAAACCAGAAGGCTCCTTAGGAACTTAAATTTCCCCACAAATGATAAATCTTTCCAGGATTTTCTTCCCTCAGTTAGGAAATTCAAATTAGCAGCAGTGGAAACATAACATAAAGGTTAATAACCATGAAGAGAATGTGTGGGGCTTTTAGTCTGTTGGACATTTGAGCACTACTAATGGCAGAACTTCCTTGTATCTAACTTCACTGAGCTATGACACCACCTCATCTCACTGTTTATACAGTTCTACTAATGGACAAACATTCCTGGAAGTGCTTTAATAAAGCTGCCTTTCAGCTGAATTTCCCCAGGGAATAAATCTACTTATTCTGATAGACTGGCTGAGTACAGTCACTATCCATAGAAGTCTTTTCTTTCCATTTTCTGAAGTGAAGGCAATATTTATCCTCTCAGAAGTGGGCAGAGTTGTATGTGAAGGAATTAGCTGCTGGTTGGCGTTGGAGATGGGGTATTTGGGTCTTTGGATGAGTAGGTAGGGGTTCTTGTGCTCTTTGTGCAGTTAGGGAGAAGGAACATGTTAGCTCAGTCCTGAATTTCACAACAAAACCATATTAACTGCAAACCCCACTGAAGAGTTAAAGTTGATGCTGATTTATTCATTTTTTTACTCAGCCCAGCTATTGTTTTCTCTGAATGTTAAAGTTTTGTCTTGAGTCTTTTCATTTAGAAAAATTAAATGGATTATTCTTCAATTGCAGCAGAATTTGCAGTGACTGCATTAGTAGATGTGGCCAGTTAATGTGTCAGAGCATCAATCTCATGATAATATTCAATGTAGTTTACAGGTTGTAATACTTTCAGTATTAGAACAATAATATACTAATACCATTATTATAGTTGGAAATGAAAGAGCTTATATTCTGAACAGAAGAGGGAAGAGTAATGTGCCTTTTCCCCTAGAGAAAATACATTCTTAGTTTGTTTTCCATTTTATGTCAGTGCCTACAAATACAATGTCCTATGCCTGTAGTGTTACACAGAAACTCTGCTCTTTATAAGGTTTCTTATTTCTGAAATCAGAGTCCAAGTTGGTACCTTAATGATGCGTGTGTGGCCTACTGTACGATTACTTTTGGCACCTTTTAAAGGCTTTTTGAGTGTGATTTTTGTTGCTACATCTCTTCTGTATGGACCCTTCAGACCAAATGAAAAAGCAAGCTTTTGGCCCCTGTGAAATACATACCACAGCCTCTGTTACACAGCTCTAGAAGAAAAGACCCCTAAAAATGAGAGAATAGGCACAAGAACCTGAGTTTGACATTCGTGACAGGTAAGAAAAGATAATTGATGACATAAGAACTTTGTGGAAAAGAAACTAACTTCTTTTCTCAAGTGTCATAATAGAAAGAGATGCCAAATTTGTGAAACTAGTTATTTGCCGTGACATGAAATCATACAAAATATGACAACGAAACTTCTGAATCCTTTAGCTGTTTGGATTTCTTCCTGGGGTATAGTCTTACAGATACATATCATTGCACTATGTCTTGTCACAGCTGTTGTGCTTTATTTGAATCATTTTGTTAATGAGAGAGTCTGAAATAGCTTTGCTGTGTTGACTTTGAAGTAATTAGGAGCATTTAGAGTAGAATGGCAGAGTTCAGTTGGAATGGACCTACAAAGATCATCGAGTCCAGCGGCCTGACCACTTCAGGGCTGACCAAAAGTTAAAGCATGTTATTGAGAGTGTTGTCCAAATGCCTCTGGAGCACTGACAGACATGGGGCATCAACCAGCTCACTAGGAACCCTCTTGAGACTGAACGAGGTGGTGCTGTGGATCATGAACTTTGACTACGAGAAGCTATTTCTGGTCAGCAGATGTAACTGCTCCATCGAGATCTGCAGAGGGGTTTGCACAACTCACTGGACCAGTAGATAGCGAACAACGTGACAGTAGTAAATGAGCCCTAGGGATCACAAAATGCATGTTTGCAATTAAAAAGAGAAAAGTGTTAGGGTAAAGGGATTTATCATAAACTTTATGAATCATGAGATTTTCTAGTTTTCACGGTTGCTGTGCCTCAGTCTTTTTGTGGCTTGCTCTGTTTGCCTTACTGCCAGAATGTGGTACCACAACTGTGGACTTTCTCTGTTAACCTGAGTATATGAATCTAAAGTAGATATATTATTATTATATATTATGGATGGTAATAATAGGTAGTAATATATAGTAACATATATAGTATACTTAATATTATAGTAATAATAGGTTGCTTTTTGCCTTTTCTCTGCTTACTCTGGACAACCTCTGCAAATATGTAGTATATTTCCCAATTTCTCAAGAGGTCAATTTGTATGAGTAAAATATGAGTAAAAACTTTTTAAATGTTGTGGCTCTGGAGAACAAGCATTGGGGAGGTAGCTGACTTTTTCTCCTCTGATCTTTAATGTATAAATTGAAGTTTATTTGCCACATACTTTGTTCTTGAATATAGAACTAGAACTACTTATTTATCAGAATGTATGATGCCATGCTGATGGTGCTTGATATTTTTTTTTATAAAGAGTTTGCATTATGAAAGGCAGAAGAAAAGATATCTTGAAAAAATGTAGTTGTTCACTTTTACTATTATCAGTATAGTGATAAAAATTTTAGCTACTGTCAACCTTGTTAGACTACTAGATGCCTCCATTGAGATGTACATAAAATATACTTCAATAAGAGGCAAATGAAGGATGTGATTTCCCACAGAAACTTTTCATAAATGAATACTTAGCATTTTTTCCCCCTGAAAATCAAGGAAAATTCAGCCTTATTTATTCTGCAACTCATTTAGCTTAGGTTGATTATATTTGTGGGCTTTCAGTAGATTTTGCTTGAGAAGTGTTTCCAGGTTTCCACTCTTTCTATATAATTTGGCACATGGTAAATACAGTTACATGTAGATTGAGGTGTTTTTGCAAAATGCTTGACAGTCCATTCAGTATTGCAGAAAGTTTATTTTGTTCAGGTCTTCGATATATATCTGCATATAATTTTGTTAGCATGCTAAGTGTATGTTCATGTGCAGTTTGCTGATGTATATTTGTCCCAAGAGCCCTTCCCTGTGTTTAGTTGTACTTGAATTGTCCTACTTTAATCTCCCACGATTCCAGCATTTGTTTCATAGAGTAACAGTACCTGCTGTAAGTAGGAATTTTAAGGTAGGGAAAGGCATAAAGTAGGCTTTTGTTTGGTCAGTGGCCCTTCAGTAACTGTTTCTAGGTCTGCTCTAAAATTGTTTATAAGGCATGTTGAAGGTAGAAATTTATAGGAACCAGCACTGAGCATTATGTAAGTGTTGCTCAGAATCTTATTTAAAAGGATCCGATGTATGTAGAAGTTACAGTGGCATATGAAATATCTCTTAAAATATCTGTTTAGATGGTCTCAACCCTGAAAGCTCACTTCTATTTAAATAAAGGTCATGGCCAGGTGAGTTCTACAGGCAAACATTTCTGGTGTAGCCTCCACCAAAGCCAGCTGCTCAGCAAGGATGAAGGTGGAAGGGTAACTCCTTTAGCTCTTCAGCTAAGGTCCAGCGGGGTTGACATAAAGATCTGAAGCACATGCTTGAGCTTCTCCATGTGAATTCATCTGAAGCAGAGCAAGAAATGTTCCTGTGATGCCTTGTGGAGGAAATGGGGTGGGTGGTAGCTGTCAGCAGATGGGAAGTGGTGGTTGTCTGGAGACCAACAATTCTCTCCTGGATGCAGCACAGAGAGTGTTTTGGTGTCTTCTAACTACCTCGTACTACAACTACGAGCCTGTATTCTGTTTTGTAGTCTTATTTGGTCTTTGCCCAGCTTCCTGTGCCTTCTGATGAATGCTTAATGCAATCCCTGTTCTCACTTCCCTGGATTGGCTTCTGCTTATTTTAGGTGAGGTCAGAAAGGCAATTAGTTGGTAATGGCTTTTTTAAAGTTTTGCTATGCTTTGACTATCTCATCTCCTGTTACTTCTTTGGAAAGCTTTTGTCTTGAAAGCCACTTGAAAAATGTTTTTGTTTCTTTTTTTTTTTTTTTTTTAATAAAACAGATCATAGATTTTCAAACATTCCCTGGTAATGAATTGTTGGAGTCTGTTCTACTTGGCTAGCTGGGCTCCATATGGTGTGGTATTTTATCTGTCATTAGCCAGATAACTTATTGCAGCCCCTGTATTTCTAAACATCCTCATCTGTTTAAAGAAAATCTTTCCAAACTCTAAATCAGCTTTTAAAAATATGTACACAGTGGTGCACAAAGGTGGCTCTCAGTGGTAGGTTATCAGATTGCAGCCATTAGTTTTTTTTTTTTTCTTTCTGTGCTTGGGGAGGGTCTCTGTAACTGCGATTCACTTACGGTTTAATTGATACTCTGATGTGTCTGAGTGCTTCCCCCCCGACCTTGTTTTGTCACGTCTCAGCAGTGCGTTGCATATATGACAGGCTCTTAGTAAACTTCATGGAGTGGACAGCTTTTGCAGAAAAGAACAACAAATCCTCCAGTGCAAATGCAAAGTGAAAGAAGGATGAAGAACAATATTAGAGGAGAACCCTTTGGGAAACTACTCACCAAAAATGTTATATTAAAATCAATACTGGGGCTCGACCTTTTTGTGGTACTGTATATTTTAAAGCTTACTATTGATTTCTGTTTTAATAACATGCTTATTATAGTTTACTGGCACAGGTCTGCAGAACATAAAGGAAAATAAAATGGTTTATTTAGAATATTCATTTTATATTTTACTGAGATTTTAATTTATGAAGAACATATTAATTTATTTTCAGTTCATATGGGTAGTGCATTAAATGTGATGAAAAATTTTTGAAGTAGATTTTTTTTCCATCCTAAACGATTCTATTTTCTGAGGTAATTAGCTATGTCAAATTGGGAGAGTGGCTTTTTCTCCCAGTATTCTTCCCACAGGGGACAAAAAGCTACTTTGTTAGTCAGAAAATAGTTATAATAGAGTATTCTGCCACAGGGGCCTCTTGATAGTGTGAAAGTGTGAAAACAGTCAGGAAAATTGTCTCATCCCTTCTGCTGACAGTCGGATAGAAACCTGGAAATATTTCCATGAAACTGCAAAAGTGAATACAATTGTTTCGGCTTCTGCTAGGTCAGGAATAAGAATTTTATATCTTCTGACGTGAGTGACCGTACTGTTTTTAAAGAGCAGCTAAAGTTGGTAATTGGGTTTTAGGAATACAGGTGTCATCACAACAGGCCCGTGCCGGAGGCTTGCCTCCTCAGGTAGGCCTTTCTCTGACAGGGTCTCCATGAAGTAAGTACTCCAGAGGTTCAAGCATTGTTTAAGAAAACTACTGAGAGAAATTGTTTGTAGACCAAAGTTTCTTCATTACTGTTGTCATTCCGGGAGGAAAAAAATAAAAATTAAATTGCACACTAGTTTAAGAAGCTCTACGTGTGAAGTAAAGCTCAGCTGTCAGCACTGCCACGTTTATGTAGCCTATGGAGAATTGTTCTTTGTTCATACACTTTCATGCAGCGTGACTTGTCTTTAATGGATGCTTAGCCTTTTTCTAATATAATATTCAGTGTATTAGCAAAAAAAACTGGCTACTGATTTGCGGTAACAAAACTTGGTCATTTATAGTTACAAACAGGACTTCGGAAGTGAAGCGCTAAATTGCATATAAACTGGAAAGGCAGGCTAATGTGACAGCTAGAAGGGGCCTCCCATCTCTGAATGCGATGTGCACATATGTGCGACTCACGTTCCTTATTTGAAGATGTATAGTTCGTTGCACACTGGAGAGAGGACTTAAAATAACAGTTGGATAGGATTGTCAAGTAAGCTTTTATGGAGTGGGACATCTGATAACACAGGGATGTGATGAGGGCTGTTCACTTACCAGAACTAAATATTCAAGTTTGATGTGTGTGACTGTTTACAAAGAAAAAAAAAAAGCACCCTGAAAAACGACAAACCAAACCAAAAAAGTACTTGTTTTGACCATCCAAAGGGCCAGTTCAGCCTCAGGGCTGGGGAGTGAGCACTCAAGGAGAAAAGGACAAATTTTGGCATTGCTTCCACAGGTTCAGTTCCTCCTATTCTTCCTTTCTGGCCATGCCCTTCTCCCTTCTCGCAGCAGAAGTATCCCACGTCCCGTCTGACACCCAGCAAAAGATTTAGATGTGAATTTATTCTTCGATGGCTATAATGTTAGTGAGGTCTGGAGAGTTATGGGTTAACACCGCTCTGCCAGAGGAAAAGAAGGAATGGATAGCAGAATCACAGAATTATCTAGCTTGGAAGAGACCTCCAAGATCATCTAGTCCAACCTCTGACCTAACACTAACAAGTCCTCCACTAAACCATATCCCTAAGCTCTACATCTAAACGTCTTTTAAAGACCTCCAGGGATGGTGACTCAACCACTGAGGTCACCTTTTGAATGGGATTGCATTGCACCTTTTGCTTTTTATGATCTTAAAAGCGTAGCACATTACCTGCAAAATGCTTAGGAAACTAAGCATTAGGAAATGCTGTCAGAGGAGCCTGTTTTGTTTTCTTTGTTGTTTTCTGGGAAGAAAAAACAGTATTTGGCAATGGTCAGGTTACTCTCCAAGATTCTGTTATCGGTCTCACTCTCTTAATACTGTTACGTCTGGTGCTCAGTATATGCAGGTATGAATCTTGGACACAGGAAGTGGAAATTGGAGAAAGCAGTGCTATAATTCACTCCTACCTTTATAAACCCACATTTTCAAGGGATTATTTTTCACTTTGATTTTAAATCTTGGCATCTCGGCTGACAATGGTATACGAAGCTTCATCTTGATAAGTTTATTTCTCAGGGAGATTGGAAAATGACTTGAAGCCAGTGAGTTTATTTGGAGAGAGCATCAACAAAAATAACACTGCTTCATAGTTTTATAGTTTTAGATTCAAGGAGGGAGGAGGGAAACTATTCCCCCATGGCAATTTAAAACAATTCTTTGCTTTCAAACTGCTGAGCTCTTTCATTTTGAAAAGTAGCAAATAAGTAGACATAGCAGAGAAACACTTTGGAAAAAAAAAATAAAAAATTGGTAACTACCCCTTCACTTTAATGGAGAATTAATGTTGTCATAATTTCATGACTGCCTTTGCAGATCCCAAGAGGAGTGATATTAAATTGGAAAGTAATTTCAACTGGAGTTATGAGAATATCAAGAAAAGTCTCAACTAAATACTTATACAAATTATGTAAAACAGTTTTACTATTCTGACTTAGGTTCTCTGCATGCCTCAGGCATAAAGGTGGAAATTTGTTCATCTATTCTGTCTTCATATAAAACTGATTTATATGCACATATTTTAAAAACAGTGGCCATATGAAGTATAATTACAACCCACATGTTTAAACAGCCTTCCCTTGTTCCTGCTTACTCTTCTTCTGCTCAGCCACCTCTATCCTCCCCTAGAGAAGGAAGACAACCCACAGAACACCAAGCACCCTGAGAAATAAAGTTAACCCAGCCAACTTCGGTAAGGTATCGGCACACCGACAGGAGTTAGTGTCCATCTTGCACTAGGTATTAACAAGCTGTCTGTGGAAGACTTGTTGATAAATTGAAGAGCTGTATATAATTACAAGTCTTGAAATTAGTGTCTTTGATCTCTTGATCAAGCACTGGCACATAAAATAACATGGCCATTAGCAAAGATTTTCAATTGACAGATGTTATGCTGAGGCTGGAGGGCAGCTGGGAAAAGGAAACGAATGAAATGTTCAGCTGAACGTTATTGCTTGAACCTCATTGTTATGGGTGATTTTAGAAGTACAGCATTTGAAGCAGGGGATGATCGAGAGAACAGAGAAATGGTTAAGCAGGTAAGGTGGAATGTAGTTTTAACAAGATAAATTGTGCAGAGTAGGTTGGTGTTCTCTTGGGTTGTATAACGGGCTAAAGAAGGACAGCAAACCAGACTTCCTACTGTAAAGCAAAACACACAGTATCTTGCTGTCTTGGATATGAATACCAGCCACAAAAATTCCCGAAACTAATGCCAGAACTGTAAAATGATTTGGGACTGACCAAAGATGAGATTGCAGTGGGACGTATTGGAGGGAGGAATTGACATTGTATTGAAAGTTTGTGTTGCTTAGGGATCAATTTTATCATTACCACCACTTTCCTACTTTCAGTGTGTTTTCTATATATTTTTTGAAAATGTATTTTCAGTATATTTTCTAATGAGTGATCCACAGATTTCATATTTGTGTATTAAGGAAGCATTAAGGAAGGACAGGTTTTTGTGAGGAAGAAAGGCTTATGGACTAAAGTAGTGGAGTTTTTGTTAAATATAATAATATCAAGTCCAGGCACAGGAAAGTAACAGTAATTACTATGAGACCATACTAAAATCTCCAAAAAGAAAAAGATGCATTGAGCAGGTGATGGTCACATTTGTTTTTGTTATATTAATTCCCAAGATCCACAGCAGCTGCCATCTCTCTTCGGAGGACAAAAAGACCTCCTAGTCCGTATCCTGAGCGTGTAATGTGGCCTCTCTCATTTTCTCTTCTTCCTTCTGTTTCTGCTTTTTAACTTGGTTCTGAGCTATTGGAAATTGCCTGGCTTCTGTGGCCAGTCAGCTGGGATGGGTTCAGTTGTACTAGCAAGTGCCTGGTTGCCCCTTGCTCGTATGGCCTGAGGGAAGCCAGATATCAGGTCTGGAGTATGTTGGGTTGGATGCAGAGGGCTCACGTTTTGCACCCTGCTGGTGTGTAGGACAAATTACCTTACTCAAAATTGTTTGTAGGACAGGGAAGGGGAGCACTGCTGGCACCTTAGATTTCTCCTCTCTCCTTCCACACACTGTCACCATTAGAGCTTTTGATGATTTGTAGCGAATTTGTGATAAGAATTTTGATTGTGATTGTTGTGGTCTGTTGAGGGTATAGCAGTTTTGATCCACGTATTCCCCCTTGAATAGTTTTGGACTAAGCAGCCATCAAGTGATTGCAGATCGGGATTTGATGACCTGCATGTTCGCTTTCTGTGATTTTTATAATGCCATGCTTTTAAAGCTTTAGCATTTTTCCTTTGCCTTGCCTCGTTTCTATTTTACTGGTCCTAAATCGTCTCTTAATAAAATCTGTTTAGTATGGAGAGGTCTCAAAAACCACTTGGGTGGAACATAATTTTGGGGAAGTTATATTCCATTCTTAAGTTTAGAAGAGGTTTCTTTTCTCCTATGGATGTTTTTTAGTAATGGTTTGGTTTCTCCTCCTTTTCCACAACAGGGCAGTGCATAATTTATAATACAATTCACATATAATGTCATGAAAAGAACATAGTAAAATAGAGAAAAAAACACTAGATTTTGTCCATCTGTGACAAGTGGGCAGTAGATAATGCAAAAATTGAAGGTAAAAGGTTTGCTTTGTACAACATGGGGGTGTGGTGCAGAAGAATCATGTTTTCTGTGAACTTTGCCACAAACTGAAATAGAGATGAGTTCTTCTTAAATGTGCAAATAATGCTGGGAAGTCTCTTCAATTCAGTAGAACTTTTTTTGTATTGTCATTCTGAGACTTTGGTAGAGAAAGGTATTGCCAGTGATTCTGCGATTCAGGTAATTTACTTTTCATATCTCTGTCCTTAACCATGTTTTGTAGAAGCGGATGAGCACTAGATAAGTAATATATCTGAGTTTGCAGCCAGGTGAATTTGAGTAAGAGAAATATCCATTTCACACTTCCCAGTTTAAGTTCAGGTTAAAGGTTTTCCTGATTTCTCGAGCATCTTCTCAAATCCCTTGTCAGCACCAGTGATTTTCAACAACATTCGCATAGCGCATTCAGTATGCATTCATTAAATATTGAAAGTCAGTACTGGGAAACATTATTCATTCATTAATATTGCATCGTGGCCTAAACTGCGTTGTTCAAAACATTTTTGGATGTTATGCAAGCCTGTCAGAATGCATTAACATTCTTGGTTGCGTCAAACTAGGCAAAAAAAAAAACAATGAACAGTTTCCACTGTAAATACATTGTACTATTGTTTTTAGTTAGTGTAAACTTTCTGAATTCTCAGTGTAAGGAAATATACAGATATACTTTTTTAGTGCAGAAGTGTTTGTCTTTTTACATGGACTTCATATGTCAATATCGTTTCCAGCTTTTAAGACCAACAGCTCTTTAGATTATTCTACGTTTTGTAGAGAAAAGGAGGGGATGACTCTGATTTTCCCAGTAGACTTTGAAACAGGAAATATTTTGATTTTGGTTGGCTGGAGGTAATGAAAAATGACACGGGTCATGCTTTGGACTTGAGTGAGTTTATCTTGGATCACCGCAAATCCATCAGGTTGTGTAACTTGGAGCTGTAATAAAGATATAACAACTGGCAAGTCATCATTTCCCTGCAAAGTAACAAAAAGAAAATGTTTAATCTTTGATAGCGTAATAAATTTTCAGTATCTGGAAATAAGAAGGGCTGAAAATGATACATCGCTGTATTTGCTTTTAATATTGCATTGTTTGCCAGTTTTGGATTTCCCGTGCATTGTGGATTAGTTTGGAATAAAGCTCGTAGTGGCCATCGAAGCTTAAGACTCACAAGGCTGTTGGTGTTTTTCTTGTCTTGTTTTGCTCTTTAGCATTTTCTCGGTGGTGTTGTTGTTGTCCATGAATTAAAAGGTCCTTTTTCATTAGTGATCATGTTTAATGTCTGCAGGTGTTTTCCAAGAATGACAGAAATGGCTGTTTCGAAGTAAACAATTGAGCGAATTCTTCTGGATTGAGGCTTAAATTATTCATCTTGTTAGCGTGGCCTACGTGGTTCATGCTGTGCAAGATTACAGTACCATGTCGTAAATTCAGATGGTATAATTAACAATTTTATTTTCCTGAGCCCATTTTAAAAAATGGATCTGAAAAGGATAAAAGGACGGAAGTTTCATTTCTTTCCAGAGTTTGTTTCTTAAAAAGAGATTACAGGAAATGTACTGCTTGTCCCATTGGAGAGCCTTTGGGCTTTGTTGTTTGTTTCTTAAATTCCCGATTCTGCTTCACAGTGATTGGAGAGTGGAGCTGGTTGGGGATTTTGACTTCATCTTTTATTTTTCTGGACTCTGTATGATAGCTGCCAGTTACTCCTTTTAAGTCACTACTCAATTCTGTATTTTTTTTTTTGCCAATATACACCCATGAAAGTTGCATTTAACCCTTGTTCCATTAGAGTAGAAATAGCTAAGCTGATAAATATATAGATAGTTTGAAAATATGAGAATTAAAAAAGCTGCTTTCTACATAAGATTTTAAATATACATTCATTCTATTTATTTCTTAATAAATAAGAAATTACAAATAATAGCTGGGTGGTCCCAGCTGCAGCCTGTTCTGATGCATGTGGGACAGCATCACTGCCGTGATATTCCAGTGGTTCTTCCTTAAGATATGGACAAGTCAGAACCTCCAGAAATAAGTTTTCCTTCCAGAGGAGTGGGTAAGCATTTCAGGGCATCTTACCGTGCTCTGACAAGTCTGGTGTATTCACATGCGGGTTCTGTTACTTGGATGTAACATGTTCATAATTAGCTTAAAAGCCACCTGGAATGTTACAATCACTGCTTTTATAGAAAAAAATGAAGATTAATAAAAAGGAATGCAGAAACCAAAAGATTATTTGGCTAAAACCAGGTATTTCCACTTTAGTTTTGGTCTGAAGATGTACTCAAAGGAGAGGGTTAGGGCAGATGTTTTGGCGACGTGTAACTTCTTGATTTTTTTTGCCTCAATCTATCCTGCCCAGCCCCACAAAACCTAAATGTAAGAACAAATGGGTTTGCATGTAGGTGAGCAGCTGTCAGAAATCTTACTTATCTGTTGCCTGCTGCAAGATCACTCCTTGAGAATAATGTGGTAGGTTTAATGTTGGGCTTGAACAGAATCTGATTTAGATGGAGTGTCCTGTAAGCGTTGTTTTGATTAAAAGACCTCAGGAATAAAGCCGTCAAAAATTATGGTAGGACCTAGGTATGATAACTAAAAAATATCCAAATTCTTACTATGCCTCTGTTTGTTCTGAGATCCATAAATCTTTGGTGAATGTTATATCAGAACTTACCTAACTTCCTGCAGTTCCTTCCATTTCTTTCCTTTTTATTTTTTTCCTTGTGACAGGAACGCTCAGTCATCCTCCTGTCTGTTTTTTGAGGAAAACCCAAACTTCATCTATTTAGGTCTGCTTCTTGTGTTCAGTAATTCTGATGCATGCAGCGGTGTCCTGCTCAGAGTGGCTGTGAGCGGTATTGTCTCCAATGAGATGGGAATTACTTGAATTTAGGAATTTTCTTTAAAGGGATCTCGAATCAAGTGTTTCATTCAGATGGGTAAGCTTTGTAGCTGTCACAGTATTCATTTGCAAGGGAAATTCAATCATTTTTTCTCCTCTAGCTAAGCTCCTAAGTCCAGTCTTTAAAAGCAATAAGAGCCTCAGGCAGAGCAGAGAATTTTTCTGTTCTGCTTTGGGATAAGCAGGATGTTTGCAGTGCTGTCCATTGGCTTTGTACCAGTACAGCTCCTTTTCTTCTGACAAAAGCTTTAGTTCGTGGGGTTATGTAATTAAAGAATTTATTTATCAGCAGATCTCTGGACAGATGAAAAAGTCTCTCTAATGGATACCAAAATACAGTGTGAAAATCACCAGCAAAAGGAGGACTAGGGGAAACGTGTACCCACTCACAGCCAAGTGGGACAGAGTCCGGGTGACAAAGGACAGAAAATAGGCTGAACCACTCTGTGATGCCTTCATCTTTCTGAAGTCCAGCTTCCAGGAATCCCAGCGCCCTGAGACCTATGGGAAGGGAGCACTGATGACTTCTTCATGGAGAAGGAGGATCGGGTTAGGACATCACACAAGCTGGACATGGATAAGTTCACGGGGCCTGGCAAGTTGCACCCACGGGTGTGAGGGAGCTGACTTACATCACTGCGAGGCCAATTGTTTCTGAAAAGTCATGGTGGTCAGAAGAGGTTCCTGAAGATGGTAGGAAAGCAAATGGCACTCTGATTTTCAAGAGAGGTGATCAGGGAGATCTGAGGACCATACCAAAAGGCAATGGAAACGAACTGAAAAGCAAGAAATTCCATCTAAACACAAGGAAATAGAGGGCCGATGGTCAAACCTTTCATTTATGTGTGGTTAGAAAGCTGCCTGGCAGAGAAGGACCTGGGAGTTTTGGTTGACAGTCGGCTGAATATGAGCCAGCAGTGTGCTCAGGCGGCCAAGAAGGCCAACAGCATCCTGGCTCGCATAAGAAACAGCGTGGCCAGCAGGTCCAGGGAGGTGATTGTCCCCCTGTACTCGGCTCTGGTGAGGCCGCACCTCGAGTACTGTGTTCAGTTCTGGGCCCCTAACTACCAGAAGGACATGGAGGTGCTCGAGCGAGTCCAGAGAAGGGCTACGAAGCTGGTGAAGGGTCTGGAGAACAAGTCCTACGAGGAGCGGCTGAGGGAGCTGGGACTGTTCAGCCTGGAGAAGAGGAGGCTCAGGGGCGACCTTATGGCACTCTCCAGGTCCCTGAAAGGAGGCTGGAGCGAGGTGGGCTTGGTCTGTTCTCCCACGTGCCTGGTGACAGGACGAGGGGCAATGGGCTCAAGTTGCGCCAGGGGAGGTTCAGGTTGGATCTGAGGAAGAACTTCTTTACCCAAAGGGTTGTGAGGCACTGGGATGGGCTGCTCAGGGAAGTGGTGGAGTTCCCATCCCTGGAGGTCTTTAAAAGCCGTTTAGATGTAGAGCTTAGGGATATGGTTTAGGGGATGATTTGTTAGTGTTAGGTCAGAGGTTGGACTAGATGATCTTGTAGGTCTCTTCCAACCTAGACTTTTTCTGTGATTCTGTGAAACACTGGAGCAGGTTGTGAAGTCTCCATCCGCAGAGGTAACCAAAACCCAACTGGAGACCTTCCTGGGCATCCTGCTCTGCCTGACCCTGCTTGAGCAGGGAGTTTGGACAAGATGATTACACAAGGTCTGTCTGCTGTAGAAAGGCAGGAACTTCTGGTTTCTGTGTATATAATCGTATGCAACGAAATAGTTCAGAACATGAAATACTGCAAAGTGTTAATCCAAACCTGAGTACGTAGAGGTTCTTGTTAATACTTCTACGTGCCTTCAGAAGCCCTATGGAAAAGAGATAGCATTGCATCCTTTCTTTGATTAAATCAGTTACTGCAACTAGATAGCTGTACGCCTGAAACAGTATTTCATAATTATTTAGAGTATTTTGTTCAAACTATCAACTTTGCAGAAAAATGTAGAGCAAGCAACCTTCTCTGCTGTTTCAGCAGCTTTTTTTTAAAGCACTTTCTGTGTAAATGATCAGTGTAATGCATGATGTCTTTTGTCTGTTAACTAGAGCTTTCCGCCTAAGTGTGAGAACCATTATATTGAGCCTTTAATTTTATTGTAATTAAAAATGTCATTTTAAGTGGTCTGTTTATGTGGAATTCTTGGAATAGTGGACTGTACTGACAAGTTGTGCTACTTAATTGCTTATAAATTGCAGATATGGATTTATTTATTTCTTTTTACTTCTGGCTAGGTAATAATATAATTTATTATTGTAGATTTAGCTGATGTTTGCCTTCACTCGGCGGCAGCACATGCTGAATGCCAGCAAAATGAATTTGTAACGTCAAGGTAGGAAACTACTGTAAGTTGATGCAAGCAAATGTTTGAGATCAGAAGATAGCTGCCTTGTGTTTGTTTCATTAAGCTCCTACGAGCCACCCAATTATGTAACTCAAATAAATGAAAATTACTTGAAAATCCTCCTTCTTCTTTTAAAACTCTGCTGAATTTAAATCAGTTGTGATGGGCACATAGGACGTTTTTGTGGGTAAAAGTTGCCCTAAGCGGGAAAAGTCTAGTGGATGCTTCAGGAAGTTAACTAGTCATATTTTATTCTGTAGGTACATTGAGATATATCTCTGATCACGAGAATGAGGATTTGAATAGGTAGGAAAGACTTAATATTTTTGCTTTAAGGCACTGTTACGTGCAAGTCAGCCTTAGATGTTTTTGGAGAGCATAAAATGAGTACCTTTTTGGCCTAAACTGTATAAAACTTCACCATGAAATAGTATTTATTTCTTTTAGAGTAGGATGCCACCCCAAGCAGGAAAATAATGGCAAAATATTTGCTGTGCTGCTTTTTTTGTCTGAGATAACTTGAGTGTCTTGGTCTAAAAAGCTGATAAAACTCCTTAATGTGCAGAAGGGGTCATAATGAGAACTGTTAAAAATCAAGTGGGAGTTTCTTTACTCTGGTATGTCTTAAACTAAATAGATTTGTGGTGGGGTTTTTTTTGTTTCTTTTTTTTTTCCCCATTTGCAAAGAAAGGTGTTTTGGGGAGACCAGGAGGTAATCCAGACAGCTCTGAACTGTTGAATTAAAATTGGTAGCAAAGATATCACAAAGGTGGAAGAGAAGACCCATTACCGATCAAGAAAGGAATGGAAGCTGAAACAAAATCATCTTTATTAAAGGGAGAAAGTAATGATATATCATTTGATTTTTATTTTTTTCCCTGTAACAACATAGCTACAACATAGCTTTTGAACAATATATTACAAAGTAGGCCTAACCTCTTCAATGACTTAAAAAACAATTGTCATTTTTAGAATATTTCTGGTTAAACTGGAGAAGGTAGAGGCTTGTGGACGATGACAGATGGAGATTATTAGGCTAGAAGATGGTTTGTAATGGGATTTCTCAGCAGTCTAGGAACTGCTGTTAATATTTGTATTTCTCAGAGATGTTTATGGTACTACATTTAGCGATAATACTACAAAAGAAAGATTAAAGGATCATGTCGGGAAATAAATGACTGACAACTACTAACTAATAAGTGTTATGAAAGTGCAAGGTAGATCCGCTAACAAACTAACAAAGACGCTGGCATCGTAAATCTGCTAACTAGAAACATCAGAGAGTAAAAAAGCCTGCGAAGTATTAGTCAATCACCAAAGTGATTGTACGATTTACAAAGCAAATTATTTGTCTACCACGTTTTTGCTTTCGTACAGTTGGAGGTGGAGAAAGAAATATCCTTGCCAGTATAAGAGCTGTGCTGAGGTCTCTTCTGGAAATATAGCATGATGTTCTGGACAAGCTGCAGGGAAGAGCCGATGGGCTGATCAAGGAAGCAACATTTGTTATATAAGGCTAAAATACGGACTTTATTTTCAGGGAACAGCAAGCCAAACTGTTGTGTTTAAAAAAAATTGTGGTAAAACCTTGTTGGCCCTGAAATGAATGTATTTAAATAGGGCAGCCATAAAGTCAGCTGGGAAATTGCAAAAATGTTCCTAGTCTCTGGAATCTGCAACAGTCTTGCAAGTCCAATAGGGGTAATAATAAGTTTTTAAAATTGTATTTTATTTTTTGATGAGGTTGATCAGTTTATGCAAAGCATTTCTGTGACTTAGCTGCAAAACTGGAAACTCCTGGATGACCCAGGAAACACTTAGAGTTCTGTGCCTGGATATTTGCCCTGTTATACATGTTATAATGCATTATGAGAGGATTTTTCAAGACGTCAAGAAATTGCATTCCTAAGGAAAAAGGGTGGTCTGTAACTAACAAAACGGCGTTTGTGAGAACTGTTACAAACACCAGATAAGATCTTCACTTTTTGATGTAGATATTTCATATCCTCGTTATTGGTATTAATGAGGTAGGCGATGTTTAATGTTCTTTTAATCTTCAGTTACTTGCAAAGAGCACATCACTTATCTGTTTAGTAATAATTTCTTCATTTTTACATGCGTAGAGGTGGAAAAGGAGGCAAGGGGGATAGTAATCTTTTGAAATCCTACAATGCATTACTGCTGGAGGTAGGAGTTGGAAGTCAGGGTCTCTCCCTGTCCACCTACCACTTACCTTATTGCAGTAGATTCTGTGGTAGGTTGGTCTATTAATGACGGTGAGACATGATTACCAGCAAAGGATGGCACAGAATCCTTCTTCTGAGTTTCTAGTATGCGATATGCTTGGAAACCAGCAATTTGCAAGATCAGGTGGGTTGTACAACTTTGGCAGGCGTTTTCTGGGAGCCAGCTTTGGGTGTTCTGTCCCCACTCCTTCCAGCTGGTCATGCCCAAGACTATTTTCAGAACGGGAATGGCTACGATAGAGGATGAGATACGTGAGCTGATTTTAAATGGATTAGCTCAGGTCGAAGCAGCAAGTCTTGCAGTGAGCTCTCTGCTCGCATGAAACCAGCGTTACTTAGCCATCCCTCCTGTCACTCCTGTGGACGTACCCACAGCTGTGTCATTGTCTGTTAATTCTCTGGGATGCCCGTTTCTGATGAAAAGCTGCTCAACAGCTCACGGTAAGGTGGGAAATCAGATGACACGCGTACATAGGTGAGATTCTGGGTCACCATCTTGGAGCGAGTGTGCAGCAAAGGGCGTGCGGAGTTTGGGCAAAAGCAGAAAAGAACAGCCCGTCCCTCTGTAGTGTACTTAGCAGGGAAGCTGAATGTAACAGCAGTCGGGTTAAGCCATCAAAGGGTTTATCTTGACATTGGGAACCTGTTATTTTTGAGTGTTAGGGAAGCTGACTTTCTTCTTTTTGCAAGAGAGGTTGAGAGGAGACCTCGCAGAGGTTCGTAATTCCAGGGGCAAGACTCAATGAGCTCCTGACAAAAATGGGAATAATTTTTAAGAATTAGATGTAACCATCTAAGTGCTTTTTTAATTTTGGAGAGTTCGTAATGTGGAAGCCTCCAGCAGCTTTTTCAGATATTATCTGATTTCATATACTTTAATTACTCTGCTAGGTACAATATACATAAAGAAGAGATGGATTTTTAGGGGGAAAGCATCTGTGGGAAGTAAAAATCCATAAAGGACAAGGAAAGTTTACTGCAGTCTCTGGAATCAGAGTGCTTTCTCTGTTTTTTCTCACAAGAAAAAGCTGCCGAGACTTCTATTTTGACACTTTTTTCTTCTTAGACAAAACATTATTTCTCCAATGGAAAAGACAACCAGAATGTTTTGACTGCAGCATTGATTGTGTGAATGATTTGATATACCAATGCTGCTGGAATAATTTGGGGGACCTTGGGAAATCACTTAATGGAATTTGGTCCATGGCTGCATAATCTGACTTTTTGCTGGAGTAATTGAAGATGCTGCTTAATAAACTTTTTATAAAGACTCCCAGTTGGTTGCTGCATTTCAGAGGGTTGTGTCTGAGCACAGAAGTAATACATCTTGTAATTGTCTTTTTCCTCCCCACCCCACTCAAATATTTTCCCCGGGGAAGAATCTAATGTACTGTAATGCTAGTACCTTTTACAAAGTGACCCTACTCATTATGATTTGTTCTCCGAAGCTCCCTTGACAATGTATAAATGCACCGAGAATCCTTAAGCTTCCTTTCCTCCACTCTTTTGAAAGTATATTTGAAAACCTGCGTGATAGTGCTGTTATTATTCCAAGTTCCCTAATGCTGACGCTGTGCTCGGTGTCACAACGTGTGCTCGGTGTCACAACATGTGCTCGGTAGAAATGTTTTATTAGCTAACCAATTTATATCTATATGTTTTCATGAAAATTGGATATGGTGTGCTTAGAGTAATCTAGTAAAGATTTACCTGCTCTAGGGAACCTGCTTTGACAGGGGGGTTGGACCCAATGATCTCCTGAGGTCCCTTCCAACCCCTACAATTCTGTGATTTCTAGTAAATTTATGGTTTTGTGGCATGCAAATGGTGATAATTTTCTGCTTTAGCTGTGTTAATTCTGTTGCAACAAGTTCAGTAGCTCTTCTCATCCTCTCAAATTTCTGGGGAAGGTTTATCTGAAGGTTGTTTGGTATTTTTGCAGCTTGGTAAATACGCGCAGTATTTGGGTTTGCAGTTTGTCCAGAGATCAGACAATGTTATCCCGTTGCAGAAAAGAGTGGAGATTTTACCTGAAAGTTAGGTGGTAGGACAGGGAGAAGAAATTTCCTTGAAAAACGATTCCTTAAAACAAACAAGACCAATACCCTCCTACAAACAGAGCTCTGTGCATATCCTTGGTACTGAAGAGATGCATTTTCATAAACTGTTGAACGAGTTGTATTTTGTATGATTTAATAAATTAGTGTTACTAAGATGTGTTGAATTTGCGTATTCTAACACTAATCTGAAATTAACTTCTGGAATTTTTACTGAATTCATATTCAGCTGTCTTAAGACTCCAGTAATCATTTCAGTGACTACTTTTGAAGTGACTTTGCTTATAGCTTTTTAAAATACATTTGGAATATAACCTTTCTATCTAAATTTCCCTCCCCCTCCTGTAGGTTGAAGCAAGAACAAGCGTACGTACGTGATGAGTTTGGCAAAATTCTGGAACGAGAAAGGATTTCTTCAAACGAGCATTTGACTCGAGCCATTCTTCGAGAGAGAGCTGCGACAGAAGAGGAGCGTCAGAAGGCACAGCGCTTTGTAAGTTCAAAAACTTATGTGGAAGTCTTGGATTTTCACAATCATATCTTCAGGCTCGTTTCAAAATATTAGTAGAAGAAGAAAGCGTATCTCATCTTGTGATTTTTTTTTTTTTTTTTTCCTTACTACTAAATTCTATCATTTTATTTTATTGTTCGCAAATTTCCTTATTTGAAGAGCAGCTGAGTAAAAAGAACCAAACGTTTCTAATGCAAGTATGACACACCTCCTTGTTTTGGGCAGTTATTACTAAATTACTAAAGCCTTTTTCTGTTTTCAGATGAAGAGTAATATGATTGTCCAGGTCTATTTAAAAATTAGGTTATTGTATGTTAAGAAGTTACAGAATATGAGATGCTCTTCCAGAAATTAATTACTTCATATTGGAAGGGAATCCATAATATTCCTGGCTAGAAGGCTGGCTAACAATAGGGATTCAAAAACTAAAACTTTGAGGTCTCTTTTGTTCTAGAAAACAAAAAGAATTGTCTAACTTTTCATTGTCTCAAATCTTGGAACCAGCTTAGTGAAAAATTCTGTATCAAAGACTCCCACTTCGTTAGAGCTGATGTATAAAGACTCGGTGACAAGGAAGTTGTAAAATACAGCTGGCTGTTTTCTTTTGAAAATTGACAATATATGTTTCAGCCCATTTCAAATGTCTGGCAGTTTTATAGTTTCCTGTATAGCTGCTGCTTGCTGTATTGCGTCTTCTTTGTTAGAAGAATCATTCTCTGAGGTGTGAATATCACTTCTTAGAAAATTTTTTATTTTTTTTAGAAATTAGTGGAGTATAAATGGTAAACAAATTGATCTTTCCAAGAAAAGAGTTTCATGTCACTTACGTGAGCATTCCTTTTAAAATAAGTGAGGTTATTTATGACAACATCTATATAAATATGTTTGCCCCCTCTGTATCTGAAATGAAATCAAAGCTTTCTAAGACTTGCTGGTTTGTAACACAGCAAACCGGTCCCTTCAATAGCTTTATCTATGCTATGTAAATACAAATCGATTGCCTACATTGACACAGAATTGCAGAATGATTGAGATTGGAAGGGGCCTTTGGAGATCATCTGGTTCAAGCCCCTGCTCGAGCAGGGCCACCCAGGGCACATCACTGAGGATTGTGTCCAGACGGCTTTTGGGTCTCTCCAGGGATGGAAACCCTCTTTGGGCAACCTGTTCCGGAGCTCAGTAAAACCACTTATGTATACCAAAGTGTCTTCTGCAGACACTTCTCATTATTTTTTTCAGATCTCTACTGGTGTTGTTGAAGAATAACTATATGGCAGACAAATAGTTACTGTTTTCTCATTTTTAAATATGGGAAAAAAGGAAAATGGAGAGGAATTCTGACCCAGATACAGTGTTAGTCTGATGCCTTAAACCCTTGGCTTGTTAATATTGAGCAGTATGGATGAGGATTTTGTGCCTCAGCCTAATGAAGTACTGAAGATTTATACTGGAGAATATTATTAGCATGAGCTACTGGGGGTTTTGCATCTTTCATTTACTACTGGGGCTAGCACTATGCTTTTGAGAATTGTGTGATGCCTTTCTCATCAGCCAAATGCTCAATTTCATATCAATATCAATATCATATTCATATCAATATCAATAGATTTCATATCATGACTATGAAACTGGTATATTTAGCCTTTTAAATCAAATATATTGATAATTTTCACTTATTCCAGAATATTTAAGCTAGAACCGCCTAAGTAAAGCAATCAGGAATTGCTATTAACTAATTTGGGGCCTTATCAGCTTGAGGAGTACTGTTTCAAGGTGTGTGCTGTTAATGCTTGCAGAGGTGGGTGTGGAAAAAGAACGTACAAATGGTGCTAATGAAACAAAGCAAATGCCTTAAAATGTTACAGGATGTCCCCTTGCTTGGAATTGTAGAGTGACTGGCTGCCTTTCAAAGTAGAGACACCACAGCCTGGCATTTTAGGGAGCTGCCTACCAAAACCCTGCCTTTTCAATCTATGAAATTGTCTTGAGATTCTTTCATGAAGATCCCTATGTTCTTTTGCTTTCACTACTGCATTTTTTTTTTTGTTGTTTCTACCATAATTTATAAACAATAGTATATATTTTTTCAATGTTATCAGACTTGAATTCATAAAATTTGGGACATGGGGATGTATCTGCGTGCGCCATTTGTCAGATAGGGCGAATTATCCTGTGTGCTGGTTAACTGCTGGAGTAGGTTGATATTTTATATAGCCTGGATTTGATTGCATCTGTCAGAGAAATAAGTATTGGAGAAAAAAGCAGTGTTTTGGAAATGTCAATAACATTATCTACAGAGTTAATTCCTTTGCCACTAAATTGTTTAAACGGTGCACAGGAAAAGATATTACGGTTATAAAGGAAGAATATTTTTTATAAAGGCTGCTAATTCAGTTTTAATAAACAGACATGACATTGTTAGATTGAGGGAATATTTCCTATTCTTAAACCATTTTAATACCAGCTGCTGCTTATAGGTTTGGACAGAGTAAACTTTTAAGTGTCAGCACACCAGAAGTTAGTATTAACTTTTCATACAAATGAAGAAAATTGATACAAATGAAGCTAAAATGGACAGCGAAGACAGTAAAAGCTTTGCAGGTGACAAGAAGTAAAGAGAAATGTCATTTGTCTCTAAGCAAAAGTATTCCACTTGTCAAGAAAAAGAAATCTAAAGGAAGCCAGCTGAGCTTGAACAGCAAGGTAAGGCAAAGGAGTGCACCCTTTAGCAGTCTGAAACAATTTTTAAGTGAGCAGAATGAGGAAGATCATGACACTTGCTAGGCTCAGTGTTTAAAAAAACAACCCCCCAAACCCAATTATGACAGGTAAGGTTTTAAAGAACGTTTAAGAAAAGGTATAAAAATTAACGTGTGTGTGTGTGCAATCCCGCAGCCTCCCTGGAACAGAAATCCTACCGAAGACTGTAGGGCCAAGAGATGACTGGGGAATACTTGTAGTGCTCAGAAGAGATGAAACCACAGCAGCAAAAATACCCTGAATTAATTCTTCCACATGTCTCTTGAAAGTGGAGGAACATCGGAAAGTTCCCATGCTGGAACTTTTCTTTGCAGAGATCTCCTCGGATGAGGTCTCAGATCTGAAGATTCAGTAGAAAATCTTAATGGAAGTTGACAGTTTCACCAATAACAACTCTTCAGGCCTGGGTGATAGTCATAAAGGCTTTGAAAGAAACTTGGTGATGATAGATGAGCTAATGATAGCTGAACTGCTTATGTGCTGTGTAAGCTTTTCCAGAGAGCTCCCTCAGTACAAGTGGACTGGAAAGTGGCTGATGGGATGTCAGCTTCTTTAAAAACGATTCTGGGGGAGATCCAGAGGTATACAAACCAGTAGTTCAGATGTTTGTACCAACCAAGGTAGAAATTAAAATTCAGAGTAGAATTTCCAGACCCTCAAGTGCATTGTGTGCTTGAAATTGTGCTTGAGAACTTTGTAGTAGTGTAGCACATCAAAAAATATTTCTTTCTTTCATACCCTTAGCATGTTTACTTACAGTGTGATGTTTTTTCTGCCCATCCTTCTTGAAGGAGGGCTTGATAATGACCTAAGGCTTTTATTTCAGTCTGACCATAGAGAATTTTGGTACCGGCGTGATCCTCTCTGACAAGGACTGATGCAGTCGAGGGTCCCAGAGTACTCCAAGAGTACTGGTATTAAGTTTTACTCGCCCAGGCAGCAGACCCATCCTCCTTTATACTATTTATGGTTGGGATCTTTGCTGCACGTCTGAAAGCTGTGGGTAGTTCAGCTGGGCAGAGTCTTGCTGAGTGGCTTTAAGTGTGGGAGCTTTGCCATAAATAGCTTATTGATGTTCCATCACTTGAGTCATTATGAGAGTTGGGGTGAGACACAGAGAACATGGAGTGAAAAATCAATAGTTATCCAAAGTGCAGAGGACCTGTTGTATTTCCATCTCCTTATAATGACCTGGAGTTTACTGTTAACATGTTTACTTCACTGTCTGGACTGAAACGAGCTGTCATTAAGACCCTATATGTTAGAAAATGGTTTTATTGAGCTGCCAATGACATTAAAGTCTCATTTCCCTTCGAAGAGGCACAGAAATATTGTCCTGTTCATTTGCTGTAACCGTAACATTAAAATTTGATTATTGCTATCATTAGAAATCTGTATCCATGCTAATATAATTACATACACTTCCCCATGTATTGTTCCAGGCTTTCATTGAAATACCTGTTAGAGAATGAAGTCTGTTGTTGCTGAGGTATTTGTTTTGTTTTGTAAATCATTTTCCATACAAGAAAGTCTATTAATAAATTCTGTGATCAAAAAATCAATTTAGCAGAAGTATCCTTATATTAAACAGCAGTTTTTGCACCTTGGGTGAATGTGGTAATCAGGTTATTGGGATTTTGAGATGTTTAATTCTTCTTTTAATTTTCTGAGCACTGAAATCAATAGACAAAACACATTCCTTGATATATTAGAGCTGAAACATGTTGAGCTATGTTAGGAGTGAATTTGACCTATTGTCATAATTGAATACGTATTGTTAAAATAGAGTGTTTCACTCTTCTGTGTCTCAACTGTTTAGATGTTTTCCCTGTCATCCTTGGGTGGCTGGTCCATATCACTAGGTACACGTGCCATGCACTGACCTTTCCTTTTAGTGTTGCATTTATTTTTTCCTGTCCTCAATTCATTAGCTTTGTCAAGAGGAGGTCCCCTATTTTCCATAAGCAGATTATATACTGACCCTTCCTGCTCTTTCCCAACAGTCCTGTGCTAACCATATTTTAAGGATGACTTCACTAGAAAATACCAGGGGGAAGAATTACTAAACGAGTTAAGGCATTAGTTCTCAAGAGAAAAGAAGTCTGTTTACAAACCTGCAGTATTTATTACATACCTCATTTAGCTCATTCATCATTTTAATAGGAAAATGAATCTTTTTAGATGATTCTGAAATAATTTGAGGTAAACTACATAGCCTGAGGCAAAACATGATTGCTTACTGTAGAGAGGACCAAGCTGTTTCTGAAAAATACAGTGTGATTGGTGACTGTAACTTACAATTTATCATTGTGGAAATATTAAAGGCTCGCATTTGAAAATGAGACTTAAGGTTTGGAAACAACACGGTACAAAATTAAATCTAGCAATAGTTCTTTTGTCTCTTGTTCTGCAGTTTTTATAGCGGAGAAGTATCTGTACTCCTTGAAAGCAGGTATCTTTGCAGATTTACTCGTAAGGTTTTTTTCAGGTTTATGTACATGGTTCTTTGTTGCCAAGTGCTGTTCTCCTTGCCATTTAGAAATCGCTGTTTTGTTGCAGCAAACGGTCTTTTTGCATTAGCACTCTGGTGACATGGGCAAAAATCATCTGTTTGGCTTTGTTCTTTCCTGCTGTAGAGGACAGGGTAAAATTAAGGAGGAAGAAATTACTTTTGGATGTTGAGGATGAGCTCCATTGGGTTTTGTTTGGCTTTGTTTTGGGGGAGAGGGGCTTGGTGGCTTTATTGCAGAAGGAAGTGGGATGCATTGAAAAAGTCATTTGCATTTTAAAAATATTAAACTCTGTTGCACTGTATGTGCTTACCTTCATTTGAATAAACATAACGTTGTGAATATGGCTTACGTCTCTCTTGGCACACATTTATTCTCTCTCTCTTTCTGGCATTTCTACTGCAGCAAAAAGGTGTTTGGAATCTGGCGTTCTGACTGTTTGGGGATGTCAAACAGGTGATGTCGAACTGCTGTATGAACAAGAAGGTGTTGCTGTGCAAATAGAGATCAATAACGTTTGTTTCCAGCAATGCAGGAAATGGGATCCTGCCAAATATTTGCAAACCATGAGTGGTTTTCTTAGCTGGACAGATGTATGTGCCTTGAGGAAATGGTAAAGAGCCATTTGCATGTCTAAAATTATTTTATTAATGAGAGAACAATCTTTTCCCCCTTGATGTAGTTAAACAGTAAAAAATAATTTAAAATAGCCTGCGGGTGATAGCCCTGTTCTTGCTCTAGGTTGTAATCCCAGTACGACCTCTGTCATGTCAACAGTTAAGCAATGTTTTATTTCGTCTCTGAAACTGCCATTAAGTGCCTGCAAACTAGAATAAGAAATTGCTTACCTGTATCTCTCTTCTGCTCCTTTATAACATCCATTCTGACATTTAAAATAGTTGTTTTAATGGAACAATACAAATAATTTTCTCCTTCTTCCAGTTTCTGACTTGATGACATGTCATAGACCTGTAATTCTTTATTTTTATAGCTAATGATCAATTGTTTTTTCTCAAAGTGAGGCGTATAAGAAGAAAAATGCAGTAAAAATAGAAAATGTAAGGTACATAAAATGACTATTCTCTTTAAAAGTTTATTTTTAAATGGTTAGGGAAATGTGTTTTGTTAGTCAAACAGCATTTAAAGGCATGCTGGTTTTTTAATTCCTATATAGCAAAACCCAAGATATTTGACAGAAGCAAAATTAATCACTGTGTTATCTCAGCATCCAGATGAAGATCTAGTGCTTTACAAAGCCTGCTGCTCCATCAATTTGTTCTTTTGGTTGAATTCAAATTGAGTTCATTTTTATAGATTCACTGCATAATACTCTCCTCTCTCCTCCCTCATTCATTAACCAATTTGTTCTTGCTACTCCCTTTTTATTGAATGGCTAACAAAATTGCTATGCTATCTTCTCAAATGAATATCATCATTCCTTGTCATGCATGGGCAAAAAGTAAGCATATTCATTCTTTTTACATATACGTTTGCTTCTTCCAGAGAGAAGACCCATTTCTGCCCTCAAGATATCATGAAAAGAATGCTTTAAATAACCTTCTCTTGAAGCTTTTGGCGCAATGCTTGTGTATAAGTATTCCCATCCAGACTCCACTTGATTTTTTCTGGGCCTTTAGAGCCTGTACGCCCTGTCGGTTGTATGGCACAACAAAAGCCGAAACAAAGAGTCGTCAAGACTTGTCCTTGTACACGAATGTGGTACAAATGCATGCAGTGGATTAAAATGTGCTCCTTTGACAGAAGTCTTTAAACGTAGCACAGTCAGTCTCCCCATTTCTTCAAAACAATTTGTCAGGACTTAAGACTCTTATTCTGGCTTTTACTTAATATTTATTTACTCCCAGGTTAGGTTAACTTTGGCTGTGCAGATAGTCCTCACATCTCTCCTTTCTAATACTGAGGTTGTCTAACTCCCTTTGGTTGAATTAGAAGACTTAAGAGAAGAAAGGTTGTTCAGGAGGTGGGGGGGAATTAAGAGTAACTTGTTTTACTAATGACCACTACCTTTAAGTCATCCCGGGACTCTTCACTGCATAACGTGGATGTGTTGTTGGGGAAAACTAGCAGAGAGAAGGGGACTGAACCATTGAAAGAGTATAGTTGGAATGTATCCAGCCACCTATCTTAAAAACGTTTACGAGATTGATCAGTGGTCTTTATGTTGCTGTTCTGTGGTGTTTGGTCATGTGTGCTGGTGCAGCATCTGCTGTAATCAGGACTCTGCGTATCCTGCGGTAAGCGGGCTCTGAGACAAGAGCCATTCCTTTTAAAGACCAGAGCTACAAAAAGCCAAGGGGTTGTTGTGAATAGGAGTAAAATGAGGAACTGCTACATATAATGTTCTTTATGGCTTAATTGGGTAATTTTATTTAATGCAGCTCCCATCAATTTTGTATGCCTCCACTTTTACTGAGAACAGTTGAAAATCTGGATACTGAGTTTTTTGGTAGAGCTTGGTTAGAAATATGTGGGACGTGTGCTTCTTAAATCTTGGATTTTGTGATATTTAAGGGGATTTATGCTTGAGATAGGGTTTCAAACTTGAGAGTAAGTAAGGGTGAGAGCCTGGTAAGTAAACAGTAAACTACGTTTGTCCTCCGGTTTCGGAGGAGCTGGCTTCCTTGGGGAACTCCAGTGATGGATGTCCACTTTCATCTGTGGTCTACTACTTGAAGCTCTTTTTGTATTCAGTAGACCTGTTATTGCTTTATTTTACATCTATTTCACATTTAGAAAATTATTTACTATAAGGAGAGAAGAGTTTTTCTTTTTCTTTTTTTTTTTCCTTTTTTTCCTTCTCCCCACTGAATGCTCATTCTGCAGTACCGTTAATTAGGCAATGGACCCAGCTGCAGTTTCCTCTGCTTCAAGTGCTATAAGGCATGGAGGTGACCTTCCAGCCTTAGTCCCAAAAAGACAGTATTATCAAAGTATCATTCCTCAGGCATTTCTGAAAGTTTAAGTCTGGTGCTGAATGAGGGAGAGAGAGAAAATATATTTTCGGAAAGCTCTGTTAAGTATCTTCAAACAAACAAACAAGCTTGGATGTTTGGAAAGGCCAAAGTGAGCGGGAGAACTGTCTACATATCAGCAGTTTCAACAGAGATGTCATATTCTGCTTAAACCAAATGCAAACAGAAGTGATGCCTGGGATGTTTTTATTGGTTTTGCTCTTTAATATTTTCTCCGCTCTTTGTGCACTTTGACATATTCTTTATTTATTAGTACAAAATTGGATGACTTCTATTTCTGCTGTGAGTTATTGAAGTAGTGAAACTTCAGTGTCTCCAGAGCAGAACTAAATGACGACTGTGAAATGCTGTTGAATGCCATGCTTATTTTATTTTTTTTTGTAGTTAAAATGCAGTTTTTAAGATTGAAAAGTTCTGTTGCTTCTCCTTGTCCGTGAGTTTATGGTCTAGGTTCCCACATTTGGTTAGAAAGAAGGCTGCAATAGATGATGACTAGTCTTCTTCAGGAATAAAAGACTTCACGTCTCATCAAAATAACACTTCTAATTTTATCAAAAGTTAGAATAAATCATAGAATCAAGAAAATGTGATCAAAAAGTGCCATTTAATACGATTACTATTGGCATTATCATAATCATTGCCACAGATTCCCTTACACAGTGCCCCAAAATATGCTGGGTGGTTTTAAGGCAATGAATGTGAACTAAGACTTACCCTGGTAGAGTTGATGATAACATGAGTTTTCTAGAAAACACATGGTGATAGAGAACGGTATTTGGGGAAGAAGGGAGAGAATTGACAAATTACAAATATTCTCACTTTCTGATGTAATTTTAAGTTTTCAGGTCTTCTCATATCAGAGTCCCGCTGGATATGTAAAATATATTGGGATATTTAGGTATTGAAGCAATAGGTGCAAATGTATCTAAAGTAAGTGTATGCAAATCCAGTTTAAAAGGATCTATCAGAGAGTGGGTGAGGAAAGAAAATGACAGGTCACAGTTATTATTATTTTTTTAAATAAAGATGTTAAAATATTTTTTTGTTATGTCCAGATATTGCAGAGTATCTTATACAAGTACTAGGTGTGCTAGCATGAGTATGGAGGGAAATAGTCTGCCTCCTTTTTTTAAAGGAGGGAAGAGTTTTAAGCACATGGGTTGATGAGTTGGGAATGTTAATGCACCATTTTATTTCAGTAATAAAAATTATTCTCTTGATAGCACTATCCTCTGAAGACTGGGGACTGTTTAATTTCACTGCTCCCAACAGCACAGTATGGCACTTCCGTCCGGCAAAGTGCAGTGGGGTTTGTAGCTGGGAATCCAGCCTCCTTCCAAGAAATGTGTGGATGGTGGTCTTCGTATGAGTGTTTCGGCCTCTTTTGCTCTAAAGCTGAGTATTTGGAGAATGTGACGTACGAGTGGCTGTGTTGCTCCTGACTAAAATCAAACGTTGCTTTCTGCAAGTGATGTAGAGACTTGAAGCCAAGCCGTTCTCTGTTCAGTAAGTCACTGCTATACGAGTTTGGAAAGCAAAAACTATTTTTAGTTGTCGAGTCTGCTGTTTAAGCAACTTCTTACGATATAGTAAAAGTGTGTCAACGCTCATTTTTGGGAAGCTGTGGCAAGAGGTGATACTACGTGCTTGTCGCTCTACTTTTTGATTCATATAGCTTATGCTTTTATCTTAGTCGTGAGCTTGGAAGATCCATCCACCTGTCTGCTCGCGTCGTAAGATACTGCATTGTCTTTCTCTTACATGGTTGAATTCAAATCACGTCTGTAAATAAATAAATAACAAAATTTCATTACTTCTCATTTTCCTAATTATCATGCAGATAAACAGTGGGGATCGTGGCATTAGGATAAGTAAGTGGCTTATGATTTTGCCTCGGAGAAAGAAGCTCGTGCTGTTCCCCCTTTTCCCCCCTTGGGCTATGCAGGAGTAATAAACGAGCAAGTCCAGAGTACTTTATGATAGATAGTTAATGGTGCTGCGCCGGAGCCAACAGGCTTGTTTCTGCAGCAGCTGTCACAATTTATAGTCATTAGCATACTTTTAATGGTTGCATTTCAAAATAATTTCTACTAGGGCATTCAGCATACAGAAAGGAAAAAAAGCCATGGCATTGAAAAAGGAGTTCGAGGTGTAGGTGGATGGTTTTGGCTGAGCGTGCCGTTGGAGCGCGTACACGCGGAGGGTGTGAGAGTGAACTGAAAATTGTTAAGGCAATTTTGAAGGTGAATACAGGTTGACTGTATTTGGACGGTTGGACTGTATATATATAATATATATATATACACACAGTCCTATATATATATATATATATATACACAGATATTTATGTATAAATACCTGAGGGATGGGAGACAGAAGGATGTAGCTAACCTCTTCTCAGTGGTTTGTGGGGATAGGAGAAGGGGCAATGGCTGCAAGATAGAGCACAGGAAGTTCTGCACCAACATGCATAAGAACTTCTTCACGGCGAGGGTGACGGAGTACAGGGACAGGCTGCCCAGGGAGGTTGTGGGGTCTCCTTCTCTGGAGATATCCAAGGCCCGTCTGGATGCCTACCTGAGCAGCCTGCTCTGAGGAACCTGCTTTGTCAGGGGGGTTGGACCCGATGATCTTTCAAGGTCCCTTCCAACCCCTACAGTTCTGTGATTCTGTGACTGGATGATCTCGTAGGTCCTTTCCAACCTTGTGTTTCTATGATTCTGTGACTCTCAGTACCCACTTCTGATCAAGTCTCTGCTTTTAAGCCTGTGAATAGTCCAACCAGGAGGCTTCTGGACTGTTTTGGGGAGTGGTTCTTCCATTTACATCTGCAGGAATATTGATCTGCAATCTTTGCAGAGGGAAGGGGTAGTTCTGCATTAACACCAAGTCATTTCTGGTATGTAAGGCAAAACTGAAGGGCTACTAAATCTTCAAAACGAAGTCGTGATGGCAGACATCACAGTGATGGCTTGGTGTATGTGCTGTTTTGGTGTAAAATAAGAAATACTTGTGCATAGTACCTATCAGATTTTCTTTTAATGCTTTTGAAGGCAGGCAGGAGAGATGTTGGGAGGAAGAATGAATGGGTGCCAAGCCTGCCTTAGTAACTGGGGATCTCTAAAAGCCATTGGATAAGTAGGTCAGTCGGATCTTGGTTTTACATTGTAGTAACTCACGTAATATTTTAATTTGCCTTCGCACTTTTATCTGCCTGATTGAAGCATGGGGAAGAAAAAATCCCCCAACTTTTTTTTTTTTTTTCTCAAAGTAATGGTATTGGAAGAAGATATTGAACTTGAGAAAATCTTCCTTTGAACATACTACCTGCAAATGAGCTGTTGTTTGCCTATCCTTGTGGTATAACAATTTGAAAATTTGTGGTATACAATAATTAGAAAATTCATTTAAAATTTGGACATGAACCGATTTGACCTCAATGAACAGAAGGGGGTGGGGGGCATCAAGGCAGACCTTCCTTTTCCTTAAACAGATTTTCTTACTTGCTGTTTTTTCCAGTGCTGCCAGTTTTACTCCCATATTCCTGCTAATTTTAGAGGCTCAAGGGAAAATTAAACTGTCCTGTCTAGAAGGCTTGTTTTCCTGCAGTAAAGCATTAGAATACTGGTGGTCAAGACCCATCAAGTATAAATGCCATTAATTAGTTGTAGCAGGAAGGGAGGGGGACTGCGTAATTACTGAGAGCTGTTGTGGCAGGGGTGTGAATTGGCCTCGAAGTGAGAGGGAGGTCGCAACCCTTGACAGATCTTTCAAAGTCTGCCGTGTGTTTGACATCCCGATCTTGTTGATTTTATTTTTTGATGGTCAGTCCTCGTATGGCAGGAGAGCAGCTCCACGTAGCCTCGAGAGTACAAGATACGCTGTTGGGAGGTGAGCACGAAGCATCCTGCAGGTACAGGAATCTGTGGCACTATCAGATAGTGCTGATTCTGTTCAACCTTTCATTTCGTGTGCTATCACACAAAGCAGATTTAGAACAAATTTCAGTGCCTGTTATGGACAGTGGCTAAATTGTTGTTAGAGCAATTGGAATGCGATTCTGTCTTGTCATTATTACCCCGTTTGAAAAGTTGCTCGTTGTAGTGTGCTCAGCCACTTGATAACTTTTAATTGGCTCTATGAATTTTGCAGTGTTTGTGTGCAGTATTTTATTTTTTATTTTTTACATTTATGACAGCAATTCTGGCTGCCCCAACAAGCAAATCTGTCTTTCTGCTAGGGACTATTAAGATGGCAAAATTAGTGCCATAGCAGTTAAGAAATGTTTTGTTCTCCTAGTCTTTTATTTTTATTTTTTGGTTGTTTGCTTTTTAAGTAACAATGAAAAGAAAAGGGGAAAAAAAAAGACAAGTATTGTTAAAAATTAGGCTCCAAGTGACTTTCAGTCAGGTCCCCCAGACCCTATGAACTTGTATATGTTCATTTTGGTATCTTCACTCTGAAGTCGCTTTCTAGGGATGTGATACGAAGCAGTAACCTACCTGAAAACACCGTAAACTCTGTTTTATTTCAGTATGTCATTCAGGTTGATGTGTTTCTTTTTAGGGGCCTGTAGCAGCCATTACATATGGAATATAATGGATAAAGCAGTGTATAAGTACTAACTCAGACAGTGCTGATTTTCTGGTGCCCAAGTCAATATTTTGGATGTAAAGATTGCATAAGCACAGCACTTGGAACTGATGTTCAACAGACAAGGAACATGACATAAGATAGCTTCTGAAACCCCGATTTTGCTGTGTTACTCTTGTTTTGATGTAGCTTATGAAACTGAAATTTTCTGTTTATTATTTAAAAGATGATAATGAAGTCTTCCTTCTCATCTTCATCTTTCCAAAGACCCAAGACGGAAGAGATGTTTAAATTCACCTGAGACTTAAGTACTGGGGAGAGTGATATAACTGTATTATTCCATGTGAACTACATTGATTTTTATCTTGGCTATGAAAACCAAAAGGTAGTTCTGACAATTGGGAATTCTGGGTTAATCCGTATCTTGTGTAGGTTTGCATTCGGGTTTTAATTTCTTCTATTTTCTTTTTCTTTTGGCTGTGGGTATTTTTTGATCAAATTCTTTTTGTGTTCAGTTTCTCTCAGACATCTTTTTTCTGTCTAATCCTTTCCCAATACCCCTTTTCTTTCCCAAGTCTTCTGCTTCTTCCCACCTCTATCCATAGCCCCTCCAATTCTTCAATTTTGTCTTTCTTTTCATTCTACTTTTTCTTCTTCTTTCTCTTCCTTCTTTCTCCGTTTCTACTTTCCCTCTGCAAGAACCTCCGAGTCCTTCAGTTCTTACCTTCAGGACAAACTACCGCTTCTCCTCTGTGATGCCTGGGAGTGAATTGCCCTCTTCACTTCTCTTGACACTGCAGTGTCTTGGAGCTGCTGGAAGGAAGAATTGCAGGAGAAATCTCCGATAACCCCCGCAGTCCTGGGAGGACGCATGTTCAATGAGGCTCTGCAGGTAGCCAGGCTGTACGAAGTGGCCCATGGGGGCTCTCGGGGATGGAGCCTGCATACGGCGATGAAATCATACAGAACCTTATTGCTAGGCTCTGACAAAAATGCACTGAATCGGAGCTCTGGGTTGTGTGTTGTTTTTTTTTCTTCTTTTCCCAGAGGCTTATGGGCATGGTGAAGTTTAATTTGGTTTTATTGGAGATGGAAGAAGGATGCGCCCTGAAATTGGTGTGGTCGGCACTGTTCCCCTGGCAGATATCAGATTCCTTTGGAAGCTCCGTGAATGCTGGAACTTCTCAGCAGAACAAAAAGAAATTTCATTTATTGTTAGCGGACAGTTTTCTCTCTCTTTAAACGGATGAAATGAATTTGGCTTAGGCCCTCAGAAAAGTTGGAGATGAAGTGTAACGTCTTTAAATCTTTTCTTTCTCTTGCTTCTGACAGTCAGTAGCTTGAGGCTGTATGGAGGGGGACATGGATGGAAAGCAATCTTCCTTTGTGGAGAGGACGACACAAGGCTTTTGTACAGGTGGTGGAACAGTAAGGAGAAAACTTTTTTTTCCTAACAGCTTTCAGTGTAAGTAAGACCAGTAAGTTGGAAGAAGAATACGGGGAGGCTATTCACAATTATTCACAAAAGAAGTTTCATGGTGAGTTTGGGGGTGTGTGTGTGTGATAGTTAATTGAGCAGAGGATGACCAAACTGAAATAGGGGCATTGCCAAGCTGTGCTACCTTAGATGCTGAGTGTTTAGATTTTCCGGTGTGTAGTCGTCTTACCGTCGGCTGTCATCCAAAGTAGTGCTGCACAGGTCATTTGCAAGCAGAGGTTCGTTTTCTCTGCCTACATTTTCAGCTAGTTACAGGTCTAATCAGGTGTGCCAGAACTTGGCACCCTAGGATCTCTTTATAATTGAGGAGAAATAGGTTCTCTTAGGATTTGATTCTGACCTATTCAGATGTCAGCTTTATGATGATGGGAATTATCTTGTACAAGTGCCTCTTTCGTTGCATCTGACCTTCTGGGGCTCGAGCTTAAGTGTGGATGTCTTCTTGTGTAAATACTTCAAGTGCGGAAGGCGATTTGGACAAGAAACATACAAATATCATAGTGGTGCCTGCACCCATATCACGCTAAATACACTGGTAATAAATCAGAAAATTAATCATAATGAAAATTATACCCATGGCATGCATTTTGTTCTGATCTCTTCCTTGTCCTTAAATCGTTTTGGAAAACTTTGCCTCATGCACACAGAATACTTCTGTTCTTCATGATAATTTGTAAAGAATTGGTGGGAGCCACTGCTTTTTTTAATTGGCTCCCCTTTTCCCTTGTGATGCACAGTACATTCTGCAGTTGTGGCTTTTTAAGGTTTTAACTATTTGGTGTTTAAATCCCTTTGGGTTTTGCCCATCAATGAGCACAAATTCCTACTCATTCACACATTCCTGGAGACTTGAGCATGCTCCACAAGCTTGCAGAGCGAGTGAGCGACTGTGGTCACAGAGGGAAAATGAAAATTGATCTTAGTGTATCTTTCCATCTTCCCACAACGATGATTTTGATGTTACAAAGTCAGGCCGTATACAGGTTTTGATGCCAGGATTTCCCTAAATTTCTGGAGGAACCGAGAACAGCCCTGTGACTTACTTGAAGTCCATGCAGCTCAACAGTGCGTTCCCCGTAGGGTTCTATGATAACACTTTAAGGTAATAATAAATAGGTGGGATAAATATTTCCTTTAAGTTAGAGTTTATATAGAACAATTTAAAAAATTGTTGTGTCTGTCATAATTGTAAATGGATAGAGTATGTTGCTCAGTGTGGAGCTGACAACAACAACAACAAAAAATTGTACTACCAGTGAGGAGAAAAAAACCATTTTATACTCCATTAAACTGTTACACATCATAAATAATTTATGCTCGGCTCGCTCTGTTCTGCAGCAAAGATGATAAACTAGTCATTTTAGGAGCATTTTAATGAATATAATAGTTTTCCCGACTTTCTCTGTAACAGAAACCATGTGCTTTCTGTATTCTCCGGGTCATTATATGTATGTGAGTGCATTAAATAAGAATACGTTTAGAAAAGAGCCCTTTGGTCTGAATTCCACAGGTACCTAGGATGGATCAAAATTATATGTAGTTTTCTTTTCATGTTGCTTACAATAATATGTTTATATTGGTTATTTCTGTCATTTCCAGAAGTGTGTTAGCACGTCATGCAACCTAATGAGGTTGCCTGAATTCCCAGCCTGCAATATTAGTAATTTTTCTGCTTTGTACTGAACTTATAGATAATGCATACTTTTTCTCATATATTTTTCATGTTTCATTGCAGACAGGCTTAATTTTTTGAAATAATTAGTGTTTTTTAATTTTATTTGTCAGTGAAAACTTCCTGCTTTTTAATTAATTGGAAAAAAAATCAAATTAGCATTGAAAAAAATTGAAATTGCTGTTAGATCTTGGAGATAAAAATCTTTTAGACTACAGCATTTTCTAATGTGGAATTTTAAAATCAGGTTTGAGTGAACTTTTCAGAATTATAGACGCTGAGCTCTATATTCATAAAGTTACGGTCATCTTGTGTGATGTTTGGTGCTTCTGAACACGCAACTTATCTATTTTAGTGGAATGTGCTTGATGTTCTGAAAACCTAAATAGCTGAAATTGTACTTCATTTAGCATTGCCTCATTTCCTTTTGATAACGAAAAGTATAAAATGTGATATTCTTAGCAGGTAACAATCTATTCAGGTGAGTGATTCCGGAGAAGGGACTCGTACTTGGCTTTCACTGTCACTGCTGGATGTAAGCGTGAATCCAGAGCGTGCTGTTAGTAGAAATTACTGTTCGGGTTCACGTTTTGATACTATCAAGTCCTCCTTATACTTTGTAATGAAATAGTCTCAACTTTTTCCTCATTTTTGCATGATGTGCAGTGCCCTCAAATCTTCCTGAAGCTCTTGAATGTAATAACTGAAATATCTTTGGAAAGAATATTCTTTCTGACAATTAATTTATATTGTTGTTTATACACCTACACAAATACAGCGCCTGAAACTTCACGGGTACTACTGATAGAACAATTGGTGCTGTTCTAGTGTTCTCGAATTTGAAATAATGGCACAGATTGTCTGTGCTCTTCAAAATGTTTCTGAATGGGGATTAATTGCTCTTGGTCTTACAAGTATCGCCTTAACCTGATTTAACATTAAAAGACAAATCAAGTGGTTTTGTCTCTTTGAGAAAGAATAGGTGTATAATTGTAATTATTTTCATTTATTTCCTGTTCCTTTAAAACATTTTAAACTTTGCGGATTGGATAAACTATCGCAAAGAAGAGTTTATAGAGAATTAAATTCATGGTACTCCGCCAGTAGATTACTTTGACTAGAAACTGTCCTCTGACAAATTAGTGATCGTTCTCTTTATATAGTACATTGCAGAAACAGCAACTTCCATATTAAATCTTAATCAATAACAATGCTTCGCTAATTACAGGAGCGAGTTTATATATTGGATAAATTGCTGTTTGTAAATGTTGTATTATATTAACTAAAACAGCTAATTACCAGCAGCAGAATAAACATAAGGTTTGCTAAAAGCTTCCATCCGTAGCTTGGAGCAGTCGCTGCTGCCTAATATTTCAGTCAATGTGGAAAATAAGGTAATGACATTATAAATACATTTATAATGCAGGACAATTTCTTCTAAAATGCATGTAAGTATTATTGCTTTACTATGAAATATGATTTATTTAATGCATTTCAGCCCCCATAATATTAAGATATAATTGAGATGGGGGGAAAAAAATTGCATGCAGTCAGAGACTGCATGAAAGTGAATCATGGTCTAAATTGCTTGTAATTTTAAAGGCACTTAGGGGAATCGTGAAATTTATATAATGCTGTCTTTGGTTTAAAAACGTGAAGAAAACAGTTGTCCGGTCTTTCAAGTTTTATTTGACTTTAAATATTTTTGTATGCTAATGAAAGTCTGCAGCAGAGTGAATAAACAGAAATTCTAAAATTGGTATCACGATTAAGAAATGGGTCCAGATCTGTTGAGCGGGGGACCTTTATAGCGACGATTGAGTAAAATAGCCAACAGTAGAGTGCAATTTGGGTAAAGCCATTAATACAGGCATATGAAGGGAATGAATGATAATGCAAATGTTACCAGTGATCTTAAACGGAAATCATTTAAATGGGGCTGGGAATTCTGCTGATTAGTGCTTTCGAAAGACTGAAAATCACAGGTCTCGGCTTTATAGTTTAATTACCTGCTAAACAATTGCTAGTGACTTCACTAAATCACAAAGCTCCCAAACAAGTAACATCAGTAACTGCAGCTATGCCTGAGCAATTCCAATTTCCTTGATAATGGCCACCAGCCTGTGTTTAGTCTAACATAAATTGTCAGTTTGAAAGAAAGCAGTAGTGTACTTTATCTTCAAGCGTGTATTTTGGTCTAAAGATGTGATACAGAATTCTTAGTAACCCATACTTCTGTGGCAAGTTTCAGTATATCTCAGTAGATGATAAAATTAGTACATGTAAAAATTAAGCTTTTTTATGATATGCAAGAATTAAACTTCATTTGAAGAAATGACTTCATGCTTTTAAGATGTGTAATTTCTCCTTCTGTCAAATATTTTAATAACCCTGTGGAATGTAAATCATAGACCATTACACATCATTTCAGTTGGCAGCTAGCACGTCACAGGGCTGAAGTTGAAATGGGAGCTGAGTGTTCATCTCATCCGTATCATTTTCTGCCTACAAAGACTCCGGTCTCTTTGGCAAGCATCATCTTCTAGATCCAGTAGTATTAAAAGAGAAAGTTAGAGGCTTCGGCAGCTCCTCATCATTTCCCCTTGCTAGAGGTGAGTGTCTCTCACCAACTGGCCTAGTAGCAGTTCACCTGAAGTCTTCCCTAATTTGCTTTGGGCAAAATTTATTTGCTGAAATAGTTTAAACGAGTGTCTTGAGCTAAACTCATTCCCCCACCACCAGATTCACTTGCACAACTCCGCAGGCACGTCAGTGGGAGCAGCTGCAACCTGGAAGATGATGCTGAGTTTCATTTGACCCAAATTAATTTAAATCTCTTTGAATGATTAGTTACTTTGTTAGTAGTACAGCCTGGAAAATTCTATGAGGCTTTTTAATATTACCTTCAGATTACTGGATGTAATCACTTTTTTAATAAATGAGAACTTTGAGGCTGGCAGGCCACATTTGGTTTTATTTTGTTTCATTAATTAAAAACCATGGTGGGGATGAATAATAAACACAAAGAATTGGTAGCTTGACTGAAACGCCACAACTCCCTTGCCTCTGTATACTTCCTGCACACTGTTGCCAAGAGATTTGGTGAGGATTGATTAAAAGAGTTTGAAATAAGGCACTGTCTGCAGAAGTTCAAAGTAATTGCTATAAGTACTTTTATTAATAAAGAGAGCTTGCAAAGAATGAATTCTATCTTGGGGGCTCTCTAAGGGCTTTTACAAGTTAAATATATAATTAACTGTATTATCTCACACTATTCATAGAAATATTTTTTTTTTGTATGATTGAACATACAGTAGCAATTTTACTGCGTGTAGACCCACTATGGGAAGTTTCCTTTAAATGTGAATAATATAATACTAGTATTGTTGAAATTCAATGATACTAAGCTGAGTTACATGCTAGACAGACCAAAAGAGGAAGATTATATCAAGCTCAGCCTAAAATGAATCAGCAGCGTGAGTTCAGACAGGCAAGGCAAGTAGTGGACAGGACATTATGGTCTGCAAGTTTGCGTGGAGTCTAGCTAGGGCGTTAGCTTTATTTAGAAGCAGTAGTTGTAAGCCTACTGCTTTTTAACAGAATGCCATACTTTTGTGTCATATTTGGTCTAGGTTAGCAGTAGATAACTGCATTTATTTATTTCAGACCAACTTTGTGCAGAAGCACCATACTGAACACAGTCATTGGGTAGCCACAAAATTCTTAACTGTTAAGTTACTGGAAACAGCAGGAGCAGCATGTTGCGGTGGATGAAACAAAGTGGGGCTGCTTCTGGCAGCGAGCTGAGGTTGCAGCAGAAGAATCACAAAATGAGGTGTCCCTCAAAAATGCTCTGCTCTGACTTTGGGTGTTCAAATGTAGTGTTCAGGGCTGATAGGTGAATGGGTAACATAGTACAGAACCCAAAAAGAAGCACCTTTTTTTTTAGTCCATGGAAAAAATAAAAGAACATGGATCAGCTTCAGTGCTGTTACACAAACGTGTTGTAGAAGGTGATAATAGTAGGGTTTTTGAATAGACTGATTTGGTTCTTTTTTCCATATTGTCTCTCTTTTCTATATTCTCTCCTTTTTCTTCTGTATCAGTGGCTTTTCCCTCTTTTGTTTGTCGTGGGGATACCGGGTTCTTCAGTAAGGAGCAGAAGTGACTTGACTGCCATTGGCTGCTTCCCTCCCAGCCCTGCTGGAACCCATCGCTGCCTTGTGTAGCCTCGAGCTTTGTAATGCACTCGATGAAGTCACGATGCCTACCTGCCAGTGACAGAAGTCACCTTTTGGAAGCCACCAGTGGGACCTTTCTGTGCTCCCTCTCCTGCCCCCAAGGTGCTGCAGCACCGGGTGGGCATGGTCCAGGGACAGCAGCGGGAGGCAGCAAATGCTGCAGGAGAACTGCAGTCGTGTGGTGCCAAGGCAGTTTTTCTTGGAAACCTCCACCTAAGAAAGCAAAGGTAGAGCCTATTTAAAAAGCATTGAAGACTTGGTGTGTATCTCTACAGTGAAACTATTTTATTGATAACTCTAATTTGAAAACTGAAGCTCTGTAGCTCAAAGATTTTTGTGCTCTTGAAACCTTCAGCAGGTTGTTTTTGTGACTCCTTCCATAGTGGGAAATGGGCTTCTTTTCTCACAACACCTACTCGCTCAGTAGGAATCTTGTTTTGGAACCTACGAAAGCAGTTTAATGTGATCTGCCTTGGTGTATGGGTGTCTCTATCTGAGCTTCTCACTTCGCTGTCATTGATGCGATGCCTGAGTACGCTGTGAGAAAACAGATTCCTCTTTGCTGAGAGGATTATGCTGGGTGAAACTGGTTTCTAAAAACAGGAGGCAGTTCTTACGCTACATCCCCAAGTGCTAGGTTGTTACTACAGATAATTTGTTGTATTATTCTCAAGCTTGGATCTAAAATGTTTTAAAATAACATTTATAGAAGTGCATACTTTATCAAATTGTGGCCTTCAGAAAGTTCAATGTGTCTTTACAACTGGTAAAATAGTAAAATGCCACTGATGGATGTGTTTTTACCCTGCTGGGCAGCTGAGCTCCACCACAACCACTCTCTTACTCCCCTTCCTCAAAGGAAAAGAGGGAGAAAATATGACGAAAAAGGCTCAAGGGTTGAGATAAGGGCAGGGAGATCACTCCACAATTATCATGACGGACAAAACAAACTTGGCATAGGGAGAGCAGCTGCCCCCAGACCCCTGCTCCTGCGTGGGCTCCTCTCCACGGGCTGCAGCTCTGGCCCGGGGCCTGCTCCTGTGGGGGCTCTCCATGGGCCGCAGCCTCCTCCAGGCCACATCCACCTGCTCCACGTGGGCTCCTCCATGGGCTGCAGCATGGAGATCTGCCACATGTGGGACCCATGGGTGCAGGGAGACAGCCTGCTCCACCAGGGGCCTCTCCACAGCCCGCAGGGGAACTGCTGCTGCGTGCCTGGAGCACCTCCTGTCCTCCTGCTGCACTCACCTTGGGGCTGCAGGGCTGCTTCACTCACGTTTTCTCACTCCTCTCTCCCAACTGCTGTTGAGCAGCACTTTTTTTTTTCCCCTTTCTTAAATCTGCTCTCCAAGAGGCCCAATCAATGTCACTCATGGCCCAGCTCCGGCCTGCGGCAGGCCCCTTTTGGAGCTATCTGGAATCTGGAGCTGGCTCTGATCTGCCATGGAGCAGCTGCTGGGCTCTGCTCACAGAGGCCATCCCTTCAGCCCCCCTGCTATCAAGCCCTTGCCACGTAAACCCAATACAATATATAAAGATTTTAAAAAGTGTGGCTTTATCAGTGTCCTCTATTGCTTACCGTGTTCAATAAATGGTTTTGAACATTGCCATTTCATTTATTGAATGGTTTGTCTTTTTCTCTCTGAGAAGCTGACAACTGCATGCTGAGCTCTGCTAAAACAGTAATGGAAGTTAAAGGAATTGGGACGACAAAAAGCACTAATTAATAACCAAATTCCTAGTGCTAACGGCAATTATGTAGGTTAAAAAAAGTTATCCCCCAGCACCTGACAATCCCTAGCAGTAGTCAGCGAAACAAATTTTTAATTTGCTTAAAACATGAGGTTACTCATAATTCAGACCTTCTAGGTGTGGCAGATGTCTGTTCTTGGATAATGCCAAAAATACTAAATGTGAGACAGGGATTTGTAAGGTATGCTAACATGCATGTAAATTTATGTGCAGGGCTGTACTTTCATGTATGTTTTTTGCCAGTTGACATCTCTGTAAAATAGAAAAGTCTCGAAATACTGAAGATAGATTAGATTAAAGCTCTATTATTTTAGCTTTATTATTTTATCCTTCTAGAAGCGCTATGTAAATATAGGTCTAGGTCCAGGGGGAAAAAAGGACAGTCTTGTTTTCTAGAGGAGAAATTGAGAAATACGCAGGACATCTGTATAAATGCACGTAGTTTGAGCTGTCATTTTAAAGAGTAAAGGCTGTATTTTCTACCTTTTCTGTATCATCATCTCTTTTTATTTTTTTCTGACTTTCCTATGTAGCTCCTGTCAGTTTGGAATCCCCCATGTGGCAATTCCCTGCAGTGCAGCAACCTTCCTGCTTTAATTTTCAGAATTCAGCACTAATATCTTTTGTCAGAAATGGCAATGAGAAGGCATTGAGGAGATATAAACTGACAGGTTTTACTTAGAGAAAAAAATATAACATAAAACAAGTAGAGAATGTTTTGTCCTTTTCCTATTAGTTGTTTTTTATTTCTTTATCTTCTTGGGGGGGGGGGTGATAATATACAAAATACCCAAGCCTGTGTATTTAGTTATAATAAAGATTTTCAAATAGAGGTATTTTAGCCATTAATTGTTGTTTAAAATACATATTTTTCATTTGGAAGTTCAAGTTGGGTTCAATAAAAATAGAGTAAAAGCGACTTAGACTAATGACAGCTTGCACTTCAAAAGAAAAGGGTAGTTTTTAACAGTAAAAGTAATTTTGTCTGGCACTGAGGCACGTGCAAGACATTAACTCAGTAATTGCAGTCCTATACTAATAGCTCTGCAGAATCACTTTTCCCCAGCAAAGGTATTTTATTTTCTACTGCCTCTTTTAATGTGCCCATGAAGAACTCTACATCCATGCATGTTTACTTTTTGAGTCTGGAGCTCTTGTTTCTCACACTGCTTCTCTTGTAGTGTTTTGCAGAGATGAACCAAAGTGCTTGTAACTGTCTTTTTTCAGGCTTGTTGATTCAGTGGCTGGGGACAACGTTATGTACACAGAACTTTTATCATATTTTTTATTTCTTTTTCAGTATTATATATAATGACAATTCATTTTAAAAAGTTTTTCGGCTGTTTTCAGTTCTTGTATGTTAGCTCAACTAAATTAATATTAAGGGCTGTATTTGATATTAAAGATTTCTTTGAGAAACAGACTGTAACCTTAAACTGGTGAGTGCAGATGATAGCTCAGATAGCAAGTAATTTTCAGAGACTAAGATTCAGCAAACGGAGCCTTCCTTCCATCATCACGTCTCATGTATTTAATTTCCGTTTACATGACCTTCCATTATCATTTGGGTATAATCCATATAACAGTTGTCCACGGGGTAGATAATCATCAAACACCAACTTCAGTATTTTGGAATAAAAAGAGATAAATTACTATTTTCTGTACGTATTGGACTTGTTAACAGTCTGTGTTGCTTGACACTGAGGTCTGCAAAGCTTTTCTGTACAGAAATGGCAAGTGTAGTTGAGAGCTTGGCAGATATCATCAATATTTCTTTTCATTTGGAGAAGAATCAAATAACCACAAGGAATCTCCATTTTATCTTGAAGTTGAAATTTCTGTGGGCTGAGCTTAGAAATTTCCATCAATGTTGAGCTTTGAATATTGGGGTGGGGAGGAAGAGAGAAGGGAATTTTTTAGCAGTAACTTGTGAAACAGAGTGCTCAGAGGGTTTCTGAAGTGGCAAACTTCTGCTGTAGGGAAAGCTGCTATTGCCTGCTGAGATTTAGGTATCGTTGTCACGTTCAGTAAAAACTCTTAATTAAATTTTATTGCTAAAGCTGCTTCTTAGTTCCTGCATGCAGGTGGTGCCCCAAACTTCTCCCAGAACCTCCAAGCCATCAGGGAATTCAGCTAACAGAAGCCTGCAAGATGATAGAGATGTTTCTCCTTTTTAGAGCTGACGTGGTCTTCAGTGGATAGCAGAATTATACCCCAAAACGGTAATTAAAAAGCCCACATGACACATACCCATGAGCTGTGTTTCGTAGGTGAACTACTGAATTGTGGTGTCCTGCCTGCAACATTCACATGAGAATTTTCCAGAGTTAAAGATGAAGAAAAACACTATGTTGTGGCATAATTTAATAGTTAGGATTCAAATACTGTGTTTTTTTTATCCTCCCTGCAGTTGGTCAGGCTCATGGTATGTAAAAGTGAATTTTGGTAATGCTGTAAAGGAAGAAGATATATTAGAAAACTACAAAGTGGATAACTTCGGAGCAAATGCTAGTATTCTGAGGTCAAATATAATTTGTTGACTAAGATATTTTTATTTAATTAAACCAATTTTTTAACTTCTGCTTGCAAGTATGAACTCAGGTGTGGGGTTTTCTGCCACCAGAACTTGGAAATAGTGATGAGTTCCAGACAAAAGAGAAGTTTCCACAAGTATTCATAGTCAAAACTGGATAGTCTTACAAAAGCAAAGAAATACAAAGCTGCTGCTGAAGCTTTCATTTTTACCAGACCTGAGTGCAGGTCATTTCTCATATGCTTGGGTTGCTCTTGTGATTCTGGGTTGTTCCATAATACCTGTAGGGCTCGAGCCGAGCGCTTTTCATTGCGTTGGGGTGTGGGTGGAGAAACAACCGGTGATTTAAGTGTCTCAGCTCCTAACTGCTCGGAGTGAACAATTTTTCAAGAGGGATACTTTTCTGGGGATGGCTACTGAAGCAGATAGCCTCAGAGTGCCCATTACTTTGTTTCTCAGTAAATGAGCCATGAACTTGAGGTTGGGAGGGTTTGGCACAACTTTAACAACAACGTTACTGCAGCAAATTGACGGATGGAGAATTCTGCCAAGATTTTTGCCACGTAATTTAAACAGGTCTTTGTTTACACATACAGATATTAGGAGTGAAATTATTATCTGTGGTTTGGCTGTAGCATGTGAGAGTTTTAAATTTCTTTTTAAAATTCTTTTCTGTAGGAGCAGCATCTGAGAAATTGCTTTTCTGCAGGAACTGGTGCTTTGGCAGCTGCCAGTCACTGTAGCCAAGGTTGACCAAAGGGGCTGCAGCTAACGAAGCGGCATATACAGCGCAGTCCTGACAACTTCCAATCTGCCAGAAATGGATAAAAATGTCACTGGTAGGACTGCCAACTTTTTAGCAGCTAGTAGTTATTCAGAAAGAAAACCAGGAATATTTCCGTGCGATCGCAGAGCAGCTGAGGCTGGATGGGGCCCCTGGAGGCGATGTGGTCCAGCCGCCCTGCCAAAGGCTGGCTTGGCCAGAGCAGGTTGCTTTCTTTCCTCAAAATCCATCATTAGCAGCATTATTTTTAAGAAGATTGAAACAGACAACAACTTAGTTCTGAAAAAAATACCATATTTTGAATTATGAAGTTTTCATTTACTCATGATGGAGATCGTAACATAATCATCACTGAGATATTACTTGAAGCACACGCAACTGAGTAAAAACACAAAGTCTGTAAGGTACCCTGAGGTCAAATTTTCAATATAATTTCATTTTAATGTGTGCCATGTGATCTTGCTTGTGTATAAGAGTGAGCATTTGCTTTGCATTCATAGCATCCTTTTGTAGCAGCCTGTGAAACGCTCCATTAAAATATCTAGAAGTCGAGATTGAAATATGGAGAAATGAATTTAAGTTCAGGCTGCAGCAGTAATAGAGGGGTGGAAAGATGAAACTCTTGTTCTTCCAGTTTTTAATTTTACAACATAAAAATTCATGCTTCTGTTTCTAGTTTGATTTACTTGTTTAATCACATGCAATTGAGTCAGTACAGAGTGACATATTAGGTACGACCAATATTTTAATGTGCTTTCTTCTTTTCATTGTGGTTTTCATGTATGTAGTAATTAAAGGTAATTTTGGGAGGCTGGAGCTGAACATGAATTTGAGAAAAGGATCTGAGATGGGAAAAGAGGGATGGAGAAAATAGTAATTTTTATTTATTTTTCACCCTCTGACTCTCCTAAACACATTTAATCCATGGAGCGCTCAGCCTTGCTTTCATCTATTATAAATGATTTTCATTTCAGCATGTCATTTTGCTTTTTCTGTTACAATGAAGATCAAAGTGACACAGGTTCACCACAAGTGTTCAGCAGCTCTTTTCAATCCCGGACCTTAAAGTAATAGGATTAAGTTAATTTGTTCCTGTCTTAGATCTCTCTCAAGGCATGTGGCACTTGGATGGTTGGTTATTACTGCATGCTGAGTGTGTTGCATTTTTTTTTCTTATTTATAAATAAAAATATATATCATAGTTCTTAAAAAAAAAATGTTTAAAAGGGGGAAAAAGCTATGCTAACAAGAATCACTCAAAACTATTACATCAAGAGTGTTTGAAACTCAGTTTTTTGCCACAATTTTCTTTCTTCGTGAATCATTTAAGGAAGGTTAGGTCCATCACTGCTGATTTCAGGAAGGATGACACCTGCACAACTTCATCACACCTAAAGCAGCCTTTAGGGTCGTCTGTTCCCAAATGTAGGCAATGGCAGCATGTAGATGATTTTTCCTGTAGGTATATACATAAAACATTCTTTCTGGGAAAAAAGTAGTAGGGCAGAGTGGAATCAGGTTTTAGGATGCTGAGTTTTATTGATTCGCTGCCACGTTATGTTATTGCGAAGGGTGTTTGCCTTAATCTATGAGCTTTAGTAGTGGGGATAGTTTAAAAATAAATGGGGAGACAGCTTCACTGTGTTTTTGATATGATACTATTAATAAGCAGATCCTTATTCTTTAAAATTTAAAGTTTAGAGCAGTGGTAAGGGTATAGACATATTTCTCTTTTAACTCTAATTTTTCTTGCCATTAGGTTTTTATGAATGTATAAACCTTAGTGATAAGATAATAGGAATTATTAACCTATTGCATTTAACTTAGTCTCTCAGATGTTTTTATTCCTTTTTATCCCAAGGTTTTTTAATACTAAGGCAGTCTTTGAATTGCTTACAAGTGTAATTATGAATTTGTGAACATTTCATGTATTTTTTTCCTAGCCCTGAAAATATTAGGAATAATTTTACTTCAACCGTCACGAGGAAAAAAGCAGTAAGATTGTATCTTTCACTCCTTCCTGCTTTGGGTGCATCTTAATTTAAGAAAATCCGTCAAGAACTTAGAAAAAATAAAAAATACATTAAGAATACTCCAAGTAACGAAGCTCCAGGAAGCATGCCAGTGCAATTCAGAACTGTGCTCGGGTAGACTGGCTTCCCAAACCGAAGTGCAGGGTTTTGTTACTGATGTCCTTTGTAGTGCCTCGTCTCTGCTGCTGTCAGCCACCTGCAGACCCTCACCTAAAACTTTGCTGCCGGCACTGTCATCACCCGTTTGATTTGCTCCTTGTGGGTGCTTTTCTCTGACGGCACGTCATAAATCTCGTTTGTAGGGCCACGGCTTGTGCCCACTGCTACTTGTCTCCTGCGTGCTCTCTAGGAGGGGGTGAGCTGCATGTCAAGAGGTCTGCAGGCCTTCCTCCTTACCTTGTCAGGTTCACAAGCTATGTTACTATTTACTTTTAATTTAATTTTAGAAAATGGCTTCCTGCTTTTTCTGCTGGTCCTGCCTTCTGGTACCTAAAGGGGGCTGCAGGAAAGCTGGGGAGGGACTCTTTGTCAGGGGGTGTGGTGATAGAACATGGAGTAATGGCGTTAATCTAAAAAAGGGTAGATTTAGATTAGATTTAAAGAAGAAATTCTTTACTCTGAGGGCAGTGAGGCCCTGTCCCAGGCTGCCCAGAGGAGCTGTGGCCGCCCCATCCCTGGCAGTGCCTAAGGCCAGGCTGGATGGGGCTGGGGGCAGCCTGGGCTGGGGGGAGGTGTCCCTGCCATGGCATGGGGCTGGAATGAGATGGGCTTTGAGGTCTCTTCCAACCCAAACCATTCTGTGTTTAAAAAAAAAAATAAAAAAAATGAGTGTTTAGCCAAGCTAAGTCAGATACGAAGAAGCTTCTCTCATCAGAGTGCCTTCCTGCATGACACTTCTAGCCCTGATCTACTGGTCTGGAGTGCTTTGTGTTTGTGCCTGTGGGAATGGAGAGGAAATACTTGCGCTTGTCTGTAGCAGGAGTTTCCCCTGGTAGTGGTGGTCAGCATTAGCTGGACACTGGTCTTGGTTCTTCTGCAGCCTGCATTTAGAGGACTCTGCCTTCTCACTCCTTACCCATCTTCCCAGCCAGACCAGGAAACTTAGCGCCTTGGGGGAGAGCATTTTACTGACCCTCCATGTTTTCCTGCAGGTACCCTCTGTTTTTCCCATTTTGCCCATAATAAATACTTATTTTTTTCTGTCTTCTCTGCGTCTTCATCATTTATCACAGTCTTGGTTTGCAAATAACATCGGAGAGCACGTGGCTGGAGTAGCCTGGAGCAGATGATCTGCGACTGCGATTTTACCCACGTCTTCCCCAGTCCTCAGCCTCAGATGTGAACTGCTTTTTGCTTGTTAAGCCCATAAATGTCTATGAGCAGACAGAGGAATAAAATATTTGTCAGAATTATTCCTCCCATAAATTTTAGACAGAAAATCTAAGTTATGTGGAGGGAATATGATGATAAAAGCTATTGCTCTTATAGAGCTCAAAAGAGCCAGGCTGTACCTCTGCTTAATGTTCGCTGCTCTGCTAGTTTGTACTATTTCCACCTGCATTATCCTTTTGAACCTTTAACTACTAGTGTAGATCTTTGTCTGTGTGGCTTCTTATTTTGTTTTCTTTTGTTGTGCAAAAAAGACATTTAAAAAGGGTACTGTTGGCACTTCTTTAGCAGTTTGGGAATGCTGGTGTTAAGGCTTTGAAATTTTTGGGGGGAGCTGAACAAAGAATATTAGTCAAATATTCAGTGTCTTTGATTCCATGTTATATTAAAAACAAACAAAAAATCCCTGAAGATGTATCTGGGCCTAGTCTTGGTCCCACTAAATTTGCTCATAGATGTGTAGATAAATGTTTTCACAAAAATGCTGATCCTTTTGAAAATTTCATCCCCTGTTATTTATATAAACCATTCCTGCTCTTTCTGTGTTTTGATTCAGATTCAATTCTGGTATCATTTGGAAGCCTTATGCACGGATAAAAGTGGAAACAGTTTCAGGCTTCAAAAAGGAGCTGTTGTTTGTTTGTTTGTTTTAAGATAGTGCCAATTAGCATTTTCATGTAGTATTTAGTAGAAGCCTTATATTTTCCTCTTAATCCTTTTGTGTTTGCAAACACACAGGTAGGACGAACATGTAAGATCTTCACTGTCATAATTTTTGAGATCAAGGTATGGAGTAAGAAAGGTTTTTCATGGGAGTATACATAAAAGTGTATACTTACATATTTGAGTGGCTGTATTACATATACATATGTGAAGTAATGTTCTTTGGGCGGGTAAAAAAAACACCTATATGCCCAAAGGTATATTTGTTTTCCAGCTGTAGTATTGGAGGTAATTGAGAAGTACAGATCCCTGCCTGAATTTCTAATGTCTCTTAGCCATGGCTACAATATTAGCTCTGTTTTAATTTGGGCACTCGGAATGTTAAATACTTCCAACGTTCCATGAAAATATACTTGTTTGCTAGTAGAATATTTATTTTTGGAGTAAAAACACATTCTCTAGGATATTTCTCTTCTTTTTAGAGTAAGAAGGCCTTTGGCATCTGTGCAGTTTCTAAAGGGTAAGACCCAATTGCATAGGAAATCCCAGGAATTCTGAGCGAGCAGCCACTTGCAAGGACCTTTTCTTGGCCCTGTATTGGGGACCAAGCCCGTGGGTCAGGAAATGGCACTTGGTGGCCAGCGAGGCTAATTCCCTGTGGAGGAGGAGGCAATGCGTAACCACAAGGGCATTGGATCTGCTGCAGCTGGCGTGGGCTAGCAGCTTCAGTAGAAAAGAAAAATAAAAAATATCCCGAATTTACCTGTTTGCTTTGATTTGAATATGTGGATTCCAATCTGATAATTTCTCTCTATTTTATTTATTTATTTATTTATTTATTTTAGTCTTGGTTGAAGAAGCAGCTCTGCTTGCATGGGCCATGGACCTTGTGTGTTTAGGTGTTTTTGTTACAGAACTGAAAAAAGCATCAGGTTTGTCTTAAAATTAGGTTATTTTTTATTACAGTAGTAAAACCTTACAGCTTAAATTCCTGGGAAAACTGCTTAGGCCTTTTTTTACTGACTCTGCTTAAGTAAGAGGAGATATGAGGCCGTTTCCCCACCATTAAGAAAAAATACCGCTTGCTGTGTGTTACAGATGAAGATTTCATAAAAGCAAATAAGACTCTCTTTAATTTTAGTTTATAGGAGCAGAATTTATGCATCCGTGCTGGTACTCTCTGTAATGGAGATTCATGCTCATCTGTTCCCCCTCTCCTCTGGAGTGTGTCTGAGCTGGGCCGGGGCTGTATGTCACCGCCGGTAATAAAGTTTGTGCTTCTTCCACGGTTACCTTGTCGGGGTTTCAGTGCCCGAATACATTTTAACTTTGGCATGTAAATCTATTGCTTCCTCCACCTATAAATTGGGCAGCCAACGTAGAACGTGGCAGACGGTTAATAATGATCAGTAGCATAAAGAAAGAAGTGAAAAATAGTCATTGCCCGAGACTGCCTACTGCATTTTGAAAGGCAGGTTGCAGTTAACAAAGCTGACGGTTGGTTAGGGTAAAGGGGGAACCCACTTTTTGCAGGAGCCCTTCAGACATTTTTCTTATGAGAGGTATTATGTCCCATTTAAAAACAGTCTTGCATTTTCATAGCACCTTCTGGAGGCACAGATTCAGTAATAAGTTAAACGTAACCATAGCATTTGCTGCATTGGTCAATGTGAACTTTGCTTTGTTGTCTCAATAACCAATTTAACCTCATCTCCTTAAGACTTTAAAATGTAGCAGGGTCACACTATGTGGTGATACATGTACCAAAGGGTGCCTCTTGAGTATTTTTCTCCCATACGAATAATTTTTACCTATTTGTTGAACATTCAGAGGTTGCCACATCGGGTCTGTTGTGAGAAAGATGTGATTTCTGTTGGAAATTCAGTTCCTTAGCCTCTCCATCTCTTTGCATGTGTATCAGTGTTAAAGAAAGGTAGAACACCAGGTATGTTGTGAATAGCTGTGCTGGTATCTTGCAGACACTAGCAGTTATAATGATTATTTCTTGTTGTTTTCTGATGAAGTATTTTTCTTTTTTAAAAATTTCTTTTTGAAAATAGATACCTCTTAGCCTATATTGCATGTTCTTCTCGATCCAGAATTTAAAAAGGAGAATCTCTTTAGTGTGTCTGTAGATACTTGCACTCATGACGAAGAATTCCAAAAATATTCTGAGAAGAGTGTACAGAAAGTCAATTGTATTTAGCTCTTAAGTTGTTTGTCTCTGAAACCTGATCTACCATGCAATTCATAAGACAATTCGAGGGTAGAAAAAAGCGGATAAAATAAGTTTTCTTTTTGTTTCACTGCAGGGCCGGGCCGTACCCTATTTAGTAACCTGAAACTGGGTGTCATGTACTCTGTGTTATGAGGGATGAATTAACATTGTATTAATCTTTGCCTGTTTATGATCAGTCATGTTTTGTTCTGCAGAACCTTTTTTTCCTCCTCTTCTAAGGACAGAGAAAAGTTGCTACTTTTCTACCATTGCTGAATTAATCTAATTTAAACAATTCCTTGCTATTCTCAATTACATGCAAATACCGGAGACGTTACTTCTGCAAGTAGTTGGTATGTCTCTCCACGTTTAGAAAATTAAGCACTAATTCTCTCTGTGGCCTAGAACAGCCTGTATTGCATGACAAATAAGGTTTAAGTATGTGGTAAAAAAACACTTCACAAATTCAGAGAAGAGCTTTGCTTTCTAGCACTCTAAATGTTGGGCAGTACACAAAAGATTGTGTAAAATTGACATGTTTTAGCAACTCCCAAAATGCGGGAGGTTTTTTGTCCATTATTATAAAAGTACTTGACAGCTTATATTTTCCTGAAGCAGTCTATTGACTGGGATGAAATCACTTTTCTGTAGAGCACTTTTAAGTGCTTGCTTTCACTCGCAGACTTGCTCACCCACAACATAAAACGGTCATGTTAAAATAATAGTATTCCTTTATCAAAATGTATGGATTGTAGATTCTCTGAGCACTCTACAGACAGCCCTGGAGTCCTTGCAAACATCACCGATACCCAGGAGGAAAGAAACTCTTCCTGAGGTTGCACATGTGCTTGTTCCATTTTAGGGTCACGTTGCTTGATGTGCAGGGTGCTATGTTGGACGTCATTTATTTAGGGTACCCTTGAGCCAGAAGCTGTTTGCATTGGAGTCCTAATTCTCTTCTGCTTAAAACTACAAGCAAACAAAAAGTGGTAAATGTCAAGATAGTTCTGATCGCTAAAAACATTTACAGCTTTGGAAATTATAATAAAAGGGAGCACAAGTTTAGCTTAATTGTTATTATGCCTTCTAGCACTCGTGTTCTCAAGAATGGAAGAATTCCTGAAATACCTCAAGGAATGGCTTATTGGATGTTAATTATTGTCTGCAGTATATTTTTCTACCCTCTTATCTCTTGAATATATATTACATTAAATCTTGCAGGTGTTCTTCCTTCCACTAATTGTCCATACCGTATTTGTGCAGTGCTGAACGCAGCAGAATCCTAATCGATGTCTAAGGTTGAGCTGCTCTATTTGTGATACAGCAGTGAACGATAAGGAAAACCAACATCGTAATTAATAGCTTCTCTAGTGGTGGATCATAATGAGACATTCTGATCCATTCCTACCCAGCCCTTACGGTGATAATGTTTGATTTTCAAGTGATTGACTCATTACTATTTCTATTGAAATTACAGGCCTAATTTATACTCACCATAGGTAGTTATTTAGGCAGAAGTGTCGAAGAAGAGTGGAAACGATGGCTGTGACAATTTTGCCTTTCTCATTGCGTGTTTGGGGAAGTGAAGAGAAGAAAGGGGGACAACAGAGATGAGGAGGAGGAGGAGGAGCCATCAATGTTGGTTTGCTTCTGTAAACTCAGAGCATGGACTCACTGTCCTTGTCTTTATTGTGCTTCTCAGCACTTTTGCTCTTCTCCAGTCTGGAAATTTGTGCTTTTTGCTGTGTGCTTTTCTCTGTCTTAAGAACAATAAGGCTAATGGTGGGAAACTTGCTGAGCTGAGAAGCTCTGCAGCCTTTCTTTCTGCAAAAGCCACGTGAACCAGTTTGGCATTCTGGTTTCAGCAGTATTTAGATTTACTTGTTAGCTATTTGTTTCCTGCTGATGAGATATTTCGTGTTGCTTTATACCTTGAGTTTCATTTCAGGTTGGCTCCTTGTGGCATCTCAGCCCTTGCTAACGCACAGATGAGAGGCGGCTCTGCAAGAAGACTTCCTGGAGCTTTATAGATGGATCTGCTTAATCCCTAGATAGGTTGTTATCCTGAAAGAAAAAAAAAATAAGAGCCGGCAATGTGTATTTCAGGCTTTTTTTCTTTTTGGTTTTGTAAATATGGGCTGACAGCAACTGTGACTGAAGTGGCTGAACTTTTGGACTCAAATAATGTTTTTTGTCATACACAACGGAGAAAGGCATAGTTGTCTGGAGGAACTTTGTAGCATCCAGGGAGTATGAAAAGGACAGGGAGTTTCCTCCTAATCTCTTATAATTCACGCTTGACAGACTTCAATATTTTTAATTGTTCTCAAAATGATGAGGTTTAGAGCCCTCGAAGGAATCCAGTCTCAACTACCTCACGGGTATAACTGTGGATGTTCTCAGAGTTAATACAAACATCTCAACTTTTTCTGGATTTCGCTAAGCGATTGGCTTCACTGATAACTTGTGGCAATGAGTTCTGCAGGTTAATTATGCATTTAATTGGTTCCAAATTTGTTGCTTTTCAATTTCACTGTTCACTGAGTATCTCCTCAATCTGGTATGCTGAGAAGGAGTAAATGAGAGAGCCCGACTTACCTTCTCTGAACAACTAATTATTTTGTATACCTCTATCATGTACCCTTCTACACACAAGAGGCACTTCTGGTGGTTTTGGTATTTAGACATCTCCAGTTTCTTATTCCTCTGAATCTTTTGGGTGTAGTGACCAGAGCTCTGGGAAGATCTGCTTTTAGCCTACATCAAATAATGCGATCGCAGTGTGGTGCTGTCTTCTTTCCTCCTCCGTTCATAAATCTCTTTCTGCCCTAGCTCTGCTATTGTTATGCACCGGACAAGTTTTTATTGGCTTGCCTGCAGGAATATAAAGCCTTTCTCTTGGGGTTTACAATCAGATTAAAAATGCTTCACGTGGCTGGTACAGGCTTTTGCTTCCAAGCTGTGTCGTTTTCTGTTTGTCCTCATTGGATCTCCCCTTTCTTCAGGCTGCCTGTTCCTTGTAACTTAAATAGCTTTGGTTTTGTTCTACACGGTCTTCTCTGCTCTCTAATAACACAAAATGGTCTCCAGCTCTGGCTGGCTCCATGTAGCATTTTTTCTAGATGATTGAAGTCATTACGTTATTTTTGAATAACCCATTAGTCAATGGTTTTATGCTTTCTTACTGCCAAAAGAAAATACAGTAAAATGTAGCACCATGTTTTTGTAACAGCCAGTCTCTGCCATGGTATGTTTCTCTCTCTCTAAATGTTCTGTCAACAAATTGACATGACAAGGACGTCAAAATAAGATAACGAATACAAATGTTAGCATCAGACCATCTTTTAACTATATTTACTGCCTCCAATTAGTTGTTGGTGTGGGTAATTTTTTTTAGTTGCTCTGTCCCATGTTACTGGCATACTTAGAACTGGGCAGGGCTTTAAAAAAACAACAACAAAAACAAAACAAAACAAACTTAAATTCTTTTAAATTGTTTTTCCAGCATGTTCTTTACAAAACAAGTGTTTGTCTTCCTTACTGTCTTGTACTAATTGTGCTTTTTTCTATAATTTAAAAAACATGCCATAGTTTTCCTGTGCTTAGTATATTTTTTATTTCTGATAGAATAATACCACCAGCAGAGTCTGAAGTCTAATTATGTTAAACATTGCACAGGTACGTAGTGAGTTCCAGGATCTGCCCTAGAGATTTTGCAGTTGAATGAGATGAGAAATAAAAGTGCAGGGAATGGAAGCTGGACACAGAAATTCGATGGCACGTGTTATAGGATTTTATAAAAGGAAGATGCTCACCAATAATCAATGTATAAATCAATCCCGGCTTGTTTCAGAGGTATTCTGCTCAGGGCAATGATTCTCTTGTGGTCTTGTTTTAGAATAATTTGCTAAAACTTGAAAGAAAATTCTTAAAGATCAGGCTTGTCATTTACCAATTAAAGGAAAAATAAACATTCATTCTTGCTGTGTATAAATATGCTTTCTGCCTTTTTACCACCTGTTTCCCAAGATTTTGCTTTTTAGCTGTGCTGAATGTTAGTTTATATTTAATGTTTTAAACAGGTAACTTTTCTCATCACATAGGATTTTCAATCTTAAGTGGATACTTGAGAGAGGTGATGAAAAGAGTGATGGAACAGTACTATAGTTTGCTTATGTTGAGTTCTTGAAGTGTTACAAGGAACGAAATGGAAGAGCTAAAAAGCAATGATGTATTCAATAGAATAACATAACGTATAGCCTTTGTATATACAGCATACCTAGTAGCTGTAAATATTTTCTTCACCATGACATCTTATGTTTCTTAATGGGAAAAGGTCTTTTATGAAAGCTTTCACAAAACTGACCAAACTGATGTTCCTTTGGCAATGCTGACAATAAATACCCCAAATTTCACTGTTACAGATTAATTAATTCATATGCACCATTTAAAAGATCAGCTTGTTGTTGAGTTGCAACGTCTATTTTAAATTATCTACAGGTCGCAGCTCTTTTTTCTATCAGGCTGATAAAGAAAGTCTCTGTTTTGAGATAATGGCAAACAGTATGGCTGAATTATTTGGAAGAGAGACAATGCATTTTGATGGTTTGTTTATTACTAAACGGAAAAGTTCAATGTAACTGCATCTAATTTCCATCGTCATAAAAATATTTTTAAATAGTAGCTACTTGAATATCAAAAAATGAAGGTACTGCTTATATTGTATTTCTCATATTGAGAAACACCTGAAGTAGATACAAGTTCCAAGTGCTTTTGTATCTTAAGCAGAAATCAATAACTTGAATAGCTGAGAAGAAATAAATGTACTCTTACATTGTATTCAAGAATGTGTTTACCTTCTTGGGTGTCATCACCGTTTGCTTTAAATGGAAACTGGTTACCAGGATAACAGACCATGCAGCCAGTTCCAATGATGCATCTTCTGTTTGAAGGAAATTGCATCAATTTAGATATAGTTTCGATTATTTGATACAAGAAGTAGGATATTTGCAGATGGAAAATAATGCCAGAGAACGTGTGGTCCCTGATGCTTCTGGACCTCAAATATAGAGGATAGAGGAAGTTTTTTTGTGGGATTTCAGATGAGATTGACATTGAAGTGGGCTTCAATGAGATGTTGAGTTTTCATTGCTTATATTAGTGCAGTGCCTATGAGAATTATTTCACTGTTTGCCTTCAGTCTACTGAATCTTCAGTTTACAAAGCTTCAAAAAATATAATAACATAATATGAAAGTGCTAGCAAGAGATGCTGGATTCCTGAAGCAACAAGAAAACTTCCGAGATGGACAGCTTAAAAGAAGTCAAAATTACCTCTAGACTAAATAGTTATCTAATAGGTAACTGAGTTACAAGTTTGTTATTAACTTGGTTTTGGACTACGATCAAATGTGAGAACATCTTCTGAAAGGGTCATGATTCCGTGTGCTTTCCTTTGTCTTATGGTGTATTGTTTTACAGTATATCAAATTTTCAGTGCTTCTTTTTACATTTTCTTTGGCTTTCTGTTATCCATTTCAACTAGGAATTTCAAAGTACTTCTGTAAAATTATTGTTAGATCAATTTAGAACCCAATAAAAATAAAAATAAAAAAAAATTAAAACACATGAAAGTTAGGAACGACTAGAAGAGTGATATGATAGCACAGCTGGAAGTAGAACATAGTCCTAAATCAGTTTACTGACAGTTGTTCCTTCTGAATTTTACAGAATAACAGTTCTCTTGCTCCATTTTTATGTAGAGAAATCCAGTTTGGCACATATGGAACAGTCGATGACTGCTTCTTTAAGATTAGTGGAAACTGTAAATGTTTGACATATGACTGAAACATCAGAAGCTGTCAGAAAAGGTTATAGACATTATTTGAATTACTACAAATACCTGGCAGCAGTACAGATAGTCTTTGATATATTTGATCTTTTTGGACTGTATTAGTTAAATGAAAAGAATGTATACAGTTTTGGAAATAAGTCATGCTTTTCTTTTATTCCCTCTGGCATGCATATATGCAATACAGATTTGCTTAGTGTCTGTTGTTTCTTTGAACTGTGATTGGATGGAAACATGAAGCTTTTCTGCGTATTGCTAATGAATGTAATAGTCGTTAATGTATTTTAATTTTCATTTTCGAGGAAGTAAAATCTTCAAACCACGTTGATTTCACGCTGAACAAGGCAGATGGTTTTATCCAGTGAGGAAGAGAGTCTGGTGATGAGTGCAGGTTTTCTTTAGTCCTTGTGTTGTTCATTTCATGGTAGCGTGGTACAATTGTATGACATTCTGCCCCTCGTTTTGGGGAAAGAATCGTAACATAATTGAGGCAGGGCAGGGAGAAACCTGAATTCTCTCAAGTGATTGCTGATTCAGACTCTAACTATGCTGTTGCTTCATCTCTGAACTCGCCTGTACAGAGACCTTGTGGATGAAGGCACAGTATAGGTCGGGGTGTGCAGTCTCCATGCTTTGGGGTTTTCAAAACCCAATTGGGTACAGCCCCAAGGAGCTCAGTCTGGTCCCTTAGTTGATCCTGCTCTGATCAGGAGTATGTGGTAGGTGGCCTTCCAATAGGGGCTATCCTCCGATCCCATTGAGTACCTAAGCGGTATGTGTCTATTCTCCCTAAATCATACTGGTGTTTTTTTAAACTCTGTTGGTTTATAACTAGATTTAGTAAATGAAGCTTAATGCCGTGTCCTGTGTAGAATAGATCCTAACTTGTTCATAAATTCAATTTTTTAATTTTCTCCATTAGCCTCCTCTCAGAGTGATTTTTTCTGCTACTCATTCTTTTAGGACTTCATTATTTTTAGAAACTGTACTGTAGCACATTTACTGGTAATTACAAAAGCTTGTTTTAATTACAGTTGTCAAAGAATATGTTTTAGGATGCATTATTGTTGCTGCTGTTTCTAATTCATAGCTATTTTCCACCTTTACAAGTGGAAATTAGCATAGCTTTTTTGTAAGCAATGTTTGGATCTTTTTTTTTTTTTTTGTGGTTAGGAATGATTTTACGAATAGTGATATATTCAAAATAAGTTCTTTTGGGGGGTAAGGAAGAAGCATATGCTTCTAGTAATATTGATAATTTACTTCTAGTGCCCATTCAGGATGGTGAGTATACATACTTGTCTGTGTATATATATTACTATTTATATTATAAATTATTTATATTATTAAAAAAAGGTATAGGTTGAAATAGAAGACAAATTCAAAGCTGTTATGATCCAACATACATTAAATGTGGAAAATTAATTGTATTTATTGGGACACTATATGAGGTCAATGAAGATGGTAGTTTTGCTGACCATAAAAATGAGTACAAGTAACAAGTCCTTTTCACGTTAATCAGTGTGCAAATATGAATGCATGGGATTATTCATGATAGTTGAATGTAGTCCACTGCGTTCTGAAGTGTTTCTGTGCAGAACAACCTGGTGGATGTCAGAAGCAGAATGCCTGTTTCACAAGCAGAATACCTGCTTCACAACACAATAGTCACAGTCTGCACGGGTGACATTAGTGTCAGTGAGCTCGTGAATTCACACCCTGTTTTAACTCACAGGTACACTCATCCAACAAACTTCAATTGTAAAACAAAGTCTTTCTCTACATAAATGTGAAAGATAATTTTTGGAATGGAATTTCAGATCCTCTCTCCTGCAGTTCTGGTGTATCATGTCCTCCCTGCCCTGTCAGCAGCTCCTCTGCCAGATCTTCCTCTTCTGGAGCTGCTGAAGGCCAGACCTCTACCGCTGCTTTCTTTGTCTGTTAATCCATTAACCTTTTCTTCAAACTACACAGGCCTGCCTGAAGGTTTATAGGTATTTTCTGTGACCTTTCCCTTTATTCAGTGGCAAAAAAGCCCTCATTTCTGTAGTTAGCATTTCATTGGGCAAACCCCCTAGTCTTGTAAACTCACTCTGACAGAGTGCTCTTTGAGCCCTTGGACCCAAAGCCACTTGCAGCCTTGAAAGTCACATAGGAAACCTGGTCCCTTGGTCATCCTCTTACCCCTTCCTCTGTCTTTTTTATTGTGGTGGTGGGGAAATTGCCATGAAGCAGCTTGGCAAGACCTAGGCAGATCACTCCACCCCTTTCAGATTGCCAATGATGCCATATAAATTTAGTGTTGAACTCTTATTTTGAAGCAGATTATTCTTCTCTAACTGAAAAATGCAAACTGAAGTGATCTCAGGGGTGTTCTTTTGTAAACTCGATGGATGTTAATGAATTTGGAGCTTGGAGCCCTCACTTTGGGGCAGCTGTAACCCTGGGACTGCTGAGTGCTTCAAGAGCTTATTTTGAAATCAGCCTATAAACTTTCCCTCCTAAACTACCTGGTATTGCTTTATCTGCTGAAGGTTCTTAAAGAAAAGCAATAATGAACTGTACACAGCTCCAACCTTGCTGCATGCAGCTACGTGGGTTCCTTTATTCTTTTTTTAAAATAACTGTTGATCGTTTGTTTTCAACTGGCTGCCTATTTGTGCTACCAAGGACAGAACAAGTGTGTATGTTTTGTACCCACAGAATCACAGTGGTTGAGGTTGGAAGGGGCCTTTGGAAATCATCTGGTCCAACCCATCTGCTCAAGCAGGGCCACCCAGAGTAGGGTGCCCAGGACCACGTCCAGGTGGCTTTTGAAGATCTTTGAGGGGGAAACACCACAACCTCTCAGGTTACCTGTTAGATTATCCTGAGTTGGAAGGGGGGGTCCAACTACTGTCTCCACACAGGACCACCCAGAAAACAAACCCTGTGTCTGAGAGCATTGTCCAAATGATTCTTGGACTCTGTCAGGTTCGGTGTTGTGACCACTGCCCTGGGCAGCCTGTTGAGTGCCCGACCACCTCTGGGTACAGTACCCTAACCCCCAGCCTGACCCTCCCCTGTCCCAGCTCCATGCTGTTCCCTCGGGTCCTGTCGCTGTCCCCAGAGAGCAGAGCTCAGCGCCTGCCCCTCCGCTCCCCTCGTGAGGGAGCTGCAGGCCGCCATGAGGCCTCCCCTTGTCCTGCTCTGCTCTGGGCTGAACAAACCAAGGGACCTCAGCTGCTCCTCATACATCTTGCCCTACAGACTCTCCCCCCATCTTTGTAGCCCTCCTTTGGGCACTTCCTAATACTTTTATGTCCTTCTTACATCGTGGCACCCAAAACTACACACAGTGCTCAAGGTGAGGCCACACCAGAGTGGGGCAGAGCGGGACAATCCCTCCCCTCACCCAGCTGGCCATGCCATGCCTGAGGCACCCCAGGGTGCGGTGTCCCCCCTGGCAGCCAGGGCACTCTGTTGACTCATGTCCAAATTGCTGTCAACTGGAACCCCAGATCCCTTTCCATTGGGCTTCTCTCTAGCCTCCCATTCCCCAGTCTGTACATATAACCAAATGTTCCAGGGCTCCGGTGCCCACCCAGCACAGAAGTGCTTCCTGATGTTCAGAGGGAACCTCCTGTGCGCCAGGTTGTGCCCAGAGCCTCTTATCCTGGCACTGGACACCACTGAACAGAGCCTGGCTCTGTCTTTGTGCTTCTCTTCATGTATTTATACCCAGCACGAGAAGGGTTTGGCTTTGTCATGTGGGTGCTCTGATGAGCATAGACTGAATTTCCCTGTGGCTGTGTACGAGGCAATGTGCAGGAGTTTTCTGTAGGCATCCTTTTCTCTGATTATGGAAACTCATCCCAGTGCTGTGCCAGATTAAGGCACTACTTCTGAAAATGAAAATCCAGCTCGGCCTTGATCTGAGTTTCTAGTAATTCTAAAGTAAATGAAAGTAAAGAATTAATATTAGTGATCTGGTTTTTTTTTTTTTGGTTTTAATTTTGGATTATCTTGGGAAGGTGGGCTGCTTCTCAAAGGTGACCTTCTAGATTTCTTTTCTAAATAACACCCAAGTAAATGCTTTGTTTATTAAAGCTACTTTGTGAAGATGCAACGAACCTGTTACAATATCTCATTTACAACTAAAGTGCAGCATTCAGCTAATTGAATACATGGCTACTGTTAATTATTTTGTTACGGCTAATTGATATTCACTGGGATCACGTTGCTGCGGCCCCATAAATATAACATCACCTTACAAGTTTTTATTTCTGCAGTGAATTCTCTTCTGTTGGCATATTTATATTGTCTCCAATATAAATGTGTGCGTAAATAAATATTTATGTTTTTGTGCTCTGTCTGCATTACTGTACAAATGCCAAGGGTGTTAGCTATATGGAAGATGCTTCTATATTGAGTTTCTTACTGGCCTACCAAATCTTCCAGTTGCTTTCACAATACAGGAACTAAACCTTTAGTTTAATGTATTTTTTTGTGTGTGTTCCTACAATCTAGTATTTCTATTTTATCAGTGATATAAAAGCTCTGGTAGGTTCTGGGCCAAAAAAAAAAAAAAAAGTACTGTGAATATATATATTCTGCTGCTGGGCCCCCATGTCCTTTAGTGCAGTAAAATCCAGCTGTTTTGATAGCTAATTATCTTGGGGGAAAAAGAAAAATAAGAAACTTGCCAGGGCAAAAACTCACATTCAGCTACGTATCTTGGGAACAAACACCATTTGCATTCCCCTGCTCATTCTGTCTTCCACATATATAAACTTAGTGATCAGAAGCAAATAAAAACATTAAAAAAAAAAATCCAGTTCTCTATTTTGAATGGATCGACGTAGGATCGACATAGGTGGAAGGACTTTCATCAAAGAGGCACACAGAGGTCCTCTGGAAAGTTTTGCCAATTTAAACCTGTCTCAGGATTAATTGAATCTATACAAGATAAAATTACAGATTAGTAGATGTGAACCTGAAAAGCAGTATTTTCTAAGAGAATTTTAGTTTTTACCTGTATGTACTCAAATTTTGTTTAAGTAGGAATGTTTCATGATGCTTTAATTCTGTTTAATCCATTTTTCATCATTCTCTACCTTCCTTTATTTCTGCTGACCCGTGTAATAGGATAATGCGGGCATATGACTTGGAGATGCAGTATCTTAAATGATCAGTTTAAACACGCTTGTCTATGGTGTGAGACCTGAAGCATACTTTACTATCAAGCATGTCTCATGGTAACTCTCACTGAGAGTTTTTCTTCGTCCAGTTGAAATTTCTTGAGAGTTTTCAAACACTTTCAGAACTAAGATCTACGCTAGCCCTAACTTGCCTACAAAGAGCTTTAATAAAAAGTAAAATTAAAAAATCACGTTGACGTGTGTTTGCTTTTTGTTTTTTAATAGACTAGACGTGCATGTGACCTGATCACTATTAAATACAAAAACCAATAGGAGCAATGACAGCGTTTGGACATTAAACCATGGTTAATGTGAATGGAGCTGGTCTGATGTAAACTTTTGCGATGAGTGGGTCTTAAATCCCTCAGCACTGCGAGGACTAACATGTAGAACATTGGGAATTGAGTTGAAAATAGTTGCCACATAACATGGATAAAACATAATTTTGCTTTTATAAAAGGTGCAAAAACTATGTAGAAGAGCTGAAAGTGCTTCTATAAATTAGGACTGCAGCTGGCGCAGTCTTTAGCTCTGCTCTGATGGCAGCGTGTTAAACATAATCAATGTTTTTATCACTGCTGTACAAGATGTTTGGATTTTTTGATTGAACCTAGTGGGATTTGTCTGCTTCATAAAATGGTCTGCGGCAGTTGTGAAGATTGCCTCTCATTCTTTCACTCCTCATCTTTATCTGCAAGAGGAAGGATCTGTTAATCTCCTTCTATTGTTTTCTTTCTGTGAGATGAGAGAATTGATTCTGATTGATCAGCTGGACCTGGAGGAGAGGACAGGTTTCTGACACAGGGCCTTTTCATTTCCTTGGTCATTGCAGTGTACCCTTGACCTGTTGTGTTTTTAAACTGTGAACGTTTCTGCTGTTGTGTATCATCAGAAATGTGGCGTGTGAATTGAATCACGGCATTCTTGCACATTTTTTTATTATATCTTACTGGTTTTCCAAAGTCAGTTTTATTGCTTGGCCTCAGGTCATCAATAGAGTCGTGTGAAACACTTCTGAATTCTGACATAAAACTTTACTAAGTTCTTGGGAGAGGAATGGAACATGAATTTTACAATTTCTTTGTCACTGGCCTATTTAACCGCGCTTGAACAAAAGGCATGTTCTTGAGCTAGCAGATTTGAGAGATCATGAGGTGGTTATGCATAAAACGATTGCATATGGGTAACCATGATGATGCATCGAAGCATAGGATTAAATATCTGGAAGGGGGTGGTTTGGGGATGCGCAACCTGCAATGAATTTTCAGTTGTTTCCTTGTCTGAACCAGGACAAGATGCAGGTTTGAGAGGTGATACAGGGATTATCTGGGAAAAGCAGAACCGTGATCAATACGAAGCGTGGTAGTTAGATTGTAGAATATTTAGCGTAATCAGCTTTGGAAAAACCTGTAATCAGTTTTCCATAGTGAATAAAGGATTTAAATGATGGTGGTCAGGGCTGCAGCATGTGTTGCACGGCATTGTACCGAAGAAAGGATGGTGGAGGAATAGCAAGGTTTGACTCATCCAAATAGCATTACAACTTGGCTGTGTGCTTTTCCGATGAGCAGGGACATTTTTTTGTGAAGTTGCATATAAAAGACATCTTATATGTAGTTTTTAGCCTTGTTCTACATTGCAGATATGCCTGACAGGCATGTATTTTTTCTGCTTTCCTTCTCTTCACCGTTATATAATAAATTTAACTTGAACATTTTGATTTTTTTTTTGCATGCTTCAGGAGGTAGAAAAAAAGGTAAGTTTCTAAGTTAGGACTAACCCAAACCCCAAAGTTTTTATTTTATTCTTTCTGTCTGCAGAAACAAATCTTGACAAAGAGAAGCCCCTGTATCTGTACATAGCACAATGTGTAGCATACATTTTCTGACATGCTTCTGTGAGCATGACTGGAAGTGCCATCATTAGCAGTGAGGGTTTACATTTCCCATTTTTCATGATGCTGCTAGAAAGGGGAACTATTTGTAGTTAACTCTGTGGTATCAGTACCTGGGTGAAAATATGTTAAATTACTAAATTTGAGTAGGCAATTGTGGTAATGACCACTGATAGTAAAGTTTTATTCACTGAACATGCTTGATTATTAAACATTATTTACCTGGAATGTTTGCACTCATACTTGAGGTGTATATGTATTTGGTGTGCATGTGTGTAGTTTTAATGCATTCTGTAATTCATGATGGGTCCCTACAATACTAAATATTTGAACATACTACAGATGAAAAGCCACAAAAATAGTTGACTTGCTCAATAGTGCTAAAAACAAGGTGTCTTACATGAATATTCGAGCCATAATGGTATTGAAAAGACAGATATTCACAATGCTTCTGTATTATTTTAAGTTACTGGACACATGAGTAACCACATAGTAATGTTTTCAGCTTACTCTAGTTGGATACTTCAGCCAACGTAGGAGTTCCCAGAAGAGTAATTGTTAAGTAAAGAGGACAGCAGAGTTTTAGACATACTTTTTAGATTTGCTTTTGCAAATATGTAAATATTTGTTTCTTCTAAACATTTGCATGTTTAGAATTAAGCAAATGCTAAATGTATCCCTGAATACTTAATAAATAAATAAATAAATATCTTTTTACCATAGCCTACAAATGTACAGATGCAAGTTTGGCTATTCTTGTGTCAGAATGTCCACCTAGTAACAATTAATTTACAAAGAAAGTTAAATAATCAAACTCTGCATGTACTCTGTGCGGTAGCTGGAGTACTTTTCCCTAAGTTTCCCTAAGTGATCTGCAAAGTTAATAAAAATTTCATCCCCGCACGGTACGCTTGGTTCTGTCTTTGTGACGTGTCCAAGTACATTTGAACAAACCATGGCACAGCTGTTGAGGAGGGAAGGAAAAAACAGTACAATAGACAATCTCTTTACATTTTCAATGCAGCAATCATCATCTTATTAATGTAGTGTTTGGCAAAAACTAATAGACTGCAGTTTTCAATCACTGTATATTCCTTGCTGGTACAATTTATAGTAGATGTTTTGCTTTGTGAGTGATGCTCTTTCTCGATCCAGTTTTATCTATTTCTTTTTTTAGGCCAAGCAGCTGGAAGAGAAAGACAGAGAACTGAAGAAGCATGATGCCTACTACAAAGAGCAGCTGGCTCGACTGGAAGAAAGGGTAAGCCTTCCTTCCCTTTTAATGAAGAGGTTTCCGTTCATTTCTGCTACTGACTTTCTGGTTATGTTTATTGTTAAACAAGATGACTTTTCTAAGGAGATAAAGATAAAACTGGCCAGAGGTTGTTGTTTTTTTTTGTTGTTGTTGTTGTTCTTTGTTTTGTTTTAGGTTATTAACTGCTCCTATTTCTGGCTTAATATTGCCAAGATGGAGGCTTTAATGTTGAGAATGTTGTTTTCTTTACTCAGTTCTCACATTTGCAAGGAGATTTCGTCTGTCACAATAATTATGTACAGGGAAATAAACCCAACCAGATTACTTTTACAACAGTGCAGATGAAGAACCAGTGCAAGGGAATGAGTATCACGAAGCAATCTTAAAATTGCATGTGAACTGCGAAGATACAAACTGAATTTCTGCTTTTGTTGTGGCCCACAGCTGCTTTTGTTGGGCAGAGTTAGCGGTTCCTCCAAATCTACCTGCACATGAGAAGTTCAACATTAACTGCAAGTTGTTTACGACATGTTTAAAAAGCACTTCTGCATCTTCTTTTTTTTTTGCAGTAGGCTTGAGACTGAACTATATAAAACATTTTGGTAAGCTGTGCGAAGTGCTTAGAATGAATTTAATAAGAAGTGATTTAACATACTGCTGTTAACATTCTCATTCTTTATAGGGTATTATTTTATAGGATGTTATTTTCAAACTAATTGTTATTGCCATCGTGTTCTAGATCCCAGGTTTGTTGTAACCTTCAGCCTGAATACATTTGCCTCCTTCTCTTTCCTTCTGCCTGGGCTTGCTTATTGTTCAATTTTTTTTTTTGTTAGTATTCAAAACAGTATTAATGTGATATATATTCATTTATGCAGCTTAACAGGATAGAGAGAAGAAAACCCCTTATTTTCCTGGATTAGAAAGAAGAGCATGTTGCATGAATTATCAGTGTGTATAATTGATCTTAATTAATATTTTAAATGGGGGGCATACCAGATACCATCTCATTATTTTGATCAACCTTTTTGAATATCACATTAATGAGGTCGTGTTCTTGGCAATGAAAAATAGTTTGAAAGGAGGAGGTTAAATTATTTTAATGATTCTAAAACTGCATGTTATTTGTACAGTTAAAATGAAGATCCTTCAAACAAAAGCCCCACAAAATTCCTTATTCTTTAGTGAAGGGCTGGTATTAGAGGCAAAAGCATCTGCAGTAACTGACCCAAGCTGGGTCTTCATGGCATGGTTGTACCTGCACACTTAGTTACTGGTCTTCCTTTTTATTATTAAAGTAGTGTTGGAGTAACTGGTGGCAAAGGACACATAATAAATTCTGATTCTTTGCTGGAAAGCTTTTGTTTTACCTTTTCAATGTGATATGCAGCAAATAAGGCTTTTATTCGTAGCTATTTTTAATATTATAGTAGTTTGTTGGTACAGTGCCTTCACTTATTAGCGTTAAGTGACCACGTCCAGTGTGGAATGTTATTTCAACGTGCATGTGAATATATCATGGCTGCGTACAAATGTGGTTAATGAAGTGTAGGTACGTGTGTCTGAGTCCTGCTGAAATGGTGTCCCCCTGGGATGTGAAATAGGTGATCTTTGCCATCTCTTGCTTTCTCTTCTTGGACTTGAAGTCTCCAGGACTACAGTGGGCAGTTCTGAATCGACTGTCTTGTTCTGTGGATGACGTTTGCTCTGTCTTCAGAGTTGAGATCCTGTGGTAATTAAGGGTAGTCTTTTCCTTCTGACATTTTATTTGTCAGGCAAGGAACCTTGGCTTTCCAAAGTTGTCATTAGGTTTGTTTTCAAAGTGCACGTGCATATCTCTTCTACACAAGAAAGAGTAGTTCAGGCTCTGAGAGGAGGTGAACTCTGTGCTCCACATCTAGCTTTGAACTTTTTCAGAGATGCAGAGATTACAGAATGAAAACCTACAAAAGCAGAGAGGTCGTGTTGTTTGCAATCCAGGCTTTGCTGTGGCTGGTGCCTGCAGCTGTTATTTAGGTCGTCTGGAAGTTTCAGTATCGGTGATTTATTGAGCATTGAGATGGAAGTAGAGCTTTAAGAAAAAAGGAAAGCCTAACGTTCTGGAAATTACAAAGCACAATAACAGGTGGATATTTGTTCCTAAACTGGTCTTATTTCAGTGAAAGTTACTCAAACTCAGAGCTTGTGTGGTTCAACAGAGAGATGAGAATGGAAGGTAAGGTGGGAGCGGAGCAAGTGGAGCTCAGAGGAGTAGTGTCAGTACGAGGAAATGTGCAATATTGGTCTGTCACCTGTGACAAAGAATGCTAATTACATTCTCAGATCATTCTTACATCAAATAAGCACACTTTAAAAATACTTCAGTTACGCATATGTGGTATTTCTGTCTGTTGCATCACTGAATGTCAGAGCTCATCTGTATGATTAATTGGCTTTTTGATTACCTAGCTTTTTTCAATTAGAAGCTTCATATTTGTGTTCCTCAATGCTGCTGAAAAAACAATGCAGACATTGATAATAAAAGAAGACGACAACAGAACAGATTAGTGTCAGCACAGTGTGCTCCTTATGGAGAAAATTATTATACATATTCAGTGCCAGATGAAGTCTGTCAATTATAAAATATTTCAGTGACTGAGTGAGGATGCTCAGCCTTTGCAGAGGATTAATACAGGACAAAATAACTGTGCACAAGTGACAGCTGTGATACTAAAACGTAAACAATTCTATTCTCCAGGGCAGTATCTGTTCATAAATTTGGTTTATGTGCTAAAAACCTTTTGATAGTTTCCCAAAACCCAGCGATTCCCCTAACAGCTGCTGGTGTTTCTAGGTCAAAGATGGCACATAAGCTGTGAGTTATTAGGTGCTCCACGGCAGCAAAACAAAATGAGATAGTTTCACAAAGGAGTGAAGGAATAACCTTCGCATACTGTATATCTGACTAGGGTGTAAAGCTCTTATTTAAGAGTTTGCACATTAAGCTTTGAGAAAAATTTGTTTGTGGTCTTTGTTTATGGGCTAATGGTGCTTCCTGACTAAAGCAAATAAACAGAGGGTCAGATAGCAGTATTCAAATTGTTTCATGTGTATTTTATAATATTTCAATTATTTACTATAATAAGCTCGCTGTAGTGGTACTTTAAGCCATTAGATTTTTCTTATTAAAATAATGGAGCTAGAAAAGGGAAAACTAACATCTCAGATTCAAGGTACTGAGCTGCACATCATGCCGTGGCCTTTCTTTAACACTGTCTCAAGTGCACATGCACACACACACACACGCATTTCTGTCCTGTTGTGTTCATCCTTTTTCTGTTTCGCTTCTCCACGTCCATCATCCTTCCACTATGTCACTGTTTTACAGGTGAATTCCAAGCCCCAGTGGCCGTAAACTTTATAACTACCTTTGGATCCCTCGTGTCACTGATATGTAGGTTCCAGCCCACGTCAACTGTTGCATTAATTTTGTCTGCAGAGCAGCTGACACCCTGTCATTCCTTCACCCGGTTGCTTTTGCTTCAGAGTATTTTTAATGCACGGGGAAATGCATTCTGCCTATAGTTCTGGCATTTTGCAGGCTTTCACAACGTGGCGTGCAGCTTCTCGAGAGCGATGCAACTCTCTAATTCCAGCTTTCTTCAGCAAAACCCAACTATTTTCATGTTACACTGCTTCATAATACTATTATGCGTCATTAGGAGAATCATGCCTCTAGTCACAGGAGCAGAAGGAAATTAATTTTAATAGACTGCTGTATGACACAACTACTTAGTTTATCTATCGGAATGAGCAAGATGCGTATCCCACTAATAGGAAGGATATTTCTTACAAAAGCTGAGCTATGCTTGCAAGTTTCCTAGAAGCACGTTCAGTGAGTATTGGTTAATATGCGTGTGAATATGCATACGGTGCAAGGAAATAAGATAATTCTATTCTGTTAGCATTTGGAGGCTTCAGCATTATGTTAGGTACTCCTCAGGTTTAGCAGTCAACAGGTCATTGCTCACAATAGTTCTTCCATGCCAATTCTGTAATTTCTGTGCATCCTCATGCTGACTTCAGTGGCCGTTGTGGAGGGAGCCTCATGCACTACACAAGGCTCTCTGCCAGATCAGAGCCTGAGAATATAGACATAAGTTGTGCAAATGTGATCCTCTTATCTGCATCCTTTTTTTTTTTTCATGACTTAAATTTTGAGGAAGGATTTGCAAATGGTGGGTTCGGCACTTAATTTGGGGATTCTCCTTACCATGTAGGCTGTCAAGGAGCATTAACCTTAAGGTAAGACGAGCACACAGAGCAAGAAGCTGTGAGCTGATGGCACATACTATACCAGGTGTTAAATAGTATTATCCATCCTGCTTGCTACAGTAAATAGGATTTTGCTATTATGATGTGTCAGGATTTTCAGCGAAATCAAATTTACTAGACACTAAACTGCCATCCTCACTGCTGAGCAGCTTTATTCTGGGATCTTGTGTTCATGCTAATCCTGTTGGTAGGAAATGCTTATACCAATTGTGCAGAGAAAATTATAATTTAATGATCTCTTCCTTTTTTTTTCTATTCAAGGCTTAAAATGGACCAGTGTGCTTTGCAGTGATAGACCCAGTGCTCAGAAAAGGAGATAACATACAGTTCAGCTTCACAGCCAAGTATTGGCTTTTTGTGTGTGTTTATAATGAACATAAGTGCTACGATGCAAACAATGCGAGTTTCACATTTGTTCAGATGCTTCAGAATCTTGTTTACCTTTTCAAAGTCTCAACAACTAAATAATCAGAATCTGTTTACTGTGGTTTTTTTGTAAACTGTGGTTTGCAAGATGTAGATAACAGAGGGGGACTGTTATAAAGTGGTATAATAGCTCCAAACGTTTTAATTTCCTACAATGTATTTTAGCAGTTTAAACATTTTTGTTTCTATTTGTTTTAAGTTATCAGTCTGTTTATTTTCTCCCATCTCGCATGACTATATCGGGAAAAATTTCATAACCAGAAGTTGATTCTGCTCTCACCTCTTGTGTTTTAGAAGTTTGTATTCAGCAGAGCAAACATGTTTACACTCCACGCATTTGTACTGCATTCTTTCATGTCTTTCAAAATCAAATAGCAGTGATGTAGGTACAGTGTTTGAAGACTTCAGGCTGCATCTGAAACAGAAAAAGCGTTGGGCTGATGATACTTGGTACTGAGCACTTAGGGGAGGCACAGAGAAAGCTCAGCAAACCTTTTGTCATTGTTCCCATGAAGAAATGGAATTACCTCTAGCACACTGCTGACAGACTTACTGAGTTGTACTTGTTGATTAAATGCAATGTGTTCTTTGTTGGACACCCAGAATACCAGTAGGCTTTTCCAAATTGTCCATTGCAATGCAAAGTACTGCCCCAACAGATTTCTGTTCTAAACGTAATGTATATGAATAACCACTGGTGTTTATGTTTGCATTGTAATTGACATCTTTTCTAACAAAGATGATTAAAATAACCTCTTGGTAAACGCTTTGATATAGGATACCAACACTTTTTTTGAGAGCATGTTCCATAAAGGAATCTGTTAGGACTTCCCTGGCTTGCAGAGTTTCTCCACAGTTTGTCCTTTTTGGAGTTGCTTCATAGTTCTCTGTCTGGAGGGGTGATTCTGTGATTTTGTAAATGTGGTATGGCTGAAAATGCCTGGTCTTTTTTTTTTGCTTCTGCTGTATTTAAACTGATGCTTCCAGTAATGCCTGTGTTGGCTTTAACCTAACCAAACTCCTGTTTTTCTGAAGACTTGTTGCAAGGCAGTTAACAGACCTCTTTAAAATCAAAGTGGGTGTACCAATCTTGTATTGCTTAACAAAACTGAATTTTAACTTTCTTCTTTTATTTTTTTTTTTTCTTTTTCCCCCTCTAAGAGCTGTAATGACACCCTCGTAAAAACTATCCTGACCTAACAAGCTGGGGCTCTCTTTCAGAGCTGCAGATATGGGGAAAAGCTTTCACTGGTATTTGTCTGAGTAGATGGTTCTGTCTGTGTATCAAAACCACCTAAGCATCACATTGATCTACCAGCTGTACTTGAGTTCAGTCTCCTCAACTGACTTCAGCAAGAATAAGAGGAGAAGTAAAAGGTCAAACAACACTTATTTCCAAACACTTTTCAGGTAGATCAATAAAATATAGTATGGCTTCCATTGGATGAACAGTACAGTATATCATACCACAACCCTACAGAGATAATATAATTCATTAATAATGATTTTGGTGTCTTTATTTTTAATGGATATTCACTGCAACAGAGATTTCTTGCAGTTTTGCCTGAATCAGTGCATCAGGAGACCTGAGCATAGAACCAAGGTACATTAATTTCTCATTTTGTGCTTAGGCCAGGAGTCTTTCCTATGCCTTAGCTCGTGTGCTGCACCAATGAGATAAAAGTAGGAGTTCGTGATAGTTTCCCGATGGTTTGTATTTCCATACTGCTCATGAATCCCCCCCCTTCTTAGTATTGACCAAAGCGTAATGTTTTTGTCAGTTTAGCATAATAAAGCTGTCAACCCAACCTGTGATCTTGCTTCGTGTTGCCAATATTAGAAAATTTCTCTCTTCAAATTCCATTATATTTTGGGGATGGAGCTTTTGTGGAGCGCTTCTTGCCTGGCAGGTTGAGATTAGGAAGCTTGCTACCAATTACAATATCTGAAACCTCAACCTGATTGACAAAGACAGACGGAGCTGTAGCCTTCTGACTGGAGCTCTGCATTAATGCACTACCTCCGTATCTTGCCGAGCCACAATCATTATTCCAAATAATTGTTTTTAAGCCTTGATTTTTTTTTTCCTGCTCATTATCTTTTATTTACCGTTTTTTGAATAAGCAGCTAATATGTATATTAGTTATTAAATACCTACCCATCCATATTTTTTCCCTAAAACCATTGAAAATGTTTGTTCCGACATATTTTCTTATTTAAAAATGCCCCTTTCAGTCTCATATTTCGCTATCACATGTCCAATCAATAGCAATACTGAAATGCTGCTTAATAACAAACTAACGAGTTGTTCCACGCTGAATAGTAGGTATTAATGTTTCTCTAACTGTTTGTTTATAGATTATTTTTCCATTGTGCATGTGTGTCTTTATATAAATGGAGACAGAAAACCAAGTGTGATAAGTAATGTACCTGGCTTTTCTCCCTGAGCAGTAAGATGCCTGATAACTGTTAACATGGAGCCAGTAATTCCATGTAGTTTGTTTGCAATCCTTTTTTGCTTATTCCACATATGCAAAACCATGTTTTGGGATGGTTTCCTTTTCCTTTGCCCCCTTTTCCTTTGCCCCCTTTTCCTTTGCCCCCTTTTCCTTTGCCCCCGGCCCTGTGGTACTCCAGACTTTCAGTTTGGAGCAGAAAGTGGATAGTTCCATGCTTACACATTTTGTAAAAATTGTAGAAGACCTAGGGATAACAGTATGCTGGATGTAAAATCATAACTTAAATACATCGCTGCTGCTGGGACTGTGAGCTTTCAAGACTTTTTTCAAAGGTGCACTGCTCCTTGTAATGCAGTTGTGCTTTTTCCTTTATTTTGTTTCCATTAGTGTATTTCTCTAGCCCATCATCGTTCTTGCAACTTTCTTTTCCTGAGTAGTTTTTGGTTTAGAAAACTTTTCTCGCATCGCTGGTCAGAGCTGACTTTGATATTGTACCTCTAGTCTCAGCTAGAGCTAACCTCATAAGAGTTACCGGCCTTTCATCGGATGCTGTTTATTTTTATAGGCAACCTCAAGCCTCCGCTCTTTCTGCTTTATTTCATTGTGCTTTGGGGCCTACAGTGCTGTTTTAAAATCATGCTGAAGTCTCTCTCTTAGCCTACAGGCTACCCCAGTGTCCTTTCCTACAGAGTTTCTGCACTGACATTTCCTCCGGTAGGGAGGATGGTGTTTCTTCCCTAGTGAAATCCCAGTTTTCAGACCCAAGGTAAAACCAAACTCCGTGTGTGTTACACAGATGTATGCTTGGAGAGGTTAGATAGAGCTTTCTGAGTGGTCGAGCAGGGACTTTTATTAGAAATGTGGATGCTCAAAACCTCCAAAATTCAAACTCGTTGAGATTTTGATGATTAATAGGGGATTTACTGACCTAAGAAACAGTGAAATACCATTTTCCATGAAATGGCTGTTTATGTAGTGCCCTATGTTTACCTGACTATTGTGTAGCTTTGTAAAGATGATTTCTTTATAAACCCAGCTCTGGTCCTGCAGCTTTTACATCCTCACAGCTTGAATCACGCATGTTTGTTAACTCTTCCTCTGTTATACCATTATCATCGCTCTGGATCTCAGCATTTACCGGCCTCCTACCGTGTTTTAACAATAGGGATTTATTCGTGCTCCCATGATAACTGGTCATTGCTAATCACTGTTTTTCTCTGCGATTGTTTCAGTTTGTGTTAGAGCTGCTTGAATCTTGGTGCTTGTGGAGTCTGAACACATACGCATGTGTTCATCCTCGGAATAAAAAACGCAGATGAGGATAAAATATGAAACAGTGGGAACATGCGGGGCAGTACCAAAGAAACCAAAGCAGCATGTTGGGCAGCTCCTTTGGTCTCCCTCTTCATTCCCACGTGTGAAAGCATTGCATTGGGAGAGCTGGAGAACACCTTTTCCCTTCCTTTTCGCTGGATTGTCAGATGTAAGGGCTGGAAAAGGCAGCGAGCGGGACCTGACCGCAGTGCGGCGAGGAGCAAGCGCATCTCTCCCCGGGACGGCTGTCCCACACGAGCACACACTGAGTCCTCGTCAGTCTAAGTGGTTTGTTCATCCAGCCCGGCTCTCTTTAATGAATACAAATCAGTGGATGCATACAGTTTAAGAGTAAACACGCCAGCGCTGCCTAAATCACCCTTAGTGATTGTGTCTGCATCTGTTTTCCTTGATAGTTTCAGCTGCGCTTTTCCCCTTCCCCTTCCTGAGGAGCAAAGAAAAGTAACACGAGAGAGAATGTTTAAATAGGCAAAAGGGAACAAACCAAAGAGATTTGTCATTTGAATGTCAAAAGGCAGTGTTTATCGCATTTCATAGGGTATGGCAAAATGTTTTAACATATGTGTGGTTAATGAATAAGCGGCTTTCATTTTTCCCCAGGTCTGTTCCCTCCTCCCACCCTCTTTCCTTCCAGAAGATGAAGATTTGGTACAAAAGCTGTACTAAGTTAACAATTGGTTTAAAACAACTTGGATTTCTTTGTCAGGGTAACATTTAGAAAATACCACAACTGTAAATTGGCAAAATACTGAATTTTAGGATTTCTTTCAGAGATTTTACCGGTTATACTATGAATAATCAAGCAATTCTTTAGTCTCTTTTTGTTGGGAATATAACAGATATGTATTCCCTTAAAAGTATTTAGCTTTTTAATATATTGCATACTGGTTTCCAATGGCCCAGTAATTTTACTTTTGGGCAAGCTGAGCAGGGATGTGAGGAAGCAGGATACAGACCAGTCCCTGCATTCATTTGTTTTCTGTTCTCTCTCTTTTGTGCCTTTGAAAACCAGAAGTACTCTATTTAAATACACCTTCTATTTAGAGGAGTATCAGTGACATTATGTGCATTAAAACATTCTCTGAGCAGCCTTTCTTTTTAAACCATTCACTTTTCAGCCTAAGCAGTGGTTAGTAATTTTTCTCATTACGAAGCAATAATGTTTATGTGAAACGTTGCCCGGCGTTTTTGTAAATCGTCTGGTAAAGCTGAAGGCTGAAATAGCCTTCCCAAGCACACACCGGCTTCATTTTCACTGCTGTCACTCTGAGTGATATTTTAATTTTTCTGCCCCTAAAAATACTTCAGTCCCGTAACTGATAGATAAATGAGAGAATCCCCAGGAAATGCTGCAGAATGTTTCCATTTGCCGGCACAATAAATGCAGGAGCTAATAAATGTCCTCTTACATCAGGAGGAGGCGTATAATGAGTAAATGATGGGAAAAGGAATTTGGGAAACAAATGATCAATCCAATCTAAGGCGACAAACAATTTCTTAATAACTTGGCCTTCGGTTGGAGCGAGTGCTCGGCTTTGCACAGAGGCACCGAAACGGAGCGCGAGGGAAGGGCCATTTACATCTGGCAGCTGATGGATTTCGGGAGGCTCTTTTAGGTTCGCTGAACAATGAGCTGTGATTCAGACACAGCCTTTCTCATGCAAAGTTTGGAGGGTTCGCCATTTGTCTGTAAGTGTACATAGGGAAAAGGGACAGCAGATTTAATTCTTTATGGTAAACAAGCACTGAGCATGCTGTTTTTCAGAAAACCTTGGGGGAAAGGACACAGTTGCACCACATCTGAGAAAATTGGGCTTTGGTAGGTGTTCTGCCCCTTCTGCAGGCATTATCATAGTCCTCGTTGGAGCTTAAAGTGTTCAAAGGATCAAGTCCTACCCAGGAGCAGTCATGGTGACATTCTTAGCATCAGGGAGAGTCCAGCCACAGGAGGAGCTGAACCAAACTCTTAGGACGTGGCCACATTTTAAGCCCACAGCAAACAGAGAGAAGGTAAATGTACCAGATTCTGTGACTCGGATCTCAGCTTTGGCCAGGCTCTGTTGCAGGAGTGAAAGGTTAAGCACAGTTTTTTCTGCATTGCGTTAACCCGTGAAGCTCCCCGCAACCAACGCGGGAGCGCTAAGGGTGGGAGAAGGAGCTCAAATTCAAGTCGAGCAGGAGGGCTGTAGGAAGAAAATTGGAGAGAATAGAAAGGGAGAAAATCACAATAATGGACTCGGTGACAAGCCTGGTGACAACTTCTTTTCAGTTGAAGGTTTTGCTTTGAAGAGAGCAAAACCAATTTGTCTTGTGCATTACCCAGATTTCTTTAAAATCCCCGGCTCCTCGTTCCTTCAAAAGAGAAGGAACAGACAGCTGGCATCGCAGCTCTGTAGCTCTGTATTTGTGAGAGCCTTCCTGCAAAACTACGTGTGATCTTTACACTGATACTTCAGAGGTGAAGGCTTCCCCTCACTTCTTCTGTTCTGTTTTACAGAGCTGTTTTTCGGCCTATTTGTGGGTCCTGTGGCTGATACCCTGTGTTGTGGGTCCAGTTGGGCTCCCTGCTTGTGGCTCTCATCATCTTGAATCGGGATGGGCAGACAGCTTGGCAAAAGTCATGGAGAGGCTTCAGTTTGGAGAAGAGAAGGGATAGTCCAAGGCTGGTGGCACGCTCAGTGCTCTATAAGCAGTCGGGGAACTGAAAGTTCCCCCATCTTACGCCTCTCTAACTGCAAAGCATTATACCTGAGAGCTGAGATTTTCAGTGTTTCTATTCACATGCATATTGCTGTGCCCATAAAGGCCTTTCCTTTTGAAATCTGGGAAGATAATCATGTGTTTGAAATGAGTAGATACGCTCCTGCCACTTTTGAAATCTTTATTTCTCCCTTTGTCAGAGAGTTTAACTGTTTGCATTACCGTGGGCCGTAATCACGTAGGAATATGTATTTATGCACACTAAAACACAAAAACATAGCTGGAGTAATTATGAAGCAAATTCAAATGAACCCTAGCGGAGGAGTTCAAACATATGTCTAATTCTCAGGGAAGAATTATAATTTTTTTAAAACACCTTACCTTGGTAACATTTCAGTGTTTTCCATATCTGGCACCACTGTAATCCAGTTCGACGTTCCTCCTGCAACGAATTTCATTGCTTGTTTGTCTCTGTGTTTATTAAACATAAAGCCCAAAGATATTCCTTGTTCCTAATAAACTGTGGCAATAATACAGAATCATTTTTTTTCCCACCGCTGAGGCCATATGTATTTTTAAAAGCATTGCAGATAATTGTTGCTACATGCCAGCTCCGATGTCTGTCTGTGCCAAGCTCGCCACTGATTTCAGTAGTTAATCCTCACTGGCCTATAGTTCTCCAAAGTAAAATCATGCTAGTGGTTGGCAGTGGTTAGCATGATCCAGGCTGTAATTACTGCTTTCTACAGGTGCAAATACTTGCACGTTGAACCCATGTTATAGCAAATACCTCTAGGTTTTTTTAATAAATGTCAGTTGTGCCTTTGAATAGCAAGAAAATGTACAGAAAATCTGTTTGATAATCCTGTTTCTGTTTCACACCTTGGACAATTCACTGTTTTTCCTCTGCCTCAGTTTCTTCAAGTAGTGGAAGAACAACTTAATCCTCAAAGTATCCCATTGAGAATTAATTCTCCGATAAATTCTATAAAATGAGCTATTGCATATTTATTGTCCACAAAAGTAAGCGAATTAACATACATAAGGTTTCAAATTATCCATTTTAATCAGTACAATATCTAGAAATTTGTGGGCACGATTTTAACTTACTGTTTGCTCATTTCTTGTTTAACTTGTCTAGCTGGCTTTTAAAGCCTGCTTCATAGCTGCATTTTGGAACAGATTTTGTTTTTAAGATAGAAAATTTTCATTCTTCGTACCAGGTGGTTATGGTGTTGCTCATGTGTCACTGCTCAGTGCCTTGAGGCAGCATCGTGCGAGTCACAGAAGTTTGAATCAAGGGCTGTTCCTTATTGTAATGAATGATAACTCAGGTTATTTTTCAGCAGCTCCTACTTGATGGGATTTGCAGAAGACTTAGGTGCTGGATGTGCACATAATTTTTGCGATTATAACAGTAATGCAGAGATTTTTGCTGTTGTTTTTTCTTTTATTCCTACATCCCACTGCGTTTCGGTCATGCAAGCTTGGCATTCAGCAGGTAACATTGGAACTGAACACAACATGCCAAAATGATCTGTTTTAGAATCTATATATTGTTCAATAAAGCATAAGGGAAAACGAAAGGGTGTTTTGGAAGGAGAGCCACGGTTTTATAGCAGGACTCCAGGCACCACTGTTTCAGGGGATGCCTTGCCTAGCGTGTCCATCTGTCCTTACTGATGACACCTTGAGATAGTTTTCTGCTTCTGTAGCTGAAGTTGTTCGGTTTGGTGTGTTTACAGGAGAAACAGTTAATATTTTTTGCTGTCTTGTCCCTTTTAAGAACAGAAATAGGTGCACTGTTTTTATTTATTTATTTATTCCTACCAAAGAATGTGATGCAAGCATAAAATACACTTTGAAATTCAGAATGCAAACTATTGCACATTTCAAACAGCTTTCATGATCTCTTTCCTTGTTACAGATTTACTGGTGCTACTCTCACTTAATTTTTGGAAGCTTTCTTTAATTGTAGATGTCTAAGATAATGTGCAGAGAACCTGAGACACTTGTGCCTGTCCAGTAGGCTTTCAGCTGAGCAAAACAAAACGTTGCTGTGTATAGGCAAGTTGAATTACCGAATCGCAGTGCAGGTTGGGCTTCCTTTTGTTAGAGTAAGTGGGGAAGCTTTGTAAAAAAAAAAACTGCATTTTCAACAGCAGAAAATGACACTATTTCAATTCAGAAAACTTCAGTCAATTTTTTGTCATTGAATTGTTGCCATGAATTGACAAGAGATTTCAGATACTTGTCAAGTTGAAAGAAGTTCTTTAAAAAACAACAAAAAACAAGTACTTCTAAGATTTTTATATTGGAAAATCAAGTGTAAAATGCTACACGTGTTTGTATCATACTATGTGGGGAATATTTTTGAAGTGAGAGTTCTACCAACGGGTAACAGAACAAGGATTTATGGACAATATTTGTGGGGGTGGATGATACTTTTTATTTGACTACTTCCAACTTGAACAGGTTTTCAGGAAGATGGACCTGAAAGCTACCTTTCAGGTAGCCTTGAATTTAACGCCAATATTTTTAATGCGGTATTTTACTTGGCTTGGATGTGCTTTAAGAATTAATTTAAAAAGAGAGATAAAGTAGAAAGCTTCAGTGTGCAGGTAGCATAAATGCAATTCCTGGTGGCATGAACCATACATAGACGTAATATAATGGGATCATCCTTGGAGATATTCAGGACAATGTCCTGAGCCACCTGGCCTAGTTGGGCCTGCTCTGGATGAGATGACCTCTGAAGATTCATCCTAAGTTACTCTGTGAGTTGGCACTATGAAATAAAGCTTGTTGATTCAGGGAATTTAACTTGCCACTTGTTACTTTTGGATAAATAATTACAGCAATACACTCAGCACTGTAAAGAGTTACTGTAGTATTTGGTGAGACTACAGTGACGTAGATCCTACAAGACATAATAACAAAAAAGATGGTTTTTCCATAGTAAGTTAAAAATAGCTAGCTAAATCAAAAATATGAATATTTTTATTGAGCAGTATTGTTTAGTATTGCGGAGGGGAGAAGACAAGAACAAAATTAAGTATATAATTAACTATACCAGCAGTGCATTCTGAATGCGCCCATTAGTTATATTAATATGATGTCTTATTTAGAATAAACGGCAAGAATCAAAAATTGCAAATACTTCCATGTATTTATCAGGAAAATGGATAAGTTAATTGGGTTAGTTAATACAGAGGTACAATTTGACTAGCTAGATCTGTAAGGAATGAAGAATTATAAACAGTGTGGTTAGGTTTCCAGTATTTTGCAGCCACTGTCTGTAACTCTTTTCTCAATTGTTACGTATTATTTTGTGTTTATGTTGGCATAGCACATGTGTCACAGACTCTTTGCCCCAGAGAAGTCAGTCAAAATCGTGGTATCTTTGTATATCCTCCTTGGTGAGACGTGTGGCTGTGTATTTTGTGTGCATAGGGTGCATTTTCTCCAGCTTAGCTTAAAATGGGGCCCTCTAGTCTACATTAAATACCTGGGGCCACCCAGCAGTTGCTGCTGAGAGATAGCTGCCACTGAAAGGTGATCAGTCCATCCTGTCTTGGCGAGGGGATGACTTGCCCTGATACTGTTCCTGTGTGTTCCTGTTGAATGTTGAGGAAGCATTTTTTAACCATCTATCTGCGGGCAGCTGAGGTTGGACGTGATGAATCCCGGCCTCTGAGACAAGTCCCATGGTCCAACGCCAGCCCAGGCAGGGTGATGCACACTTCCTCTATAACAACAGCAGTGACCTGCAGAGATAAATTCTGAGTTCATTTGCTGAAAGAAATGGGTGCTGTTTGGGACTATTACATAGTCCCCTGTGGAATAACACAGGTAGCATTCTCAAGAGGCATCTAAAAATTTGTTCAGACTACTGAGGAAGTCTGCGAAGGGCTGTGCATGTCCGGAGAAATACAGAGAGAATAGCACAGGTGGTCACTTTGAAAGGAAAGAAACTATAAAGGGACCATTGGAAGAATACGCTTATGTAGGAGAGAGCATGCACTAAATATCTGTAGGAAGCTTGCAAGGCTTGCCCTGAAAAATGCACTGAGCAGCGCAGGAGGAAGAACTGAAATCGATGCTAAGAATATAAAACACCTGAAAAGAATACAGGAAAAAGAAGCCCATTAAATAGTGGGAATCATCCTCAGAGATCACAAAACAAAGCTATAAATTGTGAATATTTTAGTGGTCTGCACCTGAATTTCTTGCCCTAACATATCTTTTATTGGTAGGTATTTTGCAGTGTGTTGCCTTACTGAGAACAACAAAATCACATTTTTAACTTCTGAAACAGCATATTTGGTGCTAATTTTTACACTGTGACACGCTGAAACACTTAATCAGTTTCTTTTTCATTGGTCCTGGATTTTTTATTTAGCAGGTTTTTGAGTGAGAAGGCCACCTGCCTTAGTTTGGGCTGAGCTTCTTTCAGAAGACTTGTTTCCAAACAGAATGGGTCTGCTGGGATACGCTGTTGTAAGAGCATTGAAGAATTCTCACATTAGCTTGATTTAAACATGCTCATAGCTCGTTTCATTTCTTGCTTCACCAATTATGAGCATAGCTCTCAATCTAGACTGCGTAGAAAACATAGTTTACTTGGATTCTGATACTAAAAATCATCTAAACAATCATCATCGGTCATCTAAACAAATATATACAATATTTTTTCACCAAGCAGGTTTTTTTTTAATGTCTTCAGCATTTGTATTGTAGCAGTCCTGATGTTTTCACACTGCTCACACACGCTGTTCAAAGCAGCTGCAAGAAGCTGCCCTTGATGTACTTCGGTCACTTCATAATTACCAAAATCTGTTACTTACACGCAATTTTGCTTTGCGATCAAAAGACTTTCTGCCTTGATACCTTGTAGGTGGTTTGACGTGGGTCGTGAGCTTTGCACAGTTGTGTCTGCATATTCACCATATATTTGGCACATTCAAAAGGTCTCTGCATATTCACCTCCTCTTTACTCACCTGCTCATCCTGGCGTCATCAACGTCTTTTCACCTGGCAGTGATGCGAACAGGCAGATACCAGCACATACACACTTGAGCCATCAATATTCCCACGAGTTTTCTGGTCCGACCAAATGCAGATATTGAACTGGTGTGGGGTAATAAGCTGATTTTTTCTCTGGATACCCAGAATGTATTTTCCACAATGTGAAGGCTTTGGTACTGTCATGTTTTTTTGGGTGTCATTGGTAGTAGGGTGATGGTTGGACCAGATGATCTTGAAGGTCTTTTCCAACCTTAATGATTCTAGAATTCTATGATTCTATCGGTCAAACTTATTCCTCAGTCTTAATGCAGTGTCTGTGTTAGCTGTGCTGAGGAAAGTTAGCACAACTTGCCATCAGTTCAGCAGAACAAAGACAAAACTTTTAATATCTGTGATATAGGACAAGCATGTGAGGTGACATTGTTGTCGGGGCTGTTGGATTGAGAGAGACGGAATATTTTAGAATTTCTTTCAAGAACTCTATTCTTGATCTTCTGACGGTTGGTGCATAAGTGTTATTTGTGGCTGCATTGTGCTTTTCAAAAAATGGTAATTCTGCACTCATTATGCCCTTAGGCAACTGAGTAGTGATAGTGGTAGATCTAATAAACAAAGCTAAACCCAGCTACTTTCCATTCATTTGAAAGAAGATGTAGCCAATCCTTGATTCTTTATGTTGGGCTTCTGCCACAAGATGAATTTCACGTACAGCTGCAGAGCAGATTGCACATCTACAAGCCAAAATAGATTTTCATTCTGATACCAGATATGTCGCTGAGGGTAGGTATACATATTCATAGAATTACTCGGTTTGGAAGGGGCTTTGGGAAGTACAACCTTCTGCTCCGAGCAGGATCAACACTGCAGACAGATGAGGTTGTTCAGGGCTATGTGCAGTTGGATCTTTGTCAGCCGCACAGGCTGGAGATACCACAGCCTCTCAGCATCCCTGTCCCCTCCTTAGTTATACTTGGAAGGAAATATTTTTCCTTATACTCATTCAAAACCACCATTGTTTGGATTTACAGACATTTTCTCTTGTTCTCCCACTATGCACATCAGCAAGGAGCCCCGCTCCATCTTGTTGATACTCTTCTTTTAGGGCGTCTGAGGCTGCCAGGTCCCCCCCCAAAACTTGCTCTCCTTCAGGCTGAACAAGTCATGCTCCATTGGCTTCTCCTCATGGGACATGTGCACCCATTTTGGGTCACCTGCAAAATTGGTGAGTGTTTTTGGGTCTTTGGTAAAGGTGTTAAACAGGGAGGGATGTAGTACAGAGACTTGGGGAACTCTGTGTGTAACTGGCCTCTATGTAGAGCCTGATGAGCCAGCCCAATCCTCACCTGTGATTCACAGAAGGAATTTTCTGTTGTTCTTTTGACCACTTCAGTGGACTTTGTAAGTTACCCATGCAGCAGATAGGCTACAACCATGCATGAGTATAATAGAAGCCTTAAACAAGGTGACTTCATGCTGCTGGGGGTAGGGAATGCTCTGTGTGTCCACACTGATGATGGAAACTATCTGCAGAGCTGGACTGAGGCTGTGCTGCCGTCCAGAAGGACCATGGCAGGCTGGAGAGGTGGTCTGTCAAGGGTATGATGGAACTCACCAAGGAAAAGTGACAAGTTCTGCCCCTGGGGAGGAGCAGCCCCAGCCCCAGGATGTGCTGGGGGCACCCAGGTGGGAAGCAGCTCTGCAGGGAAGGACTTGGTGGCACCAAGTAGAGCATGGGACAGCAATGTGCCCATGCTGCTAAGAAAACTAAAGGTATTCTTGGCTGCATTAGGCAGTGTGTGCCCAGAGCCAGGCCAAGAGGCACTGGACCCAAACCGGAGCCCAGGAGGTTCCATCTAAACACCAGGAAGCAATTCTGTGCTATGGGGGTGATGAAGACACATGTTGTGGAGTTTCCCACCTTGGAGATCTCCAGAAGTCACCTGGATATGGCCCTGGGCACTGGGTGGCCCTGCTGGAGCAGGGGGCTTGGAGCAGATGACTTCCAGAGGTCTCTTTCAACCCCAACCACTGTAATTCTGTGATTTTGGAGGCAGAGGCTGGGGAGAAGTCTGCTTTAGGATGTGGAGAAATAACACCCAACGGGTACCCTTAGGGAGAATGCAGTTTATAATGTGTAATCGGGAAAAGGGGTGAGGCTGAGAAGAAAAGTTGTAAATAAGAATGATTTAGATTAGGCATCTTGTCATCAGCAGGAGATGTAAATATAGTTGTGCATTTACACATGCATCTTGAAGATTGAGAACAGTTGTATTAAAGACCGTACTACAATTACATGCAGATTAGATGCTTGGCTGAATAGCTGTAAGAATTTTGAATAGATTTGTCCTTTTCACAAAGGTTTTCATTTTCTTTGGCAGCTCTGAGTGTTAACAAATTAGAGATCAATGCTCTGCTAGGGCAGAAACGTGAAGTGCAGCATATCTTGGGAGAAACTTTAGAGACATTAATAGTTGCAGTTAAAGGTATTAGCAGTGCCTGAAAAACAGGAGTGGAAATTCAAAGAAAAGGTCAAAGAATAAGCTATTTTCCCCATTTTCTGCTGATGACTGAGTTAAGTGCTGTACCCCACTTGCTGCACACCGACTGTATACTCTTTGACAAACACACGTGCAAAGAAATCAAACAAATCACATCGGGAAGCGAATTGTCTGCTGGCAGAACGTTTGCCAAGAAGCAGTATGCGTTCTTCCTTTGTTTGAGTAGGTCACGGTACTCTTCAGTGCTATTTTGGGTACCTGTTTGCCTTTTCATCCCTCTGTTGAAACAGTTATTTGATGGCTTTGGTGTCCAAAGTCCTCTTGAATAATTCAGACACCTGTTCCATCGGAGGAGCCAGTTTCTGGTCCAGAGCCAATTTCTTGCAGGGCGTAAGGGGAAAATGACCACACATAAAGGCTTGGGGGTAATGGGCAGAGGAGAGGGAATTTGCACTTGGATTTCAGCCAGCACAGGAAATACATATTTGTAGGCAAAATCCACCAAACTCCTGAAAACAGGCCTTGGCCTTACCTTCTGGATGTCCTCTGTAGGCTTAGCCCGGGATCCCAAATCCTTTCCTTAGCTTTTCGAACTCATGGGGCTTCTCTTTCAGTTTGTCTTCTCCCTCCCTGCCTTGCAGCTACTTCTCTCCTTTCTTGCAGTTAAAGTTCTTGCCTGCTATGAAAGCATATCCCCTGATCTGTCCGTGTGTGCTTTGTTTCTGTGAGCATCTGTGAGTTGTCCTGAACATCATAACGTGGTTGTAGTCTCCCACCAAGGGTGCTTCCATGGAAGGTCTGCAGCTCTGGAATTTATCTTCGTGCTGGAGCTCAGAATTGGAGACTCGGTTTTGTTTGGGGCAGCAGCATTCTCTTAGGGAAAGGTGCTCAATTTGGGTGGATTTCTGTAAAAGCTGAATGCCTTGTATTGTTGAGGATAAGATCAGACTTGAGAAGAGAAGATTGAGAGGGGATCTTATTGGTTAGAGGTAACTTAAGTGTGGGAGACAGAGGGATTTGGCCAACCTCTTTTCAGTGGTTTGTGGGGACAGGACAAGGGGCAATGGCCACAAAATGGAGGACAGGAAGTTGCACACCAACATGTGAAAGAACTTCCTCACAGTGAGGGTGACGGAGTGCTGGAACAGGCTGCCCAGGGAGGTTGTGGAATCTCCTTCTCTGGAGATATTCAAGGCCTGTCTGGACACCTACCTGGGCAACCTGCTCTAAAGAACCTGCTTTGGCAGATGGGTTGAACCCGATGATCTCTGGAGGTCCCTTCCAACCCCTACAGTTCTGTGATTCTGTGATCCTCAACTCTAAAACAGGTACACCAAACTTCCTTGGTCCACCAGTGAGGTGTTGTCTTCTGATGAAGGCAAAACAATACCAAACACAGTTAGTTCCTCACTCAGAATGGGTTCATAATAGCACATAAATTAGCCCCACAAGAACAGAAACCATAAGATGTATGCAGATTCTCTAAGTGGGGAGTTGGACCTCTCTTATTTCATGTCCGGAGCTGCAAACTGCACCAGTTGGTTGAATGGTGAGCTGGACCAAATGAGAGAAGTCATAACTTGTACAAAAAGAACTCGTCTAAAAATCTGAGCAAAGGCCTGACGTTTCAGAAGAAATTACTTGATTCCTGTATCATTTTAATAGCATTTGAGGTAGAATAAAGATGTAGTATTGTTTGGTAATCTGTATGATGTTATATGCTTGGCTTTCCATGGCTTATTAAAATCAATTCAGAGACAAATAAAGGTTTTTAATTCAAATAAAGATGCAATAAAAGTGGTCATATATTTATAAAGCAGTAATTTAATCTAATTTGGAGCTTAGATATATGCACACTGTTTAGCACTACAATAGATAGTCTTTTTGTCTTTTTGTCATTCCCACTTCCCCAGTTTTTCTTTTTGCGCATTTGTTGCTTTTAGTGGCAGCTTCAAGGGTATTTCAGGGGCAAGGGTATTTCTTGTAGCAGTTAATTTTGCCTTTTTCTTTATAATCCAGGGAGTCTACATTATAGTTTGCATGACATTAGGGCATGTTCATGCACCTTACACAATCCCTCCTGCAATTCAAAACATTTTCTCCTCCTTTTTTCCAGTTCTCCTTTGCACACCTCCTGGGACAGATCTCTCTGGGCAGGTGATGCTGCACCTGGCTGCTTGTCCTTGCTTTGCAGAACCTCAACAAAACAGGGACTGTGGCAGTCCTGAGGCTGGGTTGAAATCTGTGAAGCACCTCTGTAGGCTTCAGAGCAATTCCTCCCTTCTGCCTTTGGAAGTCTTCTCATTTAAATCCATACAGGTGCCGGGCTACATGTCAACAGAATGAATAAAACAAAATGTTTCATATTATCCACAAATGAGTTTGTAAAAGACACTGAGATGAAATGGCTAGAAGTTCAATTAAGGGATAAGAGAGAGCTCAGCTTCAGCAGCGATGGATGAAAAAGAGGCAAAGAAAACTTTCCAATTTGCCATTCAGGGAACATGATAATCTTTGCTTGCCGATGCTTTGAGTCCTTCAGTGGGGGAGGATGACAAGGAAAAAGAAGTCTTTAAATTAAAAATTCTCCCCTGATTCTCAAAGGTGCCAAACAGCCCAAGCTCTTCGTTCCTTTGGTGGGTGGAGCAGGTGCTGAGCTGCTCTGAAGTCAAGCTGTGCTCATTTTTGTCTTTCACAGCACTAACTTGAAGCAAAGGCCAGATTTGTCTCCTTTGTGTGGAAGTCACACGTCTTTTTCTTTGTCAAATAAACTGGTAACTACATAACTATTAAATTAAATTAAAAAAAAAAAAAAAAAAAAAAAAGCTTAAATAGATTGCATGAATGTTATGCTCATACTGAATCTCTTCAGGGCTTTGAGAGCCAAAGGGCTTAAAAGGAAAATTTCAATGGCAAAAAGAAGTCATGGCATGTCTGCAGTAACAACAGTTCCAGCACGTTTGTTATAAAATAGTGCCTGTAGGTGAGGTATCTTTAGTGAAATTAAATGAGGACTCTCAAGTTCTCTTGGTTCTTTTGACAACCTTTTATCAGGTTGGATGACACGAGATCTTTCAGAACTTTATCGGCCTTGAAATCTGAAGATTTTCAGCCGAGAGTAAAACATGCACTTCTGCTTTGAGGTCCCACATGCAGACAAAACAGCTGACCTTCCCCGGTTCTGTCGGACTTTATTTCCTTACACAGACTTTTGAAATCAGAGCTGTCTAGCTAAATAATAATTCTCTCCTATTCCTCCACAATATGTTCTTTAAGAAGTATCTGCTCCTCCGTTTGTTCAGGAAAGTTTATTTTGGGGTCAAACATGATGAAAATGCTTCTTCCCGTAGATCATACTTTTCTCCACCTGAATTACAGCGTGACATATCCTTGCAAAGGCTGTGTATTTATCAGAAAATTGGGTAGATTTAAAATTAAAATTTCAGTTCTCTTTTTTTTTTTTCAGCTTCTCTTTCGGAATGCCAGCCTACTCTTCCCTCTTTGGAGGTAGCTTTTAAAAGGCACCTCTACCACAGGAACAACAAATCCCGACTTTCCTTTGCAAAGAAGGGTACGGAAGGAGAGGCATAGCAAACGCTGCTTATTACTCTCTTAAATTTGGTTAAATCCTGTGTTAGTCTTTGAGCTGTAAACATTTGAGTAATTTAACACGTGCTGATCCTATTCAAGCCAATTAGATTACAGGCATATGTTAAATTAGCCACTTCTACAAGATTTTTCAGGCTTTTCAACAGAACTCCTCTGAATTGCTTAGTGCTTGCACAGTAACTTAACACAAAGTCACAATATTTGTAAAAGTGCTGATGAGGTAATTTTGAAACTATAGGTAAAGAATTTTGAACCAAGAAGCTAAAATTGGGCAGATGTTTGATGATTTCTGCATTTTGTTTTCTGCCGTTCCTGGGGAAATGTGCCTAAAGTCCCACTCCCATTCAGCAAAACAACTGATATTCCTCTAAAAATATCAATTCATGTTTATTAAAAGTGTTCTTCCTCCTCTGGCTTAGATTTGTTTATCTAGCAAGAACCTTCAGCCATACAGATCCAAGTAGATAAGCAGGGATAAAGTAGTATTGCCTACAGTGTTTGCCTGGTGCTAATACCCACGTGCTAGCAAAGGCTGGGGATGACTCGCACCTTGAGGAATGTCACCGTGTGCTGTCAAAATCCACGTTGGCTTGTCCAAAACCGAGGCTGTTGGAAAAACATATCGTGCCAGCATTTGTGAGCCTGAAGGTACAGGAGACATAAGCCATGGACATTGGAGGCATGGCCTGAAAGAGAGGGGTCTGGGTGCAAAAACTGAAGAGGCTGTGAGAAGGTGGCTGTCACTTGACAGGGGAGCCTTCTCTTTCAGAGACACAGGGTAGAAAATGCCGTTAAAAGGACACGGGTGGTAGAATAAGCCCACTGGATTGAGGTAGCTGAGCAGAGAGGTTGGCAGCTATTGGGAATATCAGAATACCAAGCTCTCTTACAGAGAGCTTGGCCAACAGAAGTTGATGCTACCCTACTGCTTAGTTCAGGTAGAAAAGGACCATACCAGCTGGTTCTTAACCTTTTTTTTTTTAAGCTTTCCTTACTAAGAGTAACCATGCGCTAAACTCAAATACTTGCAAGCTGGAAAATGTCAGTATAAGGCAGTGGACTTCTTAGTTGACTTGGATCTCTGATGTATAGCTATGTGTGCTCATGTAATTGTTGGGGTTCCCGTGCGATCCTATTAATTCAGTATACTCATGGCTCAGTGTGCAAGGCATCCATCATTTATTTCCCTGCATTCTAAATTTGCAAAGTTGAAATGGGCCTTTCTCTGTTACCATTTCAGTAATACCAGAGAAATGAAATTTCCTGATTCCTATGCAAGGTAATGAAGGCTAAAGCTTTTTACGCATGGAAAATGCATGGTGACTAAACCCAAAATTGTCACAGGTCCTATTTGTGCTTGTAAGAGGTGGGTAAGAAATGATGGCTTGGTAGCCTTATTTTTTTTCTAGCACAAACTTTTTTTCAGTGTTGGGAATAGGACACTTCTTTTTCAGTTGTGGCTGTGTTAAGCTCTTCAAATCCGACATGACATGGCTCAGCCCTGCTGACAGGCTTGGTGTAACACTGGATTTGAGTTGCTGCATGTGCTGGAGGATCACCCAGCACACGAGCCTGTTCTACTCTTTATAGTACGTACACACTGCTAATACTTGTCGGAGTCCTGGTGGAGTACTTGGTCTGCCTGGCACATTGGTTTCCTTTTGCAAAGTATTTCTTCAGATGAGCAGACAGCAAACAAGGTGCATACATACAAACAGGTTAATTTCCACCAGCTTCAGCAGCCTAAAAGTTAAGTGACTATTTTGAGCTACTGACTGAGGCCTGCTTTGTGCAGTGAGCATAGTTCAAGCCATTCTCGATTTTCTGTGTGATGCGTGAGATCTGCTAGCCAACAACCTCTGTGATTCTGGAGCAAGCCTCCGGGATGAGTTTAGACTAGATACTTTGAACGAGCTGAAGTTTAGTCATCAAGAACCAAATATGCCACTTTGTTTTGATATTAAAGTCAAGCAACATGCCCACATTATGTAAGAACTCCATAACAGATACAGAAATAGCATCTTCTACATAATCTGGGATGATGATTAATTGCCATAACCCTGACACTTCTGTTCCCTTTTGGAAGTTCGTTGCATCTTTCATAACATGCTTCCTGCACTTTCATACTCATTGCAACAAAGGAGACTGTAACAAAGATCTGCAGAAAGCCATGTTTTCGTTAAACAGCGACAGAGAAGAGTATAAATGAGAGGAAGCTGCTGTGTAAGTGAAGATTGTTTTATAATGTATGTGCCCAAAGGATCCAAATCAAAGATAGGAGGGACCTCAGTTGCTACTATTTTAGTGGCTCACTTAGTTAAGAGGATCCTAGGGACAGACAGATAGATAGATAGATTCCAGGTATCTATGGAAAGTATGTTTATTACCTTAAACATACGTTTTTAACATACTTATATCTGCTGGAACTCATGAAGATCATGGGTCTTATCCAGAGCTACTTGCTGATAGTCTGCCACTGCTGCCAATCTGCAAATTGGACTGTAGCTTTTATCTTCTACTTTGAGTTGGACAATACTGGAATATGCAGACTACATTCACAATGCAAATACACATAGTTACTCATCTGGAGACTGAGGATCTTATATTAGCAGTGCTGTTACAGCACCCTTCTTTCTCTATTTAGAGAATTGCCCACTGCATTCTTATCTTGAGGATTAGGGAAGACTTCTGAAATGATACTTCATCTCTGGATTATAGTGAGTATATCTCCAAAAGAGAGCCTGAGTTGAGTTTCAAAGGAAGATCTGATCTGAGAAACGTGGCACGCTTTATCTAAAATAATGAATGATTTCTTGATAGCTTGAGTCTACTGTAGGATTAAAACTTCTGGGCATATATAGCAGCTCCGTTGATCACTTGAGCCGCAATTAAAAAGTAGAACAAGTACACTCAGAGTATTGTTTTTGTGTCAAAAATGCTCCTTCATGCTTGAAAATGATAAAAAATTGCAATCGATCCCTACAACTGTTGTGTTCATCTTTATTGATCAGGCAAAAGAAAGATAAATCGCAGCCCAAATAAGATTATAGTAAATGTTAGCAGTGTAGGGGACTGGAGGATGATAGAGAGCTATTCATCATCTCAAATGGTGACCTGTCCGCACTTGCCCCATAGTCAGTCTGCTGTCTAATCACATACCCATTGATTTCATCTACGTCCAGGCAACCTGGATGTGACTGTCATTGGGCAGCTGAGATTGCTGAACGCAAGGGGGTCACTGGTGTGAGGAGGATTTCATTTTCATTTTCTTACTGGCCAACCATGATTTATGGAAAAATAAATGACCCCCAGTCACATGCGTGGAAACCTTGATTTCAGTACAAATGAATTATTAGGTCTGAATCTCAGAAGCAAGAGTGCAGTAGACCACTGTGCTCTTTGTGATCTGTGCATGCCCTTTGACCCCAGGAGATGTTACACAATTTGTTATAATTTGTGGTAAAATACTAGGCTTGCAATGCAATTTTACCCGCGTTTGGAAGTGATGTTCTTTTCGGTGATTTCTGTACTTTTCACGTTCATAATTCATGAGGAAGGACCTTGGAAGATGATCGCCTCAAATGGAAAGGATAAAAGTTTTCCTTTTATTCTTTTGGATACCGCTGCCTGTTTTGGAGTTTCCATCACATCTTTGTGCCGTAGTGGCCTTTCTTCCCTGCGTTTCTCATAACATAATTTGGCACAGAGAAATGTTGTTCGGGACGTGTTTGCTCACCCACCAACCAAGGAGACAGTCACCTTTGGCTCTTTCAGAAAAGTGACCTTTCCATTTATAGGGTTTCTTTGTTTGTTTTCTGGCATATTGCTTTCTCAAGGTCTTAAGTAAGTGTAAGTGCTTATTTTACCCAAAATAAAATTGGAATGACACTTTCCATGGACTGCATTGTTCAAGCCATGTATGCTAAATGCTCTAAAGAAGCAAAATCGTGTTGTGGCGTGAATAACCTCAAACCATGGCATTAACCTACAACAGGTAGGTTGTTAAAAAAAGGATTCAAAAGGTTTTGTGTGTAACCATGCAGTGTATAATTGTAAGAGTTTTGTTGCCATGTTAACATGACTTCCTGGGATGCCAGATGACTTGAAAGTTGCAAAGCTAAGGAGGAGCTCTTGCAAGTGCCAGCAAAACCTTCGTTCATCTCCGCGAGATTGTTTTTCCTATTGACCTGACTATTCACAGAAAAAAAAAATGTTTTAGAGAACTTTTGAACTGCTTTAACTTTTTATTATTCCTCCAACTGTGAAGCCAGGTGCCTTAGTTATTACATCTTAAGTCCAACTGTGCTAGGGCTATAAAAATCTCTTTAAAAATACCAGGTATATATTATCTAGACATGAAGCATCACAACATTATAGTGATTTGTCTTTGAATATTGTATGTCCCACTGAGAAACTTTGCCATTTTTATGTATAGAAAAGTTTTATTGCTTGCTGACTCAATCTTGTCTGACCTGCATTGTGGAAATTAATGATTTGGTGGAACTGAGAGAAAGCTTTCCCTGGTTTAGGGGAGATGAAAATACGCTCCAAAGCTGCCAGGAAAAAAAATATATATATATTAATAACTGATTGAAGCAATTTGGAAGTATGGAATATTAAAAGAACTCCCTGCAAGAGGCATTATCAAGGCAAAGAGCAAAAAAGAAAATCAAGCAATAGTTAATTTATTGTGCCGCTTTGAAGTCTGACATGAATATCACCTGCAAACTAGCTGGGGACATACGTATAAGTAACACAAATACATACATGCAAAGAAGCGTGCCTTCAGTATTTTGATTTATTTTCATCATGGAGAAGTTTCACAGGCTCCAATATTACCTAGGGTAAATGTGGGATTCTTACCCCAGGTCTCTCTGCGGTTTCCTTCTTGAGGAGGGAAACCATCTAAACCAGCTCTTTTTATGCTGTCTCTTTTGCATAACCTTCCAGAGCCAATGGGACACATTTGGCAAAAATGACACACTTACCAAAATGTCTGTGGAACCTTTTCTGTAGAATATCTGTTAGGAGGGTTCTTGTTCTTTTGTTGTTGTTTTATTTGGAGTGTTTTCGTTTGTTTGTTTTTGAGCAACTGAAATGTAAAATATCTAAATTAGCATTACTTAGCAGGTATTAAAGTATATATAATTGACAGTATATGAAATTTGTATTAAGTTTTTTATTTTATTTTATTTTATTTTTACTTTCCAGAGCGCCCAGTTCTACAAAGTAACCACAGAACAATACCAAAAAGCTGCCGATGAAGTGTCAGCCCGGTTCAAGTAAGTCCTTTCTACCATTGCTTTTGAAGCTGGCAAATAAATGATTTTTTTTCCATATTCAAATGCATTGTAACTCCTCTTTCTGCTATCGTAGATCCTATCAGTCTGTGTGGGAAAAAGCCCTGGTTATTCAGATGAGAGAATTTTCAAGAATTTGGAGGCAATGCATAGTAACCATAAGCTGCATAGAAATTAGAGGCACAGTTAGTAATATACTAATTAATTTATATTTGATAAGATGCATGAAATATTCTAAAAATACACTCCTTAACATTTTTTCTCAAGTGGAACAACAAAAATGTAGTTCCAGCTTTGCATTACAATAGTATTCATCCTGTGCTTGCATGATGTGAAAGGATTTAAATTAGCAACTTCGCTTTGCCTGTACCAGTGAAGGTCAGATTAAATAATTTTTATTAGTCCTGAGGATGGTTAAATGAAGATACAGTAACTGATGGATCAAAGTGACTCTGACCCTTAACCTTGGACTCTTCCCTTTCTGCTGGTTCATCCATTAGGCAGAAGGTTCCATTTATCATTTTAGTATGGATACAAAGAGAACTTTTACAACCTTAGAGTCACAGTGGTAACTAAGAAATGCTGTGTAAAGTCAATTATTCTGTGACCATTTTTAGGTTTGTGGAGGGATTTAAAAGGAAATGAAAGAATTTTGGGGTTTGGTTTGTTTTGTTTTTTGGTGGGCAAGATGAGGCAAGGCTTTTTGGAGCTGCTGCTATTGATAAGAACTTCTTAATTTTAAGATAAAAACATTTTATCTTTTAATATCAGGGGTTGTTAATACCCTCTAGTGTTTATATAAAATCTTCTGTGCTGGTTAACAATGCAGAGTTTATATCACTGAGGACTGAACTCATTTGTCCCTTAAACAAGAGGGACAGAATGACCATTGACTCACGGAGTGATTTAAGTATAATTTGGAAGGCTCCCCATTATGGATGGGAAGCCCGATACGTTGTCATTCATTATCATTATTCTCACCAGCGTAAGATTCCCATCGAAGATTCCCTCGAGGGAGTATTTCTCCTTCCTTTGTTACATTAGGTTATTTTCATATTTTGAAATCTAATTATTGCCTAATCTGACTTTGATTATTTCAAAAAGAGACTGTATTGTGATTTGAAGTAGTATTTGATAGCTTAGATGGTTATTGTGGCCAGAGGTGGGGAATGTTTTTTTTTTTATTATTCTGTTTGTTTTTCCCTAGTATATAAACAATTTCCAAAATACATGCTTTGTTGTTCTTTTTCTTTTGCACAAACAGCTGGCTAAGGGGCCAGTGCTCAGCATCGGGCAGTATCTACAAATTTTAAGAACACCATTTTGAAGGATCTTTTATTCTGTCTGCACAAACCGAAGGCTGTTTAATAAAGAGGGATTTGGTTAGGGAATCAGAGATTCCTAACAGTTGATGAAATTGGTTGCTTCTTAATTTTCTAGAGACTGAAGTTATAAATAGAAATTAACTTTTTGACTAGTCTTCACTGCAGTGCCCTTACTGAAATTGGAGTGCTTCCTTTGCACTTCAAGCCATTTTTTCCTGAAAATTATTTGGAGGTTTTTGATTTTAGTGGATCCAGTTTTGGTCCGTTGTGTTAAAAACAAAAGGAAAACATTATCAGGAGGAAAATATATCTGAAACATGCACGTAAATTGGAATAGCTTTGATACAGCACATGAAATATCAGTATTACTGTATCATTTTAAATTCTTCCCGATATCAAATCCTTTAAATGGCCTGTCTTTTTACTGAAGGTTTAAATTCAGCAGCCGTTATTCTAGCACTACCTTTTGTATGCAGCTTGATGGATAAATTATGAATGATTTAGTGAAACCTGAAGATGATGCTCTTTTGGTGTCGCCAGGCACTTCTCATGTTCAGTTTAATTGCATGTGAGGATTGAGGAGAGAGTTTCAAGCGATGGTGTTTAAAGAGCTTGTTTAATTGGCTGTAAAAGAAGAATTAAATAAGGTTGAACTGCTAAATTTTGTTAATGCATAAAGCAATGTGCTGCATGTCAGTGTGATTTCAGGTTCTAAGTGAGAGATTAATAGATCTAATTGTGGGATTATTATAAAACAGTCTCAGTTAATTTTAAACATGTCTAGAATGAGTTGAAGAATAAGTTTTATTGAGATAACTTGTATTTCCTAAACTTTTTAAACCGTATCTCTTTCAAGAGCAAAGAGTAGGGGCTAATTACTTAAATATTTCCTGGGTTTTCCTTTCCTTCCTCCATTTAGTCCTTGAAATTACATCAGCTGTGGCTTCATCAGCCTTTAGGGATAATTCACCCCTTTGAAAGGGGAGAACCTATCCCATATAGGCTCGTGTCCGAGAACTGACAGCTCTTCTGTACTTTGTCTGCAGCCCTTATTGATGCCTGCTTATTACCTTCTTCGGTGCTGCCTGGGTTAGACCGCTATTCCAAATGTTCATGATAAATGTTTTATCTCCATGAGGTCCTGATTCACATTGATCAAATTCTGAATTATCAAATGGTTCATCTCTTTAAGACACTAATTCGCATTGATCAAATTCTAAATGACCAGGTTCAGTCAGTTCCTGCAGTACACAAATTACATTAAAACAACATTACTAGAGCATGCAGCCTTTTCTAATGTAGGAGTTATGTTACCCGCAGTTACATTATAACCAGAATTATTATATTATGAAGATGTCTCTGTTATAATCAGAAGTTGACACAAGAAGAAAAGAATGCGTTATTACAGGAAGAGCCAGGCTTTGGGCGAAGATTTGGGCTTTAAGTAATCAAATTGTACATTTGTATTGTTTTTTTTTCCCTTAATTTGAAGGGCTGGTATCTCGAAATTTGGCAGCTGCAGTGGTGACATTTTATTCCCCCGCGGTGTTTGGAGCCAAGTAACAGCTTGATTATTCATTTAGGAACGGAGTAAGCAGATAGGGCAAATCCTGCCTAAAATAAACATTTCTGCTTTATCTCCTGTGGGTTCAGATTCCTTGCAGTGGGTAACACTTACAGCTGTGTGCTGGTACTGTTTCAAAACATTTAGCCCTTCCTCTCCTGCTCACACAGAGCCAACAGGCAGCTGCTTCTTGCTGCTGGTTTCTGGGCAAAAACGCTGAGCTGAGCAGTATCCGAGGTGCCACAGCCCTGAGCCTCATCCTGCTGTGTCACTTCAGAGTCACTTCGGTGTCACTTCTAGACTCCTGCACCTCCAGTGAACCTGAATTCTGGATGTCGTGCTTCACAGCGTTGAGACGTGTTGGCATGTTGATAGGCTCCTGGGTGAATTTATCCCCTGCAAACAGCTTTAATCACGGAGGATTCTTCACATCACAAGACTGTTGAGCGTTCATTCTGAGTTTCAGGTTCTGATGGCTTTATTCCCTCGCTCCAAGACAGCTGGTCGGGAGCCCTGTCGTCAGAAGGGATGCCTCTGGGGAGCCGCAGGGTTCGTTTGATTAAAGGCAGCGAGGTGCAGGGCTTGCTTGGGCTGCTTCACGCCGGTACCGTCTTCTGAGACTTCTATTAAAAACAGTTTCCCAGACCGATTTGATTTATTTCACGTGCTCCCAGATCATTTCGATTGCTCTGATAATTTGATCATAGATGGAGGTGAGGCCTTGGTGTTAGCACGGCATCAGGCTGTTGCAGCCTTGAAAATAGTTTAATGGGGGGGTTGTTTTGGGGCACAGTGAACAAGAGTATAAGGCAAAACATCAATGCCGTGCCTTCCTTCAGTTACTGATTTCTGTAACATAGAGCTTGGTTTATTAATGCTTACATATGATAAAACATAAACCACAATAATTATGTTTTATGGTCATCTGTAAATACCTAGAAACATTAAGAATATTTCCTGTAAGTTGTGTTTTACCTAATGTGTTTTTTGAACTGGAAAATGCAGCTGAGAATGTTTGTGATGAAGTCATGTTGAGTAACAGTGGCACTTCGGTGTAGTTCTCTCACAAAGCAATGATGCCTGTTCTCTGAACATTAAAAATAGGCAGTTTAGAGAGAAAATAAGCTTTGTAATGACACCACTGGACTGATCCCAGGAAACTGGGTTTGTTTCGAGGCACAAGTTGATTTCCAGGGACTCTTTGGTGCTTTCTGTAAATAAGGAATATTGATAGCTCCTTAATGCAGACATCTTCAGTAACTGCCATGTGATACTCACATGACTGTGGTGTAGAAATGTTGGATATCTGCATGTTGGATATCCATGTCAATAGCTTGTTCTGTTGTCTCCGCTTCTGCAGATCTGATGGTGAGAAACTTTCAGTTTTCCAGCAACTCCTTCTGCCACCTTAATTAGCATCAGTTGCTTTTAAAAACTAAAGTTAAAAGAACAGATTATAAATTATTTATGAAATACCACATAATATTTTTCAGTAAGAGAAAATAGAAATCTATTTAGAAGCCTTTGGACAGAACCTGCATGCTTGCCTCCTTCTAGTTGCGCTCCCCTTTGCTCAGCCGAAGACAATGGACTCTAAGTAGAAACATCCGAAATTCATCTTTTCTCTTTCAAACGTAGCATCCATTGTAGTGCTTTGTCATGAAACTGTTGTTTTAATACTGTTGGTGATACCGTTGTTGGTAGTAGTCTTAAATTCTTTGTTCTTAACATTTGAAAAAATGACAAGAGAATTGCAAATGTTGTATTATTTTTTGTGTTTGTATGTAACTGATTATTTAATTTGCTAGTTCTACATAATATAATTATCCTTACAGTGTAACTCTGGCAGTAAGTCATGTCCTCTTTTCACATCGAAGAAACAAAAATAAACCTCAAACCCCATAACTGGACTCACTCAAATCTTAATCAGTGAGTCAGTGAGAGAAGCATAACTTGTCACGATGCTGTTTTGAAAGCAATGCCACGTGTCGCAGCTGGGGCCCGTGGTCCTGAGTCACCCAAATGTCCCACAGGACTTCTATGTTTGTGAGTTCTGCTAGAAGGAGTGCACAATGTTAAATACCATCAACTCACCTTAAACCACACAGCTTTTCTTAGCGGCAGAGGTACTTGAACAATCTTTCTTTCTCCTGCCCCTTTTGGGTGCTTTAGTTCCCAAAGGCTTCCTCGCTGTGTAGCTGCCCCAGCAGTGGTGTTCACACCATACAGAACATGGTCCGTGGCAGTGAGCTGCTTAAATAAATAACAAGTGCTGTTGTGTGATAGCTTAACGGCCTTGCACTGTTCGAGCAAAGTGTAAATGGTGTTTTGCGCGGTGGATGTGGCACTGTCACCCCTCTTAGCTGGATTCAGAAAGTGCAGAGCTGCTTCAGGTGGAAGAGGAGCTAATAAAGAGGCTACAGATCTTTTCTGCCTCTGTTATTTATCTTGTACATCCCAAATTCTGTTCCTTTCAAATGCAAAAGGAACAAAACAGAATTGATTTGCTTTGCTTAGCCCTTTCAGCCCATACTCGGTCCTAATAGACTCATCTCAGTCCTGCCACAGTAGAGCTCATTTGAGCGAAGTGCTTGACTTTCTACCATTCCTTGTACCTGTGGTTTTGCTTCTTGGACAAACACAGTGCTCCTTGGCTGGGCAAACACTTCACACCATGTCTGCCTAGATATGCCTTTGTGAGGAAGCAACAGTTATTATATTGTTATGTAATACTATATACGATAACTCAGCGATGTATTTCTGCCTTTTGGTTAGAGTTGCCTCTTGCTTCAGCATCTTGGCTTGACGAACGGACTTTGGTGGTCAGTATTATCCCTGTCTCCGTTTTTCTCCAACCTGTGAACATACAGATGAGGATTTCCTTTGAACAGCTTTAAAATATCAAAATCCTATAAACCCTTCAGTGCATTTACCTATGAAATGATGATCACTTCATAAATGACAACTTGAGTTTTCCCTACAGCAACGCAGATATTTAACTTTATTCCTTTGATCGATGGAGTCCATTAGGAATGAGAGAACTCAACAGAGCTGGATGAAATATTAATTGTGCACTTTTGAGCTAGATGCAGATTCATCCTGAGCGAAGTGGGAGCGGGGGATTCTGGCATAATATCTGTATGTTTTTCCGGTAAGCCCAGAACCGAGAGTCTGTTTGCGTGGGGACATGTTTCATCGAGATATTCGAACTCGAATGTGAACCTTAAATGTGCTTATTTGGGCAGGAGATAATTTTGAAGCATTGAATATGTTACTATACTGAGAGTTATATTAACTTTTTTTAAAAAAAATCCATTATTCAAAATTTATTTAGGGCATTAGTTAAGAGGGCCAAGCCAATTCTTTCCCTATTTGCCTGTATCTTTTTTAGAGATCCCGGGTCCATTCATTAAGGCTTTCCACAGGCTATCACCAATTTTTCACACAGTTAGATACTTTATGGTCCAGAATAGGAAAAGCAATTGTAAAATTCATTTCAGTAAAGCCCAAAGTCGTGACTAGGAATTTTTTATCTGATATGAATTAGTACTTAAAATAACAAAAGATTTGCTGGAAAGTAGTTATAATAGGATAAGCTTTCTAACAGATGTAGTCAAACAGGCCTAGTTGTCTGAATGTCCCTTTCCTCTTCAGGTGTGTCTGGTTGATGTTAGAAGGAGAAGCACGTGCTCCTGCCTCAGCACACCACGGGTTTTCTGTATTTGCTTACACAGATACGTTAAGTCATTTTATAGACTTCCTCCTGAAAAGCGAGCAAGTGAAACTCTTCCTTCATGCATCAGTGGCCAACAGTTAAATTGGCGCGTTCCCTAGTTTTGTGTGCTGGTAATCAACCGAGTCCCCTGAAAATTGATGGATGCACTCATTAAGGGCAGTTCTTGCTGCTGGCTGCAGTTTTCCTGAGCCACTTGTAACCAGGGAGGACCGAGCGCTCGCGGCACACTTGGCACGTAGAGCTCTGCTGTGGTACATCTGGCTCCCCGCTCCCTTTCAAGGACTAAAGCCTCTCGTTTTAATACGTTAAGCATCCTTTGTTGGGATTTGGTGTACACACAAGTAAATGATTTCCCAATTACAGTGTTAAACCGAGGAAGGTTAAAACCCACAGTCTCTTCTTTTTTATTATTTTGTTCTGTGCATTGTAATCTTGTGTTGCTGAGATTTACCAATACCTTTTTTAAGGACTTTTTAATGAGTCCAAGCCATCTGTAGAACCAAAGCCTACAAATCTCACAGCCCCCACTTCCGAGCGCACAGCAGCAAGCCTCTTTTTCCAGAAGGGAACAGGTTTTGCAGAGTTGATGGTGGTAATGCTTTTTTTCTAAGAAGCATACACCTGTTTCTGGTTGCAGGGTAAAGAATGAATGGCCAATTACCCCGACATGTTCGAACACGACACTTCACATGGCAGGAGCTTGTGCTTTCTGTTTGGTGGAGGCCCCCAGCTATGTAACCATCCGTTCCAAAATCACGGGGTGGAAAGAAGGCGATCCTTGATCAGCTGCTAATATTGGTGCGTGTGCAAGCTGCGGGGAGGGAGGTCAGTGCCACTGACCTTTGTTTTCCCAGCAGAGCTCTTGAACAAGATGAAGTGATCAAAGCAGGATGCCAGTACATCAGCACGATCTCATTACTTTGTAAGCTGCATGCACAGATGCTGCTGTTGCTGCATCAGGCGTCACTGATTTACATTCATAACACCTCCATTACAGCTCATTTGCTGCTACTTGTAATTAACCAGTTCTTCCTTTTTTTTTTTTTTTCCTCCCTTCCAGTAGTGTTGGGCTAAACCGGGGGAAAAAAAATAGACTGCAGTCATTCTGCTTAGACTCCATCGAAGTGAAATCATGGTTGTAAAGCCAAAGCATACAGTAAACATTTGGAGAAATAATATCAAATCATGTGTGTTGTTGCAAAATGTGGTCATACTCAGAAAATAAGGTTTATAAAAATAGAATTAAGATGGCTCATAAAGTAGTTAAGCTGTCCTGTTGGCTTCTAGTTCATATGAGGTTAAGTTCAAAAGTAAAACTTCCCCCTTTTATTGCCAGGAGTAAAAACGATTACCTGGACTTGAAAATCATACAGTTTCTTTGGTATCTGGCAAGCATATTCCACCTACCTTGCCCTGTAAGTCTGAAAGACTAAATGGAATAAAAATATGTTATTTATTTTCCTTTGTGGGAAGTTGATAAAGACATCAGACATGCAGAGAGCAGGTATGCTGCAATAGCTCCTTCTCTGAGCAGAGCTACACTTTTAATTACAGTTTATCTACCGGTATTGCTTTTTATCTTCCTATTTACTTAGGGCAGTCTGAAATGAGATGAATCTTGGTGGAGAGTACCATGCAAATTTTGACCTGAGTGAGTAGTCAGGGCTTCAGCATAACACGACAGCCAGGCCTGGAGCATTCAACAAGCTTCGTATCTTCCACCACTCACCCAGCAGCCGGGGAATCCTGCTGCCTCATTTACATTTTTTAAATAAAGCCCTCATTCTCAAGACGGCAGAGCAGCAGAGATATGCTGCTGGTACGAGAACCAGATCGCATTTGTTTAAGGCTGGTCCTCCTGCGTCTTCGGTGCGTAGAACACGGAGCTGCAGCTGTCAGCATCTGGAGCAGGGGGTGCTGCAGCTGCTGGCAGCTGGATGGTTGGCACCTGGGGGTGGCACGGGATCGCCGTGTCACTCTGCTGGTCTGATGGAGGAGGAGGTTCATTCCTTTGCCTCTGGCAGGCTCGTACAAATAAATAAATAAAGTTGTGCCAGGTCTCACGTGGTTAACCTGAATTTATTGGGGAATAGAACAAAACTGTGCAGCAGGCAGCTGGCAAGAGGTGTGCTGCATGGAGGTGGGGTCACAGAGAAGCCCTTATATGTTTGTGGAGGATTTGTGCTTTTTTATGTATTAGAATGCCTAGCAAATTGCTTCCTAAAGTAGATTTCACTTTGATTAGTCCATTTAGGTTCTACTGCGATAAAAATAATGAAAGCACCTGTGTATGTGAGACAGAAGTGCATTCAGTTATCCCTTACAGGTAGAGGACTGGACTGAGGTCAGAGGGGTAGTACGTACCAAATGTGAGCCTAGAATTAAGAGGGCAGTGATTGTCATTTTTCACGAATGTTATAGGCTGTTCTTCCTAATACAATCTATTTTTTTTTTCAGTAACTTGATTGATTTGGGTCTCATTTATACGTAAGAGGGCAGAAGCTTCTATTTTCCGTCTTAAATAGCATTGAATAGTGACATTTTGGCTTTCATTGTTGATCCTCTTAGTAGCATGTGCAGCATAAAATAATTGTGGTTTTGAAAAATACAATTTTGATTCTTAAGATCTTTGATTTTCTAGAAGTTGACCAGAGCATCAATGTGTACATTTTTGTATAGCTGTGAAAAGTGGAACAACATTGGTTTTGTCCTCATAGCCGTTACTACTTCTTCACACCTCCAAACTCATATAGTTTAACAGTTACTCTCCTTCAATCAGAGGAATTTTGACATTTAGATAACCAAATTTTAGACACTAGTGGCCTTTTTTGAATATGGTCAATATTATTTTTTTTCCTAGGAGATGTGAACCTTCAAAAGAAAATCCTACTCTTCTTAGCTTGAAATTCCCAGCAAGTTTTCCTGATGGGCATCTCTAAATGCAGCTGCATAAGTCGGTTAATTGATCAGAACATAGCCATGTTGGCTACGAAGCCTTGTTAGGTGGAAGCACTCAGGTCTAACAAGATGGTCTATGTCCCTAGCAGAAAATTCAAGTTTTACTTATTTCCCTTGAAATACTATTCCATTATTTAATATATATTCTATACTGGAAATTTTTGTGCTGATGTTCAGCCTGCATTTTCTTTAAATTTTGTTCTGTTACTCTCAGTGCTCCTCATTGCAAACCACTAAGTTATTTTCTGGACATGCTTTTTGATTCTTTCAGTGGTTATCGCTGCATCTTTAAATCATGAGTCCTGACATCCACAGGAGAAAGTGTGTATATTGGTCGTGAAATATCCTAACCAGTTTTTGGAATGCTTTTACAACTGCTGACCATGTTTTCTCACTTTCTTGAGTGTGAGCTTCATTTTTAAGCAAATCAAAGCTCTTTTGCTGGCATTTCTGAGGAGGGGATTTCCAAAATATTTTTGTTTTACTTAGGGATTTTAAAACATTTGGCTTGTGTGGGTATGATCTGGTATTTTTGTTGCATGGTGCACACTTAGAAGCATGAAGAACACACCACTTTCTAACCCTAAAAGAACAGGAGAGGGCACACAGCTGTTCAGTAGGAGAGATTTTCCCCTGTTACTGTTTATGAACGGTTAAGCGTTAGAGGGGTTTGTCAATTCAAGTGCTGCCTGCCTCTTTGGAGGATCCATAACTGAAATTGGAAAACTCGTCAATATTTTAAAAAAATCGTAAAAATGCACTCTCTTGCACTGTCTTCTGCATCTCCATTAATCTGCCCACAATATAAAATCAAAGTAGAGTCCTGAAACATTTAAAGTACACGTTTAAGCCTTGGGGAACAGGACTGGAGAAAATAGATAAAACTAATATGTGGATCTTTAAGGAGACCACTCGAGTGCCATGTCCGTGGCTATAAACGTTATAAAGATAGAGTCCCCTGTCAAGGATGTGTGAAGACGGATAGTGTTCCATAGCCAATGCTGTGCTGTGCCATATGCATTACGGGAAGCACCAGAAGATCAGGATCGAAAGGTTTTGCGAGACAGGCTTTATAGATCCGCACGTAATAGACTGCTGCTCTGTCTACACTGCTTTACTGTTAGTGAAATCTTGCTCTTGCATGAGCTGATGAAATGCAGCCCCTTTTGTTGCATCTCATACATTCTTTTCCCTCTGCTGTGTCTAGATACAGTACTTTGGCAAAAAAAAAAATGTCATAACCTTCTCAATAAAAAGATGCCCTAAGCACAGTCAGTGTGGAATTTAGAAATAAGTCCTTTATGGATAATTTCAGTGTCAAATGAATCTAGTTCACCAGCTCTTTTCTACTATGTATTTTGGCTCCTTTAGGTAGAGATATTACGGGTATTCTCCTGGGTAGTCTACAGAGTGGATTTTGGTGGCTCTTCAAGATTAAGAATAAAGCTAATCTATGTAATGCCTCTACCCCAATATGTCTTTATTTTAAACCTGGGGACCTGTTGGTCCTTCTCACTGGTCACATAATGTGATGCTGCATGGGACAGAGGTAGTCTTGAAGTTACCTTGTGTTTAGGCAGATAAAGTTGTTGCTGCTCTTTGGATCCCCACAGGATGGATGTGTGACGGTCAAACTCCACCGGCCACTCCATCGGCCTCTTGTTCTGGGTGTGCACTGTAAACTGAGTTTTTTTCAGGTAACATCCAAATACATCTTATTACAGATCAGGCATTATCCCTTACTGCCCTTAGTGGTGTGTGTGTGTGTACTACTGAGAGTAATTTTGTGTGATTCTGTCAAACTTTGTGTTCAGTGCTTGCGTATAAGTCTTCCTTGGTCGCATAGATCTCTGCTAAAAGGACGTACTGAAATACTGCTCATTTGCACTTCTTATTATGGTTTCTTAACATGATATGATTCAACGATAGGCATTCTCCTGAGGTCTTTATTTTGTCCGTGTAAATCCATATTATGGTACAATATACCTTTCTTGAGCTAGGAGAGATAAAGCCATTGTAACGGACAATCATTTTAGTGAATAATGAAAGAAATGAGAAAAACAGTTATTTCTCTAAAACTTTCCTGGCCACTTAGCGTGGGTCCCAGTTTCAGGCCATTTAGGAGATCCATTAAGCCACTGGGTTGCTCCTCTGCATGCATTAGTAACAAACTCAGCGTAATATGGAACAGGCTTGCCGTATCATGGACACATTTATGAAGATTGATAACAGCCAGGGTTCAGTGTTAACTTTTATTGTCAAACAGGCTGCAGGAAAAACTGCCTAGTATTGCTTTTCCTTTGATTTATGAAAAGGTTGCTACATGAAAAAGATATCACATAAAATAGCTCTGCTGGCAGTAGCATTATAAAATAGGGCCGTAAGTAGACCAAACAATAACTAACTGCAATTATGTTCATTATTATCTCTCCAAGCTCTCTGTACCTTTGCTAGGATGCTTTCACTTGCTACCCTGGTAGTTTTAAGGTGGACCCACCTTTTCTGCGAAGTGGTATAAGCATGAATTCGGCCATTTTAGATTCCCAAAATGAAGGAAGTGATCCCAAATCAACTTGCTTGGGCGTTCCACAAACGGTGCGCAGAGGAAGAGGAAAGGTGTTGAGAAAAAAATGCTGGTTTTGTTACAATTTCCATCACTGAGGTATTTTGCTCAAAATTATTACTCTTCTCTTGAATGGGTTATTTCAGACCATGTTGTAGTCAGACCTCTTAAAATCAAGACCCAAACCCATCTGATGATGGCAGAGATGGCCAGGTTCCAGCTCTGGGTGGCAGGAAGAATTGGTTTCTTTCTCCTAGCCTCTGTAACGAGATGTGCTGTAACAGGAGCGAGTCAAATTCTTCGGTTAGCAGCAATTAGCAGCAAAACCTCAGCGAGAACCAGTTAAACTCAAGGGGCACGACCTAACTGGGGAAAACTTTCCTGGTTGATCTGAAGTTTGTCCAACTTAAGATACTTAAAAAAGCACTCCGCTACCCAACAACTATTTGAGACGGTGGTGAAAAAATGGGAACTTACAAATGGTACGTGATGAGGTTGTAAAACACGAGGCATCAAAATGACTTCCTGGGATCAGACTGAAGCCCCATCCAGTGACTTGGTGTCTCATTAATGCTGCCAGCACACGGTGAATGCATAAGGAGAGACCTTTCTAAGTTCTTTCCGAGTTGGCGGTGATGATTTTTGGAACACCCTTCTTGGTGTTAAACTGCTTTCCAGGTACCGTCATGTCCTGAAACAGACTCAGGGACCTGTCCGCCTGCAGGCAGTGAAAAATAACAAAGCAAATCATGAATGCCGTGCTTTACAACTCCTCTCTCTAAGTGCTGTTCGTGATTTGTTCATGGTGAGAGGTGCATTTTCCCTACTGGGATGCTAAGAAGGGTGTTGAGGTCATTATGTTTTCCTTTATTTCTACAGCACGTTGTACAAACACATTTAAACTAAGATATATTATAACAAGGTCCAGTACCCACTTATTAGCAACATGTTTGCAGGGTGATTATTCCTCGTTGTGTGTGTTTCTTAACACGTTATTGTTATTGCAGCCCAGCTGATTATATTTTATAAAGAGTGGCTTGCCACAGCAAGGCTTGGGGAAGTACACATAGTCTTTGTAGCTTATCAAAGTGAGTCCGAGCCTCTTTTTATTGAAAAACTTCATGCTCAAATGAAAAATTGGCATTTATTTTACTCTCTCTTAACTTTCAAGATTGCAACCTTCAGTTCCCTCCAGTAATCATCGCCCACGGGAGCAGTGATGCTTGAAGTGTTTAACTGTTGATTGCTTTTCCTGCGCGCCACTTCTGCTCATAAAATCTCTTATTTTTTTTTTGTGGTCGGGAGCAGGCTTTCGGGCCTCTTACAGTCAAACAAAACAGTTAAACATATATTGCTCAAGAGAGTAATATTTGGATAATAATGCGCCACCAGGTAGTGTCGTGTGGTGCTTCATATTGAGTGCAGCAGTTGACCTTTGCTAGAGATAAGAAGGACATCTCCTTATTAGAGCACACTCTGTGCCACCTCTATAAAGGGAAAGCTCTTTTTTAGCGTGAGGTGCTGTGAAGATTTTATTGTCACGAGTTTGGGATGATGATGATACTCGTGAGTTTACAAAGCCTGAAGTGAATTGTGTAGCTCTTGGGAAATACGCAGCGATAATAAATCCACGCTGTGGTTGTGGTTTTGGTTTGTGCTGCTCATTTGGGTGGTTGCTCTTTGCTCGGGTCTGTCTGTGTTCCCTTTGTGTGTGCGTGTGCTTTACTCAGGCAGTGACATACCCTTACCATGGAAAATTTAACATAGGGACATGAAGAAAATTAAATGGATTAAATATCCGTTAAAGTGGATAAAATTACCACAGTGTTACTTTGCCACCTTCATACAGAAACAGATGTCATACTGTTGCAAACTGATCTTTTTCTTTAGAAATTAGAGATACTTTATTGCATTTTACATAATTTTAATGATGATTAATATACCCAAGGAGTTGGGTCTGTTTGCAGACCGCTGGTGATATTAAGACATGGTACCACCCGGCGTTGTTGGCGGTCTTCGACTTGCCTGCTCGTAAACAGCTGAGCGAGCGGAATCTAGCTCATCCTCGTTAAATAATGTTTGGGGAGGAGTAATGAGACAGAGTTCAAGTGGTGCTACATGCAAACTAAAAATAATTTGTGATGCGAATTTACATTATGAGGTTTGAAATCAAGCGTTGATATGCTGATCATGCGTGCGTGGATGTGTGGGGTTTTGCTCTGTTCAACCTGAGCAGATTTATTTGACTCGTGTGGTTGGATTAGTTTGTTTCCCTTTCTGCCTAGTGGTCTAACAGGCTTACATATGACCAAGGTGATTGTTCTTACCTTTTCAAAGTAGGAAGCGGTTTGGATCAGTGCAAGACCAAGAAATTCTTTCTGTAATGTATGTATCATATCGTACATTACATAGATGCTATATGTTCCATGTGGATAAAACTGCACCTTTCAGAGCTTTCTCTTATTTTCTTATGTATCTTATGTTTCTAATATAACACTGTAGTTACTATATTTTCTACACCATAAAGGCATGCATGCCCATGTTGTAAGTGTAAGATTTGTATCATTGTCATCCATATGGCTGTTGATTTTAATATTTAAAGCCTACATCCTAGTATTTAGTAAAAACTGTTCTTTAAGCTGCAGGGTTAAAAATGTGCATCCTAAATTTGGGTAATTCCAGCATGTGGTTCCCTTTGCAGCTGTGAGGACCAGCTGTGTGGAAGGTACATTTGTATAATAATATGTTGGTGTACTTTGTATTTTAAGGTTTTTTGTTCTTTTTTTTTTTTTTTCCAGGGAGAGGAATTTTATAAATGAGCAGTGATTCGGGATAATAACTTTCAATGAATACCAATTTAAATAAAAATATTGAACCTAATTGTGCCTGTCAGGGTGGACTTGCTCTTCAAGGTGTTCAGAGCATCAGAAGTCCCAGCGGGTCAGATCAGAGGTCCTCCTAGCTTATCAGGCAACAGCGAGGAGTGGGTACTTGAGGAAAACCGTAAAAATAAGGGAATTAGACAGGGATGGCATTTTACCTTCAAACAGACAGTGAAGTGGGGCTTTCCTGAGCCAAACACTGTATTTTTGCTCATAATCCTTTGATGGACTTCTCTTACAGTACCTTGTAATTGGCTTTTGAACCCAGCTGTGCTTATGATACCCCCGGTATCCTCTAGCAGTGAGTTCCAGCTTTTCATTAGGTGTTGTCTGGAAAAGGCTTGAATTATGTTTTTGGTTGTAAACCTACTGCTAGAAGACTTCATTGGCTGTCTCTCTGAATAATTGCTCCTTATGCCATTGATGATTTCATACATCTGCCACATGTTTACTTGCAATTGTCTTTCTCCAGGCCGAAGAGATCTAGTCTAGTTCATGTAACGTCCTCAGAGGCTGAAGACCTCAGCAATTAGTTCACCAGTCTAATTAGGATTCCCAACCAGGAAGTCTTTCTGATCCACATCCCAATTTCATCCTGGTGTAAGTCCCAGCCCAACAGAGGGTTTAAGAATGTGCATAACTTTGCACATGCAAATGTGGAATTACTCACTTCTTGCAGTTACGCTTGTATTTATGTGCTTTGCCAGATTTGGGATCGTAAATTCTCTGTTAATCTTAGAGATGCTCTTTCCTCCCTGAATGCAATAAATGTGTTGTTGCACTACGAGGAATGGTTTCCACTTTGCTTATGCTAAAAGCCAAACTGCTCTCCTACCAACATATACCAGGTGGTTCGTCAGGTGGGAAACATTCACAGGGCAAAAAAAAAGATAAAAAACGACCTAAAAAGGTCAATAATGCTATCTGCCAGGCTTCTGTGTCGAACCAGGTTTTTGTCAACATATTGAACTTGACTTAGCGTACTCTAGACATAATTAAACGTCTGCCTCCAAGCAGTGCGTGTGCATGAATATGCTGGGATGTGTCTTTCCGCCTCTTCTCATCTCCATCCCTAAATTTCAGAGGTCGGGATGTTGGGAACAGATTTTAATTTGCTTCTGAGAGAGACGAAATAAATGAGAGAATGACAAACATTTGCTGAAGTTTTCGTCGGGGCTGGGATTGTGGAGTCTAAAAATACCGTGGGCAATATTAACACTGGAGCTGATCCCTCGTAGCACAAGAGATGCGTGTGTCAACAGGCAGAGGGGGTTGTGCTCAGCCTTGGGCAGAAGTCATTTTTTTAGCATTACTGTGCACTTTTAGTGTTCTCACTTGTAACAAAACAGGAACAACTGCGGCTCTCTTCCACCAGAGATTTGTTAGGAAAATTCTTTTCTTTTACAGCTTCTGGAAAAGTCACACTATGTAGTCAAGTGTAAATAAAAGCAAGAATCAACTCTGCAGTACTTGATCTTTTGCTGGCAGCACTTCCCACATGGTAATTTTGAGGGCTCTGTGTAGGCACAGTTTGATTATGGACTGCTTCACAACGTCAGTTGTAGATACTCCGAAATCAGATCGTGGTATTGCTTCCAAGTGATCTTTAGAAGAACAGAAGCATTTGGTTTGTGCTTTACACGTTTCGTAATGCACTTACAAGTCATCACCTACTTAATGTGCGAAGACAATTTTTAAAAATAATTTAATATAAAGAGTAAATTAATTTAAAAGCTAAAAATACTGGTGCAGCAGTAAGGATCTTCATTACCATATGCCCTTTTGTGTTTTTTTCCCCCTGTTCTCTGTTTTTGCAACTATTTTCTATACTGTAAACAACTCCTGTGAATCCAGCAAGCAGTGATTCTGTGGAAGTGGCTCTTTTTGGATGAGGTAATCTTAAAAAAACATAACCCCCCCAGCACCACCTTTTTGTGTCTTGGTGGAAAATACCCACTGTCTTGCTGCTGTTGCAGACTTGTCGCTTCCACGTCATCTCTGACCCGACCTTCTCCCTAGGTCTTCTCAGCTAGACTTACCTTTTGCTCTTGCTGACTCTTTATGCAAAACATACAAAACATGGCCCTTCTTGTCCATCTGCTCAGCTAAAACCCTCACAGTTCGTGGTATCAGTTATTGCAACATACGTTTTTTTCCCCCTGGCCACAAGAAGGGAAATCTTGCCTTGATGGCATCTGTTGAGAACGGTGTCGTTGATCATTTGCCTCCCAACATTCCCGTCATCTCCTTTTGTCATCCACTGGCTTCCCTTCCCCTGCATCACATGCAAGCTGCATGTCTTCCCTCTTGAAGCCCTTTCTGGCCCATTTCTACTTTGCTGTCACTTGCAGTCCCCGTATGCTTTCTCTCCGAAGCACTGCTGACACTACCTTCCCCCCCTCACTCACCCCTTTTACCAAACAAGCATCTGCTTTCACTGTTTCTCATTCTTACAAGAAATTTTCAATAGACGTAGGCAAAGGTAATTGATTAACTTTCCCAAATCCCTTTAAGATTCCTCTTGGTTGCTCATAAAGCACTTGAAAGCAGTTAGGCTGTTGCTGTGCCTATCGCGAGGGCACTGCCTCAGTTTCCTTTTGTTTCACCATCTTTTTATTATGCATCAATTCATTGCCTCTTATTTTGGGGGGCATTATAAGCAGGTTGAGGAAAGACACACCTTTTTTTTCCTTGCTTTGAATGCTACCAGTGCAGGTGGACTCTGATCACGGCTTGGCTCCTACAGCAGCAGGAGCAAGTAAAGCAGCTCAGGACCTCAGCTCCAACCCTTCACCACACTGTCGCAATGAGTCTAAGAGGTAATGTGATCCTTTGTGGGGGCTGATTTTGAAGCTGACACCTCCCTGGGCAGCACCAGACATGGCTGGGGGAGCGGCACGTGCTGGGGACAGTCCCCCTTTTGTAGCTTGGACACACAAATGCTGAGCTGCTGGTTTGGAGGGGACAAATTTACATTTAGGGGTGCAGGCTGGGCTGTGCTGCCTGGCCTTGCACCAGAGCATCATCTCTGCCTCTTTCACAGAGCACAAGGAAGCTGTAGATGCCAAGGGTTACGTGGAAAAGAACAGATGCTTCTGATAAGTGTCAGCATTTTAATGAGGAATAAAATTAAGCCCTGGATACTTCTGGCCATCTAATGGCAGAGGTTTTTGTAATCCATGCTGGTTTTTTGTTGCCTTTTTTTTTTTTTTTCTATATTTTATGACAATTGCCTGAAGTCCTGATCTGGTGGGATTATGCCAGATACCTGCACAGTTGGAAACTCATCAGCGATTCAGATTCCTTCAGTCAGAATGTCAGTTTTATCAGAAAACTTACCATGGTGATTTCAGATTTCCTCTTTAGTAGACATTTTGTTTGAATGCCGTGAAGGGGCTCCTTTCTCGGAGCCCCCAGGAATACAATAAGCTATGCTCTTTGAGACAGGCTCGATGAGTACAAAGTTCCTCTCATTAAATTTTCTCTTCATGCTTTCGCATAGAATATTTCTTTATAAAGCTCTCTCTTATTTTCTTTTGTGTCTTCATCCCATTACCTTTATGAGATTGCGGTGCATCAGCTTGATGGAAAAGGTGGGCGCGCGGCTCCCTCTGAGGTTTATTCCGGCACGCAGAAATATTTGCTGGCATGCAAGGTGCTCGAGGAGCAGCTGGGAAAGCGAAAGCAGATCAAGTAATTGTAAACTTAATAAAAACACGTTAATAAAAGCATGCCGTGCGGTGCGCGGCGCAGATCGGGTGGCTGCTCATATTGACTTTTGAGAAGAAAGGCATTTTAAATTTCGCGTGTGTTGATTCAGTAAAGTAGTTATTGAGTTGTGCTGAATGGAGATGGGGTTCGGTCAGGGTTTCCTGTCAGTCCTTGTTGACTACTACAGTATATATTTTTCCCATCGCTTTCTTCAGTTTAGTTGTGAAATTCCCAAGTAATTAAAAAAAAGGGGGGGTAGGGGTTGGATGCTTTCCCTGCCATGTATCTCAAAATAAAGCTCTTGGGACACAGGGAAGGAACCTTTTGCTTGAACAAGGTCAACTCTGACCAGGTTGCTTTATCCATTCAGCCTTTAGAATCTTCACGTTTTCCCTCCAGATTCCTCCTAACGACTGTTTTTGCACTGCTTCCCTTTTCTTACAAGCTTCTTTTTCAGTCAAGCCCCACCAGGCCTTTAAATGTGTCTGTAAAATTACCGTTATTTACAGGAACATTAGCGAAGTTATCTGTTAGGGAGATGTTTCATTTCCCTTTTGAGGAGTTTCCTTGCCGGTGGCTGCCTCTGACCGTCCGTCTGAGAGTCCTGTCATCCATCACCAACCAGAAATCAATTGCAAACCCTCTGCTGGGTTTACCATAATGCGCACTGCAACCTCCTTTCCTGAGTGGGAGATCCTGCCCCGCGTGCTTTATGGCCATCTAATGGTAGATAGTAATCTCATTTAGCGTTTTCCCCAAAGTGCAAATAGTGCATTAGGGGAGCATAACAAGCACAGCAGATCAATACGGAGCCGGTGCTCTCCTTGAAGAGATTAATCCAAGAAAATGGACTTGGTTGACTTCAAGGAAATGGCCCCGTTCGCATTGACCAGCGCCAGGGCTGGCTTGTGGTGGTGGGCTGAGAGCACGTTGGGAAAATTCACCGGTGAGAAGTCGTAGGATGAGAAGAAATTGCGGTGAGGCAGGAGACGACACGTCTGCCCAAGCTCCGGTGCTGTCGGCGAGGCGAAGTGTCCATTGAAGGATTCAGATAAGGAAAAATATGTTGCCTTTGAATGGCTAATGGCACGGCTCAGGGAAACAAGCAACCCACAAAGATCCTTGCTGCAGGCTAGCGACCCCCCAGATGGCTTATTTAAAGAATTTACATTTATATAATTTATATAGCTGGTGTACTCTCTTCGCATTTAAGACACACTCAACGAAGTCACTTTAAAAACACCTGTGAATAAAGACACAGCTAGGTTTGCTGTGGGGGGGTTTTGTTAACTCGCGGTCTATTGTACTGGATTATCAATCCAGACCAGGGGCTCAGGCATTTGAAACGAGTGCTGGTTTAGTTGGACCTAAATCAACAGAGCTGAGTCATACAGCTACAAAGAGTGGACGCGATGCTTCAGCCTTTACTTTTATCCCATCCCATCCAGCCCCAGCCTTTGCCGTAGTCAGTCGGTGTTCAGCATTTTATGGCCGTACATTTTGATGCCTAACACGCTCTTGAAACGCTTGCTGATATCAGCAGAGGGGGGATTAAGGGAAAATCCTCATCCGTAAGAGTCTACAGAAGTTTGAACTTTCAGATCATAAAGTGGGTAGGCACCAGGGACTGCATTTAAATTCTGCTTTAGGTATTTCACAGATGTACGGTAATGAATGAAAAGAGTAAGAGGGCTGTTTTCTATAGGTATATATTGTAAAATCAAGGTGACTTAACAGTTCTTTTTTGGTACTACATCTTGAGTGATTGCCCAGAAGTCAGCTCCCCCAAGGAACTGCATTGTGCTTCGTGTTTCGCCTTCTCGCTGTAGTAAAACAGAGATCTGTCTTGGCCAATCAGCAAAATAAGAAAGAACAGAGGATTCATCTGAGGATGCTGTGGCTGATGAGTCTCGTTCTTTTTACGACCTTATTGAACTAAAAATAATGTGGGCTGCCGTGGATGTTAGAACAGCCATTGTTGGGCTTTCCCGGTAGGGTAAATGGGAAAGTGTATTAAGTATACAGTTCACACACATAAAACAAATGGTAGTTTTAAAATTATATGAACCTTATATGTATTTTTTATAAAGTTTCATGGCTCTTTTTCTACTACTAAAATGTTTTACTTTTGCTGTGAAAGGGGTATAGCAGCAACTAGATTTTGAATACCTCAAAGGATGTTTATAAAGCAAATGTCCAATTAACTTGAAATTACAGTGGACCTTTCATCTCTCTAACACTTTGCCATCCACTCGCTTTTGAATCAGGAAAGTATTGTATTCCCATTTAAATTCTGTGCCACTAACAGTGTAGATAACATCACATAGATTAATGCAAATGACAAGATTTTTGTCCAAAAGGGGGGGGTTTATTTTGCAGAACAGACTAGAGGAGTTTCCATTCCTTTGTGTATTGCATCAGCCAAAAAGATGACAAGAGTAATTAATCCATACAGTAAAGAAAATAGACAAAATTCCTAAATAACTTGCACATCTGGCATCAGGGTTACAATTGAGGTGATGGGTAGAAGAAGGGAAGGAGGATGCGCCAAAAATAGAGGCTATCATCAGATCAGCAAAAGCAGATTGTGTAATTTGCTGATGCTAGCAAGTTTTCTACATTCTCTAGGTCAGCCCAATGGGTGCTTTCTGCCTTATGCTGTAACAATATTTAATAAGTAGCAAGACTATATGGTCCTAGGACTATACAGCAATGAAGCTTAATGTGTCCTGCAGTTCTGTGACTGTTTTTGTGACTGCAGCCTTCCTTTGTAACTTTAAAGTGTTTTCCTTCACATCCATTATTTAAAGTTGCATCTTTCCTGAAACGTTTTTGAGAAGGAAATCAAAATGTTCTTTCTTCTTTCCCCAGGCGATATGAGTCTCATCCAGTCTGTGCTGATCTGCAGGGTAAAATTCTGCAGTGTTACCAGCAGCATGCTCAGGAGACCCTCAGCTGCTCTGCCTTGGCTAGCCAATACCTGCATTGTGTCAATCATGCCAAACAGGTGGGTGTACAAATATTGCAACTGAAATATTCTTGGAATAAAGAGAGGAAGACTGTTGGATTATCCAGTTAGTCCCTGATACATGCTAAAGCATTACTGTTCCCTGTATGTGTGGTCTCGCAAGCTCCATGGAGTCCACTTTCAATTGACTTAAATGATAGGGTTTCCATCTCTTCCCTTGGGAAACTGTTGGTTAATGTGGAAACTGTCACTGTTGGCAGATGTTGCCTGGTATCTGCAGTTTTAGCAGTAAGACAAGGGGATTTAACTAAGTGGTACTATTTGTCATAAATATGGCCACTTTCAGTAACAGGTGAATGGATATCTCAAACTAGATTGCTCACCAGTTGGAAGTCTTCATTTCTTTTATGTACTCAGAGTCTAATACCGCCATTTACCTGGTCTTTTCCCCTTGCCATCCAATTTGCTATTGCATGGGTTGTTACTTTAGATTATAAACTTTTGTTCTTTATTAGTGCAGCTTAAGGGAAATGACAGTACTGCATAAATGTTTCAGTTAAAAGACGCTACAAGTTCTAAATGTGATTCTTTTTCATCACCTTAAATCTTTCAAATACAGTGATGTATATGTTGACCTCAGCTGTGTTCTTAAAGAAGCCAGTTGGAGATGTGCTTGTAGGCCATATACGTAGTGTATTTAAAGGTGCTTAAATAAATCTGTTCACCTTTGTTTCTGCTAAAGTCTGAATTAATCTCTGAATATATGAAAACGCGTGCTCTAATATATTAGCAGAGACTGAGCAAGAATATTTAGTACTTCATAATATCAATTGTCACTAGAGTTAGTCCTGCCTGTACAGAAGAGCAGTAAGACCTTGACTATAATAATTCTCTGAGACCTTTGTGCAGTTTTGCTGATGCAGTCCTGCCCTAGCAGTGCTGAAGATCTTCCTGGAGTCAGTGCTGCTTGTGGTTTAGCACTGTGTAAATTCTGTGGGAGGCAACAGTTGCATGGCAGTGCTACGGCGGTTTCTGCAGGCCACAGCACTCAACATGTTTGTGGGGTGCTATTATTATAATTTGTTGTTTATACAGTTAGTGGGCTTCTTTCTGAATAGGCAGCCTGGCTGGAAGACAGACACAGCCAGCAGCTGTAGCGTCCTTCTTCGCTGAACGAGCCACATGCAGGACCAGGGCAATTTGTGGGGCAGCTCTGAAATCTCTTTGAGATATTTGATGTTGTTATCATCACTAAAACTTTGACTGAAGAGGGTACATGTGATGAAATATAAAAATAAATGTGATCAACCTTTTCCTTTCAAAATTACCTCCTTCATTACACCCCTTGATGTTTCTCCTGCCCACTTTTAATGTTCCTGTGCTCCTTCATTTCCTTTAAAACCCTACAGCCTACCAGGATCCCTGCTCATGAAAATTTTTCCTGATGGCATAGCCTGAGGCTCTCTTAAAACTCTCCATGCTCAGACACCCAGGCATAAGAAGTGCAGTAAGTTTTGTCCAGGTGCCTTCCTTGTGCACAGGATAAGTTTTTCTTGTCCCCCTTCTTCTCTAAACTATACAGTTTTCCATGGCTTTTTGAACTGGATTTTTTTTTTTTTCTTTGAATTGGATTCCTACTGTTTTAGTTAATTCCATTCTCTTCCTACTATAACAAGCAAGAATTGGTGTGCGTATTTATTTTTTTTCTAAGATTTCCCTTAGTATGATTTTTGTATTCCAAAATCTGGTTTGAAGTTACTAGACAGGGGATGTTTTGAGAAATTTTAGAAAAAAAGGTTAGTGAATAATATTAGGTCGTTATGTAGTCAACATCACTGTGGCTTGCATCATTTGAAATGCTAATTTACTGTATTTATAATTCTGTATTATTTTTAACAGTAACTACAAAATTTATCCTAATTATTCACATTTAAGCTATAACTAAAGTTAGTATCTGATAGTAATTTCTTCAGAAGGCTATGATGAGGATGAATTAATTCATGTTCAGAAGGTGCAGGAAAAGGAAATTGCATAAATATGAGCATTAGGTTTCTGAACCCTTTTTAAACACCTTTTTTGTTGAAGATCTTCAACCAAGCCTGTCAAGTAGTTAAAAGTGTTTCCTAAATGCTTCTTATTCTCTTTCACACATGCTTCAAGATGAGAATTCAGAGAGGTTTCTCTCTTATGATAACAGAGAAAGAGAAGCCTTTTATGATGGAAATATTTGCAAGCAGGAACGATTGTTTTTCATAATGAACATCAGTCCTCTAGAGCTCATCCTTCATGTGTTGCAGCTGTAAATGTAATTATTTTTACTCGCTGATTGCCTGGAAGTCCAGACAAACAGTAACTTTGAAATAATTGCTAAACGCTGCTATAAAATACTGCAAAATTACCTACTGTGTGTGCTTGCTTGGAAGACAGAAGAGCAGGATAAATAGTAGACTCAGAAATGAAAAAGTTAACTGACACCGGCTACAAGAAACAAACAAAGAAGAAAATTTGCTAGAGGGAATAGACCAAGATATTGAAAACCAAATAAGTTAACTAATCCGATTTCCTGGCGGTGAGTCTGGGCACTTGTGCTCAGGCTGAGCACACTCTGTGCTTTTCATAAATTGAATTTATTGACTCCTCTTTCTTTCCTATCTTGCTTATAATTATCTCACCCTCTCTTCTGTATGCTCCTTATTTCTCATCCTGTCTGTAATCTCATGTCTCTATCTGTCCTTTTCTCCCCTTGTTAGAAAGGCCCAGAGAGCTGTTAATTCAGAGGAGTTTGACACATTGTTGTATCTTCAGTTTAAATCTTTTCCCAAAGTCAAGGGAAGTTCGTGAGATAAATTAAGCCCTATTATTAATGTTTGTATTTTATTATAATAGAAACAGAGAGAAAAACTGCTTAATGGAGCCATTAAAGGGAAGACATTAGGATTGTCTGTGCCATGGATTTGTGTTCCCAGTGCTGAAGTATCTCCAGCAATGCCATCCACTCACATTTTTATTGTTGGTCCTAATGTACCACGCACTGATGTGGACAAGGTGGCTGTTGAAATACCCAATTCTTTTTTCTGGTCTACAGGGAGTCCTCATTCCTATATGGAAACACAGCTATAGTATAGTATAATGAAGTCTGTGCAATAGTTTCCTGTTAGACCACTGAATTTCACCGGGATGCAAGTCTCTGCAGGTTAGGTTTGAAAGTACTTCAAAGAACGGTGCTGACAGCTGCTGGTGTCTGACATCCTGGCTTTTAAATGCTGCCCTTCAGCCTCTCCAGCCTCTTTGTGCCCATTATTTTGAATTGGAGAGTAGAATGGTCCTCGATCATGCATCCTAGTCGGCGTAAAACCATCTTGTTTAGCCTCATTCTCCAGTATTTTTACTGGGTGCCATCTCATAGTCTAATGGAAAAAATGTAAAATTAGTGTAGCTGGAAGCACTGAGGGCTGAAACACAATAAAAAGACTTTGTATTTTAACACTATTTAACGCCACCTTGGCTGAAGAAAGTTGTTTATGCAAGGGTCGGATCAGGTTCCCTTCACGCCTACATCAGTGTCATGGAGAAAGCACAAGGAAAAAATGCTAAAGAGTAAATGTCTAAGAGATGATAAATTACAAGAGTCAGTAAAGAACCTTTAAAAAATACAGACAAAAACAAACAAAGCCCTGGTTCCCTCCCACTTTTCTGCAGATGAAATTTTGTGGGCAGAAATCTGCATGTGATGAACAAATACCTGCAATTGCTTTCCTGAGGACATTAAGTGAAAGAAAAGTAACAGAATTTTGCTCAGATCTCTTGGGAATTTCCTGTGTTAATTTATGCAGTGTTAAATTTACGCAAAGTTAATATTCAGCCCAGCAATGGCTTTGAGCTAGTTTCTGTAGTACAACTGCAAAAGGAGACTTCCCGATGAAATAGCCTGCACCAGTTTTACGGAAATCTCTGCGGGGATACTGTCAACTGAGATCGGAGATTTTGTTAACCAGTAAAAGTTTCCCTTATCTTTGTTTAGAAAAGCAGCTAGGGAGTGTAAAACTGATTCTTTCTATTTCATCAGCATGTACCTCTCTACCATGAGTTCTAGAGAACGTTTGTGATCACGAGGACATTTTCCATCTTTTCATGTGCTCACTGTCCTGCTCCTTGTTATGCATCTTCATCCTCCTCGCAGGAACACTGCTTGATCAAGTGGAGTGGTTCACCAGATAGATTTTAGAAAGATTGTGAGAATTTGGTTAAAGACATAAACGACAAAAGGTTTATTTTATCCCTTTATTTTTAATTTTCCGGAGCCCTAACTCTTTGTCTGACAGTCCAGTCCAGGCCTGCAAGAGAATATGCCTGGTGTGGCCAGGTACTGACCATGTATTTGAATCAGCTGTTCATAGATATCCTGTAAGACTTCAAGGTTCACATCTGGGCCTGCTCCTGATGTAAGCCCAAAAAATTGTCAAATCCCTTCCTGTTATTTTTTACAAGGAGACTCTTAATTACTAGCTTTCCCATTTTCTGGATTTTGAAGGGAAGAACAATAGATTGACTTGGTCAACATTGTAGTCCACCATTGAACGTAGGTGGTCTCCGGCATGCTAGAGCCTGTTTTCTGTTCATTGTACTGATCTAGTTAAGTAGTACACATGCATGTGCTTGTTTCTACAGCCCCTTTATTTATGGATCATGGCAGTAGGAAGTTTGTGGTAGAGCCCTACATATTGTCCTTGCAAGTCTGCATTTTTCTGGTCGACTCCGAATAGAGTCAAGACCTCTGTGGCAGAGTTCTCTGGTGTGGCAGTAGAAATAATTCTTGGAGGACTTGACAGATCTATACTTTTAGCTCTTGGTGGCCTGACTGTGCACAGGAGGTGAATAATGAAGTGCAAGTTCAGTGCGACATGTTCAGACTATCAAGATTTTGATGGTGACTTGGAATATAGGAAGAAGAAGGTAGGTAGGGGAGATACTTATTGCTGTATGACTTCAGGATATATTTCCTCGAGTATGTAACTGCTGAGAACAGGATTTATCTTATTGTAAGGTCAGATGTTTTAATTTCCTTAATAGCCATAGAATGACGAGAGCTATGATAGCATTAAGATGGATGAATAGGAATTGTTCCTGCAGCTCTTCAGCCCTCCAGATGTCTGGCTTGTTGAGTCTTCAGATAGCTTCATTCTGCCTCTGTGATTATGTGTGTGTTGACAGTGTTTCTTTTTCTATAATTTAATTGAAAATATTGCAAATCCTAGAAAGGAATTGTAGCCAAACTTCAGTGTTACTCTGGAATAACTTTGATTTATTGAAATATGTTTTTCCCTCTCTCTTTCCCTCCCCCAACCGTTTCCTTAGCAGAGCATGCTTGGGAGAGGAGGATAAAGGCATTGTCCAAATCAAGCACAAGACCATCAACTCTAATTTCAGCAGAAGAGCATTTTTTCCTGAGAATGATATGACAGCCCATTTACAGGGCAGACCAATAAAGAGAAGAACTGGAAGAGCCATTTCAAGAGCAGCAGCCATCACAGCTCAATCAGTGTGACCATTTGAAAAGCCAAGACCTGTATCTTATTACATCAGAAATCTTACATCCGAGGATACTGTTCAGTCTTAGTAAAATCCACTTATTGGTGATTGAGGGAAGGAAAAGAAAAGAACCTCTCACTGACCTTAGAAAGGGGAAATATCCTTCAAATGCTGCTATTTCATTGAATCTCCTCAAAAATTTCTCACTGTCAAAGGCGTGGGTATGTAACACTTGCTGTGCCGGGATGTGGCAGTACTTTGTGAGCAAGCCAGCTGCCGCTCCTCACTGCACAGCCTGCGTTCGCTGCTTACATGAAGTGTTTCTTACAATGGATGATGACGTCAATTTTCCTTTAACTTATTTCACAAATTATGTAATTAAATGAAGTCTCTCTTCAGGCCTTCTGCTGGAATGGTAATGATCCAACACTTGAGATGTAACATGGCCTTTATTTACATGGAATGATGCTGTTGTGCTCCTCACTCCTATCAAGTACTGACGAATATGCCTCACTCTGTACCAACAATAAATGTATTTTATGAACAAGATTAATGTCTCAGTCTGTCTCTCTTTCTTGGAGGTTGATGGTGTTCCCTCTGCTGTGCTGTCACGTTTTTCCAGCAGATGTTATTGCTGAAGCTTTACAGCATAGATTTTTACTCATAACCAGCCTTGGTTTCAGGAACAGTACTTACATACGACTGTTTTCCATCGCAGCAACCTAAAAGGATCCCACGTGATATACGATGTGATTCATGCACCTCCAGTTTCCTTTCTCGGAAAATATTTGGGAATGAAAGGGCACGTAGTGCCCCAAACTGCAAACCAGCTTCATGCAAGTAACATCATTTGGGTTGAATCATGTAATCCGTATGCCGATAATGTGGGGGTTAATTTCATTTAACTGTTTCTGTTCAGATAACCACTGTAGAATTCGTCTTATCAAACAGTCTTAGAGAAAGACTTTTACACAGTAGTCCTAGTGTCAAATGAGCAATGTGTACAGAGCCTTCCGCTGTTTACCTGTTCTGTTTCCCCAATGGGCTACATTTGAACTGCATCACACTGTACAACTGCGAGTGCACCTGCAGATCTCATTTGTATTCAAAATACTGCCAACATCTCTCCTGTCGTAATTATTGAGATGCTTTGTGAGTACTCTTTAATTAAGCTTTTTTGGTTTTGTTTTTAATGTTACAAAAAATAAAAATGAAAAAAAAAATGAGCTAGGCTTTTTACATGCAAGGGAACAGTAATAGCACAAGGTAAGGGAAATCCTGGCATTCAGTGTCAGGTGCCAGGTAAACTGCTTGAGAGAAATAATAGGGACATAAGCGACATGTTTACATGGTGACTTGCTGTAGTGTTTACAAATCAGCTAACTCACAAATTCTCCTTTATAATGTTCTCTTTTGTAACAGAGAGCCAAGAAGCTGGCAGATCCATCCTTGCCAGACTTCAAATTGGCAGCAAACTCCAGCATAGAGGAAAAGCAGACGTTTTTAAGGCCAGATGATTCTGTAAAAACAGGAGAAGAGCTATGTCGGGAAGGAGGTCTCTGTTATTGCCAAATGTTTATTGGTTTCCCATCCTGACAGCCTTGAGCAATGGGAGTCAGTCTTGCTTGCTTTCTTCCAACTGTGTTTCAGGCTTCATTTGAGATGATGTGTTCTTTAAACATCTTCTGTATCATCAGTCGTGTCATCTCTACCATGTTTTGCTTGAGCTTGGAGGATGCTGATTGCCACAAATGGAGCGTAGACTTTCAAATGATCCACTTGGTGGACCACTTTTGCCTTTTAAAGTAGAGCAGCTGTTCTGAATGTTTCTGGAGAGCTTCAGTGAGCCACCTCTTCTGCGTCCTTATCCCTTCATCAGTCATCGGCTGTTTCCTTCCTCCCTTCTTGCTTGCTGGTGTAGAGCTCAAGCAGGATATGTTTCATTGAAAACAGAGCTGAGAGGTGATGTTGGACACTTCTGAGGAAATAGTAGGTCTGTGTGGGACAGAGACATATTCCACCTTTTGGATTAATGATATGAAAAAGAAAACAAGGTTCATAAGCAAGAGGAGTGTGAAGCCTACTGCTTCTGGTACTGGAGGGAAGGAGGAAAACTTGGGCGGGTCTGGTCTGGACACTGTTCCTACAGCCAAGACTTACCTGGTAGCTGCACTTCAAGATTGAAAACCATGAAAGTTACCTTTATTATTATTATTATTATTATTCAGAATGGTGGCCCACAGGGAGCTCTCCCTCCTCCTCAGAAATCACCACATCTCTCTAAGATTGCCCACTGCCAAACTGAGATTTTCAGCTCAAGCTAATGGAACCTGATCTCAGAAGGGCTGATAGAAATGGCATTGTGTGGAGGATAGATGAAGGGGTGATGCTTGCTGCCCAGGGTAGAGAAAAACTTCAGATAATCCTGTTGGTCACTTATAATCTCTGATCAGTTCTCCCCAGAGGGGAATTTTACCCAGGTTTTTAAATGGACAAGCAGGGTTGTAATAGCTAAAACAAAGCTTTTCGTTGTTCCTTGCTCCGTTTCTGTGGAACAAAGCACACGTCTTTTGACAGTATCAAAGTAATCACTGCTGTCCAATTCCCATGTAATTCAGCAGTGTTCTACTCGTTCAGGTACTCCTTCCTTTCCTCGGTAGTTGTGTGTCTGAGGCAGATCACAAAGCCTTGCAGAGTTGGTTGTTTGGGGGTTTTTGGTTTTGGTTTTAACCTCTTAAGCTATTCCCACATTACAATTTTAAACAGATACTTGGAACTAGCTTTAATAGGCAAATTACTGTGGGGTGGGATAAATTTTACTGCTCCGACTGCAACTACTATGTTCAGTTTTAGATCCTGTGCTCTTTTGGAGAGAACCTAAAGGGGGGAGGGAGTCTCAGGTGGGCTCCATCTGATGGATTTCGTGGCATCTCTCAAGCTGAAGCCCACTGGAGAAGAGACCCTTTAGGGATCAGGTCTTGGCTTTATTGATTTTTTTTTTCTCCTTGTCATGCACACAAACATACCTGCGCGTGAAATTCGGAAACCTGCCCATCCACCTGGCGTCTTTTCAGTCAGATCTATAAAACCGACAGCTCCTGGTGCTGAGAGCCCCAGCTGAAGCCCCGAATCTTTGTCACCCTGTCAGCCCGTGGTGCTCAAGGAAACTATTTACCACTGCGAAGTTTGCCGGCTGGCACGATTCAGTCTCCGGCTGGCATTTTGTCACATACACTAATGATCATTCACAGAACAGCTTCTGGGGGTTAGTTCTCCTACCCCTTGGTTCAGTCGGAGTGATATTTATACCTCCTACATTGTCTGAATTGCTGATAGGAGACGGAGCCTTTCCCTCTCCTACCCTTTTTGTGTTTCTTTCTGAAAAAAAAAAAAAAAAAAAAAAAAAATTCTAGTCGATATTCTCTGCAAGGTCTTCCCTCCACCTGCGAATGCTGCTCAGGTTTGGGCAAGGCAAACTGATTCTTTCTTGTGTTTCCCTTATGCAAGTTGCTGTTCTATTAGCACCTCGAGATCCCTAGTCTAGCTCAGCTTTCCATCACAGGAGGTGCCTCCAAGAGATGGAACAGGGCAAGCCTCGCATCCCATGTGGCAGGACACAAAGGAGGGAGCCAAATTCATTTGCTCTGTGAGCCAAATCTCGTTTGCAGGACCCAGGGAGCAAAAGACATTCGTCCCGTTCCAGCTGGTAACACTCAGGCTCCTGTGTTGCCTCCTTCGAAGCCATCCCCGTGTCAGCATCAGTGAAACCATTCGTGGTTGTGCTGTAAGAACAATGAATCTTCCTTAAAAGAACTGGGGGTTGGTTTTAGGGCTAAGCACCACTTGCCACACTGCAGTTTGGCAGAGCCCTGACCCGCAACCAGACTTGGGCTCTTGAGACCCCAGGGGGCTCAAGGGGGTGCTGAGCCCACAGCACGGTGCTGAGGGTGTTCCCACCAGGGAAACTCATGCACAGTGAAGGTGCTGCAGTGCAAACCTGCTTACAGGAGCTGGGTCAGCATCCGGCTCTCCCTGAGGACAGGGAGAGGTCCTGAGCATGGGGTGGGGAGGACCTGGACCTCGAGGCACTGTGCCAGGGCTCCTTGGCAGGAACGTCAGCTCTCTGTGAACAAAGAGGCTGGGTAATTAGAGAGGTAATTAGTTGGGTAATTACTAAGGTAATTAGTTTGATTCTCTCTCAAGCCAGTAGCTGCTGGGAAGAGGAGCGTGCTCAGCCCCTGTGCTGCGGGGAGCACCTTGGATGGCCATGCTGCAGCAGCCCCAGGGGCAGCCCAGCTCTGTCTGATGTGGGAACGGGATGGTCTGGAGGAAAAATAACCCTAAATGCTTTTGGGGCACCTTGCAATGAAATAAAAAAGTCTTTGGGCCATGGTCAGGAGAGGACCCAGGGCAGCAGATGTAAGTGCTGTGGAGCAATGGGACATTACTGCAGGGATTTCGCACACTGCCGAGCTGCTGGAGGTGCCTTTGGGTTAACAGTTTTGAAGTTTATTGCTGTTCCTGGGAAATGAGGATTGTTCCACCCCTCGTATAAGATCCTGCATATCCCTAAAGCCCAAATGCCTTACTGGAGGCATTTCTACCGGCTTAGGGTGCAAGTCAGTGGCTGGAGCTGAATATTTTCTGTTCAGCTGTCACCTGAAACCTCAGTAACTCTGAGCACCCTACACAGGAAGACCTTGGCAGGTCCTGAGGGCGGCCGGGGGCAGAGCAGCTGTCCCCGTTACCCCCTGCCCAGCTCCGACTGCCAGTGCTCAGCTGGGAGGTGGGCTCGTTTTGGGGATTGAATTCCCAAAAACCCTGCAAGCTCAGCAGGCTCAACTTCGTGCTAATCTGTTGCTTGCATAAAAATAGCAGAGCTGGAAGGGACTTGGGAAATGATGGAGCCCACTTCTCCTCTGCTCCGTAAAACCTGATCTCAAGGAGTTGGTCTCATGTTCCCTAAAAACCAGGTCCTTTTCTCCTTTCAGGGGTTTGGGTGGTTGCAGCAGAGGGATTTAGCTCTGCAGAGGGATTAGTGGGAGAAATGTGGTGGGGGGGTCAAGGAGATGAGCTGCTGAAGACCCGTTAATGGACAGGAACCTTTTTTGCCAGACTGCCCTTGAGAATTTACTGGATCTCTCCCTGTTTCTCATGTCAAATGGGGAGGATTTTTTTCCCCTCTCAGTTTTAATATTATTAACACTTGGGCTGTTTTGAAAAGGTCAGAGTCAGCTTGAATGTCTTCTAATGTCTCTTCTTAAAAACAAGCAAACAAGAAATCTATATTCCTCCGTAGCCTCCTTTAAATAGCAGGGCCTGATGCTTCGTAAAGGGGGTGAAGATCTGGGGAGTGGGGTCTGGCTGATAACGAGGGAGGTGGGAAGGGTCTCCAGGTCTCCTCTTATCGGCCGTTTTGCTTAAGGTTTCCAGAATCAAGCAAACAAATGAAAATCTCTGAGTTTGCCTGAAAAACATGGGATCTACATCCAGCTCCAGAAGCACAGAAAAGGCAATAGGAGCAGAGCGTGCTCTCATTTTGTGGTTTTGCACCTTTCACACCGATCCCTTCTGTGCAAAGGGCTGCAGCAGTGCTGGGCACTGGGCATGGGAGCTGTGGCTGAAGCAGATAGGTGGTAACACACTGGCTCTGTGGACAATACCCTTCATCCTTTAGCATGATGCAAGGAAATCTCCCAGTTCCTGCTCCTTGGTCCCAGTTTGCCATCCTGCAGGAGCAGCGAGGGAGTGCTGCAGTGAACGTGCATGTGTTATTTGCTCTTGCAGGTTTGGGGGAAAGCAGCAGAAGAGAGGAGGCGGGGGAGAGGCAGGGTGTCAACAGCGAGAGAATATTAAATAGCCTCCAGTAAAACGAGAGGTGGCTGAGGACCCACTCCAGGCTCTCCGAATGGGTAATGTGCGGCTGCTGCTAACGTTACGGTAAGCAGAGAGTGTTCTGGGATCTGCCTATCGACCCGGGCATGCTGCCTTCGTGGCACAGAGTCTAGTGAAATCATTCACTCCCTGCACGGCGCCTTTTCCTTCAATGGAGAGTGCACCCATTAGGGAGCCTGGAGAGCAGCGGCGTTATGAATCACTAGCAAGTCTCGCCGTGTAATTTTTTTTTTTTTCCCTTTAAATGGAAGCTTTTTAATCTGACGTCGTGGCACTTTCGGGGGTTTAGAACGAAGCTGATTGCTGCTGCTGCTGCAGCTTGTTCTGCTGTTACCAAGAAACCAAATATCACAATAAAGCGTCAAGTATCAGCCCGCAGTGACTCAGGGCTCCCCGGAGAGGCAGTGCCTCTTGCTGTGCCGTGTTTCCTCCTACCTGGTGTCAGCTAGTGGTCTTGCATGTCCTCTTCCTCATGCTTTTAGCTAGGTTTGAGACTCCTGTGGGTCTGATGGGACCCAGTGCACAAGGTGAGGTGGTTGGGCGTCAAGGCAAGGAGGCCAAAATTTGGTCTCACTCACCTTGCTTCCCCAGGAGGCCATGGGCTGAACCAACCTGAGCGTTATTTTAGGGCCATGCACAGGATGCCAAGAGCTCCACATCAGGGTCTGTTGCTTCTATTTTGAGTATTGCTGGGTGTATCGTTCAGCCTTTCCACGCCTTTATGTCCCCTGCCCAGCAGAAATAACCACCTTAGGCTGGGAAATGCTCTGTAGACACAGGGGCAGAGAACATGAGGGCATGCAGTTTTTAATCTATCCACCAAGAACTGGCTCTGTGTGCATTACTCTCCTTCCTTTATTGAGTTTTGCTTCGGACAAACAGAACTAAGGGACTGTGTCAGATGTGGCCCGTGGACATGAGGTTTGTGGTCCCCACCTCCTCCCCAGGACACAGTGCTTTACAACCTGTGGTGTCCTGGGCAGGAGATGGGGACCATGCACCCCGTGCCCACAGGCTTGGGAGGTGTGAAACAGCAGCACCCGAATAGCCACTTTCTCCCACACGATTAAAAATATCAAAATAGAAAAAAAAAATCAGTTCTCAAAAACATCAGTTTGCCATACCTGATGCCCTGTGGCCCCATGGCTACTCGTTTCATTGCCCAGACCTCAGCCTGTACAAGGCTTGCTCAAGATTGTGAGGTATTGAGGGCAGGCAAGCCTTCCACCCCCCAAGAAAGACCCAAAAATATCTATAGGAAGTTCGTGTCTGTCAAGCAGAGCCAACCATTTATTAAATGTTTAATGCGGTGGATATTTCTCTTGATTTTTCTTTTTTTGGAAGGTGATGTACAACTTGCCAAGCCTTGATGCCTGATATCTGAGCATCAAAAAACGCCGATCACCGCTTCTTGACACGGTGCCCCTTGGGGTATCTCCAGCCCCTCCGTGCTCTTCCCCCAACGCCCACTCCATGCCTCTGCCTCCGGTCCTTAAGCGATCCCTTCCCCCAGACAGGAGTTACTCGCTGCTGATTTACGGGATTACCCAGACGTTCATTTTGCCCAGGTCCATCTCGGCTCTCTCTGGGGAAGGCTCATTTCCTCCCGCTCGCGGGAGAGGAGGGGGAAGGAGAGGGCTCTGGGCTCCCAGGCAGCCTCGAAGCGGGCTCTTTCATTTTTTAAATTGGGTTTGTGCTTGGAGGTTAATAATTTCAGCTCTGATCCTCCTTAAAGGGGGTGATTAATCCCCTGCACATACGGGAGGCGCACGGACAGAAAATGCCAACATGGTACCGGGCATTTTTCCCCCCAGTAATGAGAGCTATTCATAACCCAGCTTCCTTTAAAGATCCCAGTTACCGTGCAGAAGACAGCATTGTTCATAAAAACAATTCAAAGGTATTTTGTTCCCTGGTTCCTGGTGGGGAAAAAGTCTTCAGAGAAAAGTAATTGTTGGCTTAAAACTTCAGTCTGCATTCAGCAGCAATCCATCACCTCCACGTGTGTTTTGAAGCTCCGGTTACTCAATATTCAGGCTGGGAATACTCAGTAGGAAAGAACAGAGTAGGGGCAGCATGAAATATTGCCAGCAAAACTCTCTGTAACCTGTTTTCATTCCATGCCCTTCTCCTTGCTGAGACTCAGTGGAGGGGAAAAGAACAAGCCCAAATCCTTTTTTTATGTTTCTGTCCTAGGAAAAGCAATAGGAACATGGTGATGTGGGAACCTGCTCTCTGGCTTCCCGATGCTTCCCCTGATGCCAAAATATCCCACATCCCTGCAGTTTGTGATGGTGCAGCAAGGACCAAAATGGCCTTGATGTTACCGCAGGAAACACAGAGGAGCAGTTTTGGAGGGGAAAGAGTTCTTCTTTCCCAGCCTTCGGGGATAATCCCATCTTTGTGCACTGCCTTTGGGGCCATTGATAAAGGGCAACACTAACACATTTAGATCAAGGCTTATTAGTTAAGTATGTTAATATCAGAGCCGCTGGTCGCAGCTGCCCTGTCCAAGGGCTCTGCCAGCCCTGTGTCCTGGTCACCCAGGACCCTTCTAGGGTGAAGATTTCTGATGCTCCTGGAGGCATCTGCCAAGGTTTGGTTTAGGGAACGTGATGTAGAGAGGTAGGAGCTGAGCAGGATCCTCCTCGGGACATGGGCACAACCCCTGGAGCTCTTCTCTTCACCAAAGGGAAAGGGACATGGTTCTTACCCACAAAACATTTCTCTCTCTCTCTCTTTCTCTTTTTTTTTTTTTTTTTTTTTTTTTTTTTTTTTTCTTTTTTTTCCTTTATTTTCATCTGCTAGTCAAATTGGAGGAGACCTGCGACCCCTCCACTCTGGTCCCTTTTCCCAGACAGGGCTCATTTTGGCAGTGTTGTGTATCTGGGAGGCCAGTATCCACCAGTTTCTAGTCCATGGGAGCTTGTGTCTCTCTCTTCCTGATGGAAGAGGAGGTTTTACACAGAGGAGGTTTTATCCAGCCCACCTGCTGTGGGCACCCATTTCAGATTGGTACAAACTGCCTGTGACTGTTCTCTCTCTTCCTATTGATCTTGGAGGGGAGCCTGGATGATCTCTTATGCAGGTTAGGGGAATCCCACCCCAGTACAGTTGTCAAAAACCATGTCAGGGGAAGTGGTAACACAATCCCAGGAGGGCAAGAAGGGACTGCAGCAGTCTTCAAGGTAAGAGGTCCTGTTCTGGGCTGTTCCTGGACCATTCAATTTGCTGCAGGCTGGCAAATATAGTGCTGCACTCCCCCTGCCAAGGCAGGGTTACCCCTGTAACCTCTGCTGCCTGTACCTTGGTCCAGGATAAATTTAAGTCTGTGTGATACTTGGCTGATCCTGCACCGTGGTTAGGACTGATCCAAATCCTGCTTATATCGGTGGGCATCTTCAGGGTTTCCTCTACCTGACCATTGCAAGGAGCTGGTGGAGATGTGGGGAAGCGAGGCTCAACTTGGGGACAGCAGTAAAGGGGATGGAGCAAGGCTGGGAGCTTAGAGCTGCAGTCCTTGTGCTTCCTCTGTCCCCACAGCATCTCTCTGATGGATTTTTTGTTTTTTCAAGTCCATAAAAAGCGGCTGGGCAGGAGAGCAGAGGTCCATCAGACCCCACCTGGCCACTTATAACAGAGACCGCGGTCCCCAGCCCAGGCAGTGGGAGCAGAGAGATTTCCAACCCAAGCCCTGAACACACTCACGGCTCTTCAACAAGCCCAGTCTGTAGTTTCAGCTGACCATCAACGTCCTCAGAGAGCGTAAATAGAAAAGTGACTGACAGCGGCTTTGTCCCCGTGTCTAAGAAATCTCCCGCTAAAATAGGCTCGGAAAGGAGCCAACTGAAAGTGAAATGCTAAAGAAGGAAGCACAAAGATTGCTGGTACTTAATATAAATTTACATCATAAAGGCCATTTCAGGCTCCAGTGTCTCAGAGACGTGCCTTCATTTGGGACTGACTTCAGTTTCATGTTAATTTGCTGTAGTTAAAGCTACCTAAGTGGATGTGCAATGCCAAGCCTTTCATTTCTTGATGATAATTTCTAAAAGCTATTATTGATCCATTTGGTTTGAAAGCTTGCTGCAGCTCGAGGAAGCCGGGGAGATGTCTGCTCTGCAGCACAGATGAGATATAAGTGGTTTCTAAAACAATTTTGACCTTTCTTAGCCGCGGCGGGTGTGAAGATAACAAGGGCAAATCTTCAGGCTTCAGCCCCATTTTGGGTTGGAAGCTTCACATTACCTAAAAGTTGGGGAAGGCTGCTTGGTCCTGGAGTTACCGCTGTTGTTCAGCGTGGGCGCACACACGTGCACACAGTGCTCCTTAAACACTGCCTCGTTCTTGTTTGCTGCTTTCCATCCCACGGGGAAAAACAAAGCAGGTCCTCACTAAGCAGAAAAGGCTTTTTTATTTATTTACCTATTTTTCTGCATGTGGAGAAAGTTTAATATCTGTTTCTCTGCTTCCTTACCTATATATATATTTATTTATTTATTTATTTATTTATTTTCTGGAGCTGGAGAGACATGGAGATAAATGACTCGCTGCCTGAAAGCAAAGGAGAGCTAAAAGTCATTGGAAGAGGGTGATGGGGAGGGGGAATGAGTTGGAGGAAGGTGATGAGTTGGAGAAGGTGATGAGTTGGAGGAAGAAGCAGCATTGACCCCAGGGCTCCCAGCTATTGGTGTTAAGAGGGGGTGTCACATCCATAAAACAAAGTTATCTGGATGATTTCATTTCTTGGGCAGTCTCTATATTTGTGTCTGTGTCTCTGCTGTCTGAGTAGCCCGGTGTGAGCACAATAGCTGATTCTGATGGTACCTGGGGGTTTCTGGGCAATCTGCCCTCAAAACAAGCAGGTTTGTAATAATCTTTGTAATGAGAAACACCAAATAAGAGGCTTTCTCCTGCGTAAGGGAATTCTTTGAGTTAATGGCAGCACAAGGGCTGGGTCCAATGGCTCTTTAAGCAACAACCATGGGTTGATGGAGCAGAGATGGGCAGTGGCTGGGCAGTGACCTCTCTCATCTCCATCTCATATTTTTGGCTTGGCCTGCCACATTTTGTAGAAAAAGAGGAGAGAGAAAGGGAGAATTTGGTGGCCCTGTCTGGGCAAAACCAAATCCCCTCTCTCCATCCAATGCAATGTGCAGACCTGGACAAAGTTTTGTGGTCAGCGTGACGAGGAGAAGAAGGGGAGGTAAAAGTCATGGGAGCCGAAGAGTTGTATGACTTTGAGAGCTGGCCAACAGGAGCCATGAGGGGCTGTTACCTTCTCTGGTTGCCATGTGTGAGGCATTTCATGCCTCTTTGAGCCAAACCTCAGCATCCAGTGAGAGCCACCCCCAAAACGCGGGTGCTGGGACAGGCCCTGAGGTGCCTGAGCACGGCCAGAGGAAGCTGTTCTCCTCTGCTCTTCATTTCAAATATAGAAATGATGTTGGACCCATTAATAAGACCTTCAGAATAATAACCTCTTTGTTTAGATCCCCTGGGAATGGCATACACCGGGTGCAGGACCACTTGCACCCACATAAGGCGTCCGGCTCTGCTTTTCCTGCTGGCTGAGCTGGGGTTGGCATCGCCAGCTCGGCTGCAACCTGAGCCAGGTAATTGATCGATCATCTGTGGCATAAAGCTGGCCCGTAAATCTGAGTTATAGGGTGGATCACAGCGCGGCGTGATTGAGCGGGCTGTCACTTGGGGCATTATAGCCGTTTATGTCTAGTAATATCTTGTAGAATAAAGATAAAATCCGACATAACATCCTGAATTATCATCTGATAGAGAGCTGGAGTCTTGGCTGGATGCAGGCTGGTCTGCAATGATGTCCGTGCCGTTACTATTGGCCATAATTAGCTCCCTTGTTGGCAGTCTGAGGAACGAGTCTGAGCATTGAATTTGCTTTAGATACTTGACTGCTCTTCCGCCTTCAGCAACAGGAGCAAGGCAAGCAGACAGGGACGATTCCAGCCTTTTTGGTGCTGTTAGCTACAAGCCCTCTCACCAGGATTAAACAGCAACAACAAAAGTTTTGCTCGGCTCTTTGTGATGGAAAGGAAGGAACAAAGCAGTGCTTCTTACACCCCCACAAATTGTTTATTGGATTAGATTGATGCTTCTGGGAACAACCTGTTTGCATATGAGCTAAATTCTAGTCTTGCTAAACATCTTCATTAATTAACTCCATCTGGCTTGCCTGCATTTCGATATAAAAGATATATTGCTTTGATCATTTGCTGTTTACATATTTCTTGCAGTTTGGTAAAACACAGCAGCAAACACACAATAAATACTGCGCAGAACAAAACAAACACAAAAAATGAAACATGTTGAGGAGACTGCCAAACACCTACAAAGCACGAATCCTGCTCAAGTCTGGGTTCAGGTTCTGTTAAGGACTCCTGGGTATTCCTCTAAACCCATGTGCATGCTTTAAGGTGGGTTTTGCCATCTCCAGGCATTTCTGAAGCACCTCCAAGAACCGGTGGTGTTGCCCCAGGAATCCTTTCCCTGCAGACCCCATCCTGCAAAGACTTTTATTAGTGGGGTGAAGTGGTGGAGGGGAGAATGTGAATGTGGGATCTGAATCCTGCATCTATCCTGCCTGTACCGCCTTCCTGGGAGACAGGAAAGGAGATTTGGGTTGCTGCCTCTGATGGACCTTGTGATTTGGGGTCTTTTCTTTTCAGACTGTTGGTGGCGTGAGTGTGGGGTGGGCAGAAGGGACCGATGGTCCTCAGACAGGCACCGTGATGGGAAGATGCACGAGGACAGCTGACACAGATTTACATGATTCAGTGCTAAGCAGGACATTTTATATGGGTATTTTAGTGATATCTTAGGGGTATGCTTGCCTTGTTGTCACCTGTGACCAGCAGAACTCCAGTCACCTCTCTCCAGAAGCAAGTACTCCCTGCTGGGTAACTCCATACAAAATGACCAAAGGGAGGTTTATTATGAATTTTCATCATTTGGAAGCATCCCTACCTGGTGCCCTGCCACCTCCTGCCTCCCAGGATGAACTCGCAGGCTGTTGGCAAGCTGCGCAGCCTTCCTGCTAAGTGTGAGGGCTAACACAGGGCTGGGGCTGTAATTCCCCGTGGCCGGGGTGTGCAGAGCCTGATCCTGTCCTTTTTGTGGACCCTTGAGTGCCAGGGGCACCCTGTCTCTGCTGCTCCTCTCCTGGGGCCCTACAGCCCCCCATGATATGAGTGTGCCCTGGTGGGATGCTGGGGAAGGGGTTTCCATGGTGACAAGTTGCACATCCACCATCTCTCAGCATGCTCTTCTCCCCAGTCTCGCCAACTTGGAAGACAGGAGGAGATATGAGAGGCAGGATATGGCCTCAGCCCCTTCTGCAACTCCATCCATCCAGCTGGGGGCTGCCGGACAGCTTTCCCACCCCACAGATGTTCCCTGGTCCTTGGTCACCCTGCTTCCCTGGCAATCCCTGAACCCCAGTTCCCCCTGGGCACGCTTGCTGCTTTCCTTGTCATGTGCTGGCTTGGCCCCCTGAGCCACTTCCAGCCCTGCTGGTGGACAGAGCCATCTCCTCCACCCCACAGCCATGGGCAAAATGCCCATGGGACTTCTTGCTTTCCCTCCATCCATCTTCTCCCCAGTGCTCCTCCTCTCGTCTGTGTGCATTGTGCATGTCCTGCAGGGAAACACAGCTCGCAGGGGATTTCTGAGTTTGGTAACAGGCAAAGATTTAATGAAGATACTTCTCAGGGACTGACACAGGGCTGTGTGTTGGAGCAGCCAAGACCTTCAGTCCAGCAGGACATTTGGTGGCATGGAGGTTGGTGGCCACCCACAGGTACGGTGTCATAGCCACATCCAACTTGAGCCATCACAGCAGCAATGATCTCTGCAACCCCAAGCCACAAAGAGACCTCCTCCTTCTTCCCAATATTGCTAAGAGACTAAATGGACTGTACAAATGCATCAGGCACTGAAGATGGGAAAGTCTTGGTTTGGCTTGGTGTGTAGGAGGGACAACGAACAGCTCTTGGCTTTTCCCAAACAGCTCTTTGGCTCTTCCCAATCAGTCCTGAGGGTGAGCAAGGCTTTGCCATCAGCCAGGATCTGTGCAGCCACCACCCAACCTCTGCCCAGAGCAATAGGACCATGAGTAGGTCTCAAGGACCATGCTCTTGTCAGTCCACAGTGCACAGCCTAGGAGGCTGTTTTCCATGCAGAAGGCAGCATTCCTCCTTTGACTTCCTCTTCTCCCTTCTCTATTTGTTATAAATGCAGTTGGACATCTTCCACCCTTGGTGCAAGGAGACCTACAGCAAGGTAGCATTTTCAAAGGACGGGTTGCAGAGGAGACCAGTCCCTGCCCTGGGTTGTCTGGCTGTGTCATTGTCATACATGACATGGGACAGAGGTCACTCACCAGTCCTGAGACACAGCATCGTTGTGCCCACGTGCCTAAATTTTCTTGTTCTCCAAAACAGGGTGACCAAACGCAGTCCTTGGCCAACGTAGACCTCCAAGGTCTAGCCAGTGTCTGGGAGGCTGCTAGCTGCAGTCTGATCTGTGACAGATAGCCCGCCAGCAGCTTAAAAGTATGCGTAATTGTGTGCTGCAGTTTGATTCCGTGCCCTGACCTTGTCTAGTTTACTATAACAGATGTAGGTTCGTATATCTGCTCCTGTCAGGGCAGCGGTGGGTCGCGGTGGTGAATGACAATAGGGTTTGCATTGACCTAGGGACACATCTGCTCTCAGCCTCCGGGCTCTCCCCAGTGGTGAATCCTCAGGTGTGCTCTTAAGAAAAAGGCCAATATTTATTCTAGTTATTCTAGGGTGAAAAGGATTGAAGATTTTAAGATATATGTATTTAAAACCTGTTATTGGGGATCCCCCGTAATGAAGGTGCAGGTTAGAGGCACCCTGGGGTTACAGACATCAGAGGATCAGAACTCAGATTTTGGGGTGAGGAGGGCAGAATGGAGTGCTCCAGGAAAGTTTTGAGGTGCATTTGTGCCCACCTCCTTCTTAATCAGCTGTTACCAGACAGACACTTGGCCTCTGCTCAGGCTCTAATTTTGCCCATTAATGGTGAATTATTTGCTATTATCAAACCATCTCTGGGCTTCGTGAGATTGGGGAATGATCTGAAGGAGCTAAAGGATTAGAAATGACTTTGTCATTTTAGATCTGAGTTTGATTCCGAGCTCCTCTCGGTCTCCTCATCTGGAGAGTCTCAGGGATGCTCAGGAGCTTGCTTCCTACTGATTTTAGTGGATCTCTGCTTTAGTGGTTCTGGCCAAGATTCAGAGCAGCTAAACAGGGAGTGTGAAGCTGGCCCAGGTGCTCTGCTCTCCAGCATCACCGAAATCTGAATGCCTACTTCTGCAGTATTCCAGGTGAAGATGGTTGAAATCATGCCAAGAGCGATTTAAGAGTATCCACTGGGAGCCTGAAACAAGTGTTCTTCCATTTGATTCTTATTTTTTTCACAGTTAAGTACCTCCTCCTTAAATCTGTTTATTTTTTTTTTTTTTTTTTTTAGAAAATCCTTCCTTGTATTTAGGCTTTTAGAAATGCTTAGAACTCTCTGATAGCCAAGGTCTTAATAAACTTGCTAAACTGGTGCAACAGCTGCTTCTTAGGATGGATGATTTGTGAATTTTCAATTAGAAGGGGATGGATAAGCTTGGATGTACTAGCAGGCTGTAAAACACCCTTGCATTTCAGATGCTGAGGCTGGGGAGAAAACAACTGCCTCCTTGGGTATTGCAGAATTACCCAGTGTCTGGTAAAAATGAGCAGCCGACCTTGTTGAATCCAAGTAATGCTTAATTTGTGTGCTCATCAAAAGAAAAAATAATAATAATTTGCTAATCACAAAATAGAATGACTTAAAAGAGAATCAATATTTAAAAACCTAATAAACCTATAGTACCACATGGGTTTCAGTGCAGTCCACCTCCTTACTAAGGCGGTGACACTGAGAGAGGGACAGAAAGTCCCTGAGCATCTCCTTCCTACCCCATCAGAGCTGGAAAGCGAGGATATATGGTTACCTGCGGATTTGCTACCTGCCCTCCATCCCCATCTGTAAGAGAATATTTGGAGACTGGGGGTGCCTGGCTGATCACAGTCCCAAGGACACATCTCCTTCTCCAGCAAGACTAGTTTGCCGGAACTGGATCTCAGGGAGCATGCTGGGACAAGACCCCACATAGTAGCCAAGAGCAGAGCTTGTGCCTGGCAGATTTTGGTGTAGCATTTTCCTGTTTTATCTCTTCTGTAGCATTGCTTCCATTTATGTTTATTTATTTTGTTTTCTTATCAAGTGCTCAACTGATTTCTTCAGTAGTGTAATGTGGACTTTGTCTTCAACCTCAAAACTTACCCATGGGGGCTGGTTATTCCCTCACACCCCCCCAGTTTCCCTTTCATAAATTTAGAATAAATCCTTTCATTTAAGGTGCATTGAAAGAATTCACATGTCCCAGATAGAGAGCTGCTCAGTGATGAAGCTGGGGGGTATTTTTGTCTCTTAGGGAAGGGACCTTGTGTCCTGATGCTTGTACAGCCCAGCCTATATTAATCCAGCTGCTGCCATTGATAAAAAGTGCTGCCAGCATTCGGACTCGAACAGACGGGTATCTGAGTGTGATAGATGTGTTGATTTTTTCTTTCTTTCTGGAGTTCAAATGCTTTGCATTGATTTGTGTCTTCGTTTGTATATTGTATGAGAGGCTCAGACTGGAGGCAGCTCTGCCTGTCATCCATCAAAACCTCCAAGAGCTTTGTCTTCATTTCAACTTGGCTGCTCCTTTGTGGGCTTGTGGCCGGGCTTCTGCCAGACGGTGGTGGGTCTAAATCTGCTGCTGGGAACACTTCACTGCAGGCTTGCAAAACAGGGACAAAAAACATAATGTTAAAGGAAACCCTCGGCTTACCTGGGGACCTGGGGCTGCTCGTCTCCCATGGAGGGTGGTGGGTGAGCTCCCTGGGGTGAGCTCCCCTTGGATCAACCCTTTGCTGCCTGAACATGGAGAGATTCCTCTCTTCCCTCTTCAATTCTCAAGTGTTGATGCAGTTTGTGATCCCTGGTGTCCCCTTCCCCACTAAACATGCAGCAAAGACACATTGAGCATCGATGCTCATTCTAAAGGTACCCCAATAACTGGCCTGGAAGGATGAGATGCTGGGGTGGGGATTTGCTGGGGCAAACGAGTCCATCCTTATCTTTTTTTTGCTGATGCCTGCTCTTTGGTGAAGGCAATAGTTTTCTTCCATGAATTAGATTTCGGTTTCTTTTCTTTCTCTTCTGGGCAGGGAGAATCTGGAGCACATGGCACTCATTGGATGTTCTATCACTTGCTGCCTCAGCAGCTTTCTGGATTAGGAGATCAGTACCCAACACCGTCCTTGTGTGGGCTCAGGATATGGTCACCTTCTGCACCAGTGAATATAAATGAGATTCATATTCAGCCCTGACACGTTTCCCTACAGCCCTACCAGTTGCTGCACCAGCAATACAAGAAGTGCAAGGTCTGCAAGGACAAGGTCTCCTGGGCAGTCCCTAAAGAATCTTAGAATCACATAAAGCACCCCCAGCTGCTCCCAGCTGGGTCTGGAAGGAGCTTTACCCCCACCCCACGCCAGCGATGCTGTAATGAAAAACTGAGCTGAGAAACAAAGCTGACTGCAGCCAAAGTGGTGTACGTGTGAGTGTGCTGGGATATCTTTCCTCCACCCAGCACCAGACCTCATCAAACCCAGTAAGCACCACTGAAATGCCATCACTCCTCTGTGTACCACAGCCAGCAGACCTCTTGCTGGTGCTACTCATTCTGGATCCAACTGAGAGAGGTTTGCACAGCGGCACTAATTGCTCCCAGGGTTGGTGGCTGTGGCAGAAGAGCCAGGAGCCCAATTCTCCTTCCCCTGCTGTGATGCACCGAGGCTCTGTGTGATCTGTGCTAATGTAGCAGTGTTGCTCTGGAGACGGAAGACACTTGCTGTAAATCCCTGTGAGATTAAAATGATCTCCAGTGAGAAATACCCCCAGACCCCCTGTTTGGAGGCCCTACAATAAACCTTCCCTAGTGAGGCCAGTATGAAATCTCTTCCTTGGTCCTCTAAGCCCTGGTTTTGGAAGCGCCTACCAAGAGATGGTGTGGGTTTATTTAACATGAACAATGCCAGCTTCAAGAGAAGAATATGTGGGGCACCAGCACGATGGAGGACTTGCTCAGGCTGCAGATGGAGAGGTTTTGGGGCTGTCTGCCTTGGTTTATGCTCTACCTATACCTGGATGGTGTCTGTGGGATGGGGGCCGTGAGCTGGCAGGACATGTGTCCATGCTGGCATGGCCCTGATCAGCCTGAGCCAAACAAAGTGTCAGGTTTGTGAACTGAAGACCAAGGCTCTCAGAGCTGAGTTACTGGAGGGAGAATCAATCCTCCCATTATGATAATTTTGAGCTGCCTGTTTCCCTCCTACTGCCTAGGAAGCTTTATTCCAAGTATTGATTAAGCTTTATTCGTTAAGTACCAGTGGTGGGAAAAGCAAAAGTCAGGAAATGGCCCCCACTGCGAGGAAGTTGCAGGCAAAGCACCCATGGGTCTGTCCTGATGTTGGGGGGCTTCGAACTATGACATTTGGGGAGGCACCGGTGAGGGGTGGGAGGTGAAGGGTCTCAGCTCTGTGGTGGTACCCGCTGCCTCCATTCAGGGTGTGTTTTCTATTTGCTTTGCTTGAAATTCTCTTTTGTTTGTTTGTTTCAAACTGAATTAATTTGATGGTTGAGGGGTTTTCCAGATTAAAATCTTTCCCTTTATTTTTATTTTTTAATTTCGAGGGATAGGTCTGAAGCTTTTGACGGGTTTGGAGTTACATAACAGCATTACATGCTGTTTTTACAGCAGGAGGATAAGCTCTTTAAAGACCTTGCCCCCTTAAAAGATACATCTTCCAGCATCCTCGCTTGATTTTTCATGTTGCCCATCCCCAGGGTAACTTTGGCTTTTACTCCCAGCAGCGTGATGCAGCCATCAGTGATGCGAGCAACATGTCCTGGGGCTGGTCTGCTGGCAGACAGCCACAGATACGGGACCCAAGCTTGCACAGCCCCATGGTTGACATTGCTTCGACCAGCCCTGTGTAGCTCAGCAACAGGCAAATCTTCCTTTGCCAACACTTACACAGAGGAGATGGGGCTGGCTCGGTGTCCTGCTGACTCTGGTGAAGCTCCAGCAAGTTCATGGGCAATGGGATACCCTGGCCATGGCCTCCGCCCTGGACATTTTGGGTTTTGCTGGCTGGATTGCAGCCTGCAGAGCAAATATCAGCCTGTCCATCTCAAGTGATACAATTTTGGATAAGCAGCCGGGTAAGCTGGAAGCCCCACGAAGTGTGCAGGTGGATGCTTGACCCCCAGGGAAGCCCCCAGTTCAGCTTCCTGGGATACGACGGAGGGTTTTTCCAGCATAAGGAGTAATTTCCCCCTGAACCTTAGGGGGAAACAAGATCTGACCTATTTTTATCTCAGGAACCGACTAGAGATGAATACTTGATTCCCCAGAGAAAAGCAAAATTTCCAGGCCAAATGTAACATGTCACGTGGGGGAGGATGTGATTTTCCACCCTGAAGTGTAAAACTTGTGAGTCTCCGACAGCGTGAAGCTGACTTGGTGGTCACAAAAAAAAATAATAATAATAAAATAAAAAAAATAGTAAAGATATTTAGCTTTGAAATTCAGACCCAGGGCCAAACTGAGCAGACAAGGACCAGCTTAGCATGGGCTCAAATTGTCCTGAGCTCCCCAACGTGACAAATGTCTTGGTGGGTGAGCTCAGCGTGTGGTGCCTGCACAAGGCCTTGGGCAGCAAGCTGATGGCCACAAATGAATATGAAATGAGACTGGATATTTTTGTTAGGTGACAGTCGTGGTGCAGAATAAGAAAGCAGAAAGTTAAAAGCATGCAGCTCATATTCTGCTACAATTTGCAATCAGTAATCATTGCAATGAGTAAATGTTGGGGTAATCAACCCTCCCACATTAGGGTCTCATTTTAACCGCGGGGACCAGGAGGAAATCATCCTTTCGGTCCATGCATTGCAGCCCAGATGATATTTTCTCAGTCTTTCAGAGCACTGCTAGCCATTGCCTTGTCTGGGAGAGCGGTGCAGATGGAGGGGTTGGTGCTTGGTTCTGTAAATCACAGAATCCTGGAGCACTGCCCGTAACTCGCCTTGGTGGCGGTGCACCTCCAACGAGCCCTTGGTGAGGACCTGTTCAGGTCCATACTCAGTTGGTCCAGGATCCTGACAGGGAGATGCAGGATCAGAGCAGGTCTCTTATTTTTGGAGCAAGCTCATCCTCTTGCTGTCTGGAAGGAGATCTGATCACCATAAGCCTTGACTGTGCATCTTCCCAGCCCTGTTTTAGCCACTGTTGCTCCTCCAGCCCATGAGGACATTTAAGGTGTCTCTTCCCCTGCATGGGCTGTGAGTGAGCAGGTGCTGCTCGGTGATGGATAGGCGCGCACTGCTGATGCAGTATTTCCCATTATCGTGTCAATACGTTGCATTATGAACTGCATTCACACCGCCTTGACAGTGCCTGTGATTCTCTTGTGGCTCTGCCTGCAGACCGGGGCTTGCTTTTGCCTTGTAAAAGGCTGCCTTTGGCTTTGCAAGGACCTGACATGGTGCCATCCTGGGGGTCCACATTCTAGTGGTCTCCATCTGCCAACATGGGGCCTCTGCAAACCCTCTTGGCAGATTTTTGGTCCACACCACCCCTTTGTTCCTACTGCAAAGAAGGGATCTTCTCAGCAGCCAGCCTGGGATTGTGATGCTCAAGGATTTTCAATTAAAAATTTCCCTGCATTTACTTTACCCAGGTAGGAAAGGAAAAGCAGCAAAACCAGTGTGGAGGCCAGAGTTCATTTCCCCCACTGCCCTGCAGCTCAGCGTCTCCTCCTCCTCTCCCATGCACTTTTAACTCTACTCCGATGACTCCTGCAACCCCAAACCTTCAATGCCTCATCTTTGCTGGTCATTTCAAGGGTTTGAGCTATTGGCTAACTCAGAGCTATGCTTGCCAATGGGATTATGTCTTTGTGAGGACTCTGACCTCTAATGCTCTTCCTAATGATATGGGAGAAAATGAAGGACAACAGAATGCTGACTCTTAGTCCACGTTTTGGAGGTATTTTGTATTTCTGGGAAGTAAGACAGTGAGTAAGGGGGAATGCAGTTTTCCTTTGTTTTCTACTATGTCTATTTATTAAACCTTTTCTCAGCTTTTTTTCTTTAAAAGAGAACAAACAAGTGAGAGTTACCAGCATGCATCTTGAGTACTGAAGTGCTCTGTGCCAGGAAATGACCAAGATATTTATTACTTGCCTGGGTACTGAAGTTTTCTAAGTGCACAGAGATTTCCCGGGCACATATCAAAGCAAAATAACACAAAGGAGTAGTAGGAAGGGCAAAGTTGAAGAGGGGAGTCAGGGAGGAGATTATGGACTCTGTTCATGCCTTTCATCTGGGTTTCATAAGGGTTTTGTGGTCAACCAGAAAGTACCCCACATAGCTTGAATGTGTGCCTTCCTTTAGAAACCAGGTCCCTTAGTCAAGATTATTAATTTTGGAAGTTCTTTCCTATGAGGGTGTTGAGATTGTGGAACAGGCTGCCCAGAGGAGCTGTGGCTGCTCCATCCCTGGCAGTGCCCAAGGCCAGGCTGGATGGGGCTGGGGGCAGCCTGGGCTGCTGGGAGGTGTCCCTGCCTGTGGCAGGGGGTGGGATTAGGTGGGCTTTGAGGTCTCTGCCAACCCCAAACCAGTCTGTGATTCTATGATATGGCTTTTGGGAGTGGCTGTTGATACAGCTCCTCTGCCTTGCAACCCACAGCACTGCAGTTGGCCATCAACTTTAATGTGCCTCTCACCACCGTTTGACGGATGCAACATAATCCAAACCACTTCAGACCTCTGTGACTGTGTTTTGCTACCAGAGCAATTTGCTTGGAGTACAAGGGAACAGCCAAAGCATGTGTACAAACACAGCTCTCCAGTGGCTGCTGCTTTAGTAACCACCGCTTGGGGTAGGGGGGCCCACAGCTTTAATTTTGTGTAGGTTGGTGTACTTTAATATTGTTCTTTCTGTTGTTCCATAAGACATGGCCAAAGGTCCAAGGACATTTCTTTAATTGCTTTATTCCACAGTGGGCAAGGAATTTACTGTTAATTCTTTATCCCATTTATGCTTCATTACACTCAGATTAACTCTTTGGTGTGTCATTAGGAAATCACACAGCAAAGCAGACAATCTGGGAAAATGTTAAGGCACTATGAAATGGGAGAGATTCTGACTGTGAACATTTCCTGGCTAAACACTGAAGTCGGGAGAGGAAGGGTTTGAATGCTCATTTATTGGCAGCACTTCTTAATGTGTATTGCAGTTTGGCAAATGTAAATGCTAGGATTTGTAATCACTGGGCATATAAAAACTGTATCACATTTCATTTGTTTTTCTTCTCACATACATCCATTCCCACGTTGTGGCCTGGGATTCCCATGAATGGAGAAGTCTGGATTTTGGGCTGGCAAAATAAATGGACTGAGATGAGACAGCTTGGGAGATACTGGAGATTAGGTCATCTGGGAACCACCTATATCCTACGCCTAAAAATGAGTGTGGCTAGAAAAATACTACTATTACAGTTGTTTCCTGAATCTTATCCAATCTTACAAGCATCTTACGTCTTTTATCCATCCAATGGCTTTAGTTACTGTAATATTTTTGTGCTGCTTCCTCAGATTTGGAAATCTAAACTCCAGTAGTTCATTTGACAAATTAAGCTTCTCACGGGAGATACCTGGCATTCCTTGTCCACCACCATTTGCATTTCATAATTAATTTAGCAAACTAGATCTGAGTATCTTGGGGCATGCAGCAAACATTTGCAAGATCCTTTTCATTAGACAAAAACCAAAGCCGTTAATCTTTTTTTTTTTTTTTTAATCGTATTCCCCCCCCCC
>CM021765.1:2345454-2405522 GCA_011076525.1 Nettapus auritus
TTTTTTTTTTTTTTCTTTTTAAAAATGAAATATCAGACTGTGACCATGACTGAGATGAAAGGCAGAGAGCAGGAAGATGGGACCGGAAATAACTAATTGCCCTCCAGTCAAAGTATTCAACGGGAATGTGCCCAGCCATGGAAAATTGGCTATTCTTGGGTGAATATAGCTTTGGAGGCTGAACACAAAGATATGGAATTTGTTTCTGTAAGTTTCATTGAAACCTCCCTGTGAAAACTCCTTGTTTTGAAATAGTGGCATGAATAACAATGTCACTGGAAAAGCCCTACTGGAATATTTGCAGTGAAGTCCCCAGAGCCTGTGTATTAATCCAGGTAGCATGTTCATTTTTATCAGGTTTATTCTTCCCTAGAGGCTAAGCCAAAGAGCTTCCAATTTACCCAGGTCATTAGTGATTTATATGATAATTGGATCTAAGTTGATTTTAACTATTTGCTTTAAATCTCTAGGGATTTGTATTCTTAGACATTTTAATGCCATTGGAAATTTCACTGATTAAGCAAAGCCGAGTATATGTACTTAATTAGTCCTGAAACCAATTAGTCCTTTGTCGGTCAAATTAATCTTGTATCTGGACCTTTAAATGAGTTCTAATAATCTGGGCATTGACCTTTGTGGGCTGGAGACTGGAGGCAGAGCACTGCCTATATCCAGCCTGGGGGACAGTTCCCCCCTCCCCGGCTGGGCACATGCTCAGCTTTGTCTTCCCTTGTTCCTTCTGCCACTGAATGCAGTCATCTGAAATGAAATCGTGGGTGATTGTCTCAAAAGGAAGGTAATTATGGGGCTGGTGGTGAAGCAATGGGCAAGCCCTGGTGTCTCCTGGAGGCAGGAAAGCAATAATCCTGGTATATACCACCAAATACTTTTCCTGCTTTAATGTCTGTCAGTGCCTCCAAGGCTCTTTCTAGCACTAGGACAGACTGGATCCATGGGTTGTTGTCTGTGGTTGTCTGACTGAAGCTTAGATGTAAAAAATGTGACACCCTTTTCATGCATAATTCAAGTAAATGCTCTTTACCAGTCTTGTAAAACAGGGTTTGGATGCACATCCTTCTCATCCCTGCAGCACCTTAGGGTGGTGATTTGAAGTGACAGTCCCCCCTTTCTGCTGGAGGTTACAGATGCCTTCAACAGTAGGGACCAGGAGGATTCTGGCAGGGTGAGCATCACACATGCACTAATAATGCGCTATTGTGAAGTCCCTGTGACAGCATAGGAGCATCAGCCTCCAGCCAGAGGAAATTGAAGTTGGCTTTCTTGCCATCTGAAGATGGCTGCAGGTATTTAGGAGGTGGTTTGCAAACTCTGTTCATTGATAAATTGTTGAAAAGGCACTTTCCATTTCTGTAAAGGTGAAAAACTTGGAAGGAAGTAGGATTAGTACATCTCTACAGTCATTGCACTTGGAGCTGGCGTCTGGGGGGATATTATTGGTGTGTTGCCTGAGGATTTGCACAGACCTCCTCAGTGGAGGTTTCACACCAGAGTATTTCGTGATATTACCTGTCACACATCCAGCCCAAGATGGGATCATTTTGTGATTTGGGAAACTGGACAATTCAGGATTAGCATGGCTCTAGGGACTGGAAATGTTCCCATCCAGCCCTACTCCAGCATGGGTCAGCTGTACAAGTTTCCCATCACACAGTTATGTCAGTTTTTTTGTTTTGAGTAGATTGAATTCCGCACCCTCACCCCTCATTATAATGGATTATTTAACTTGTCCCTATTCCAGGAGACACAATTAATAGTACTGGAAACACTGACTGTAATGGTAAAGCAATACCTTGGCTTTCTGTAAGAGAGGGCTCCTACAGGGACTGGAACAAGGGGAGGACTCCAGTTTTTTGGGACAGTTGAGATCTGGAGACGGCAAGAGTTTCAGAGGTTGTGGGACTTGGTAGCTCTTCAGAAATGGACTAAGTCTGCTTCTTAATCCACAGATGAGAGCGGAGAAAAGGGGGCAGGGAAGGAAGGGGACCCGCTGGAGGGTGGGAGGTGGACAGGAGATGGGCAGAGATGGTGGCAGGAGGGCATGCAGAAGCAATAAGCCAAGGGACAGCAATAAGATCCAGGGATGAGGAGGGAGGTGCAGGCATGGGGTCTGGATTTACCCTGTGAGGAGGAGGAGGCTGTGCTGGGAAGAGCTGTGTTGGGATGATGAAGAAGGTATAGCATTAAAACTGCAGAGTTCCTCCTATTTCCTTCCAGCCTCAGGGATCTGAGATGCTGGAAAGCCCCAAATTGGATTTTAGGCTCAGTGTGGCAACACAGCCTCCAGCCAAATTGCATCGTCCATCCTTTGATCCTCCTACTGCTATGAGCACTTCCAGTGGATATTCATCACAGCAGGGTATGACCCCACACAACCCAGGAATAGACAGAGTAACTCATTTTGCCGAGGGTTGGGGAGGAAGTCTGCGATGGAGCCAAGAATAGAGCCCTGCTCCAGCAGCTCCCAGTCGCGTGCCTTCTCCTCTCTCCTATTCTTCCTCCCGGCGAGCGGCAAGACAAATAGCTGGACACATCAAATCCACTGAGATCAGGAGCTGAGCCAAAGGTCAGTGCTTGGGCACAAAGATGCTTCTATTTACAAGGCACTAATCTGGGCTGCCGCTAAGCATCAAAGCTGGTTTCACCATACAGATGAGGCCCAGGGCAGGAGGTCATGGCAGTGCGATGATTAGCTGCTTTGGGGAAAAGAAACTTAGAGAGACGAGAGCGTGCAGAGCTGAATGGGTGGAAATCAGCCAAGTTAGGTGTCCATTCATGGGGCAGGGTGTCTCACTGCCTAACTTTCTGGGGAAAGTGACAAACAGCTCAAGTCTCCTTTCTTATGCTGCCCCTTGGTGTAACCTTGCACCACTTGAGCAATGCAGGCATCCTGATGTCCATCACCCAGGGGAGGTGTGCGCTTCCACAACCTGAACTTCCATCCTTGGAGACATATAAACCATGATTCTCATTATTTTCAGGAGAGGGTTGACAGGACTTTGCTAGATTGCAGCCATATGGAGGAAGGCTGTGGTTCCTTTTCAGCTCCCTTGTCCTTCCTCTGTGCCTGGAGGCCTTTGTCACTGAGGAGATGCATGGGGTTGTTCATCTGACCAGAGGAGGTTTTATAGGGCCCAGTCATTATTATAATCATTTTTGATTTTGATTAATCAGCAGCCCAGTGTAGAGCTGACAGAGGGAAAGGTAGGGAAGGCAAATAGAGGAAGGAGGCAGGGTTAAACCTACAGCAACACATTGCAATACTCTGTTGGCCTTGAGATTTACTGTCAGTAGCATCTCTTTAGTTAGCCCATGCCCAGATGAAAGGTTTCTTGCTGGCCTTCACACTGTTTTTTCACCTCTGTGGAATGTTACCTCCACAGAGGGTTTCTTGAGGGTCCGTAGAGGCCAGATTTACAGGCCAGTGCCAAAGGATGGTCTACATCAGTGTAGCTTTTTGAGCCCCTCTGCAGCATTTGGAGCTCTTCAGTCACTGCAGAGAAAACAGAAGCACAGGATGGTTGAGACTGGGAGGGATTTCTGGAGGCCCTGCTCAAGTAGGACCACCTACAGCAGATTGCCCAGGCCCACATCCAGGGGACTCTTAAAGATCTTGAAGGAGAAGACACCACAACCTCTGGATAATGCCCCAGAGCTTCAAATCTTGCACTCAGACTTCAGCATTTGATGCCTGCATAGGCTTAGCTACCTTTAAATTGCTGAAGGCCCTTAAATTTTAAATGTAAAAATGTATGATATTTTTTATTCCTCCCCTTTATTTCCCCCTTTACTCCCCCCCTCTGGAAGTGAACCCTTCCAGAAACTTTCATTCCTGCAGCCTCAACCTCTTCCCAGACCTAATCCCACATCAGAGCCCATCGTTGTCTCATCCTGCGCGATGCTTTGAACTCCTCAATACAGGACAGAATTTGGCAGGAACTGTCTGGTCAGAGGCTTCTGTAACCAGACAGTGACCACCTCTTAGGACAAGCCCTCCATGGGCTTGGCACCAGCATAGAAGCACTTGAGCTTGTTTTCAGACGGTGATGGAGGAACACAGCCTGGCTGGCCCAATAACCAGCTGTACTGTCTATGAAAGCTACAGGTCGAAACATGTTGGATTTATGCTTGCAGACTGTGCGGGTTGTCGGTCAGTGTGGAAGGAGCCAAATTACGAAATGCTGCCCATGAATACATCATCCAGCATGTAGCCTCTTGTCCTGCGTCCAGCTGGACAGGAGCTGTCTGCAGAGTGTTCGGCTTTAGCTCACTCCCAAGTCTGGATGTGCTGCCCGCTCCCATGTGTTGGTTGCCATTAGAAGGGCTGCTCTAGGATGTCTGAGAGCTGTCATTTATTATACATAGGAAGCTATAAGATGAAATCTATATTTTCAGCTTCAGTAAACAATAATTCACAAGGGTTTGCCTGGTGGAGCTGGGAGCTAATGTTGTTAAAACGCGACTCTCCTGCAAAAAGCAACCCTTTAATGACTCAGATTCAGCTTATACGACTACCACACCACTTGCCTCCTGTCCAAAGATCCGGACTCTGCTAAAGGGATTAACTTCTTAGTGAGCTCTCCCAGTGTGGTGGCCAAGCTCCGACCTCATAATGGACTAGTTAAAAGGTCATCCTTACTTATGGCTGCAGCTTCCTTACACAAGAGCTTCCACACTCCTATCTGGCACTGCAGGGCACTGAAGAAAAATATTGGAATTTTAATGTGTTATTAATGCAGCAATAAATGAATCTTGCTGATGTCTCTCTGGTTTCTGGAAGGCACGGAAGAGTTAATATGAGAGATGTTTGCAAAGCCAGGCAATGAAGGCAGCAATAAAATCATGTTGTCAATGGTTTTTAACTAAAAAAAGTCTCTTTGCAGGGAGATACCTTGTCACCTGGTGCAGTGCTGGATTCACACTAGGTAGCTCCAGCACCCACCAGTGTGGTGCCATCCTCAACTTGCCAGCTAATAATGATAATTTGTGTGGTTCCTGAGCATCATGAAGCAAAAATGTCATGTCAAACCTTCTCTGTGGAGGCTGCTACACCCAGGTCCTGACCCAATGGGAAGGTTCACGAAGACTCGCATGCATGGTATTCCTCAGTCAATGGTTAGATCTTGATGTTGACTGGCAGGAGAGCCCAAGGCATTTTGCTGTGTTACAGCTCTTTACAACAAGCCACCCAGATGGCTGATTTCAGGGACACCTGTTGTCCTCCAGGCTGCTTAAAGTAACCCTGCTGAGCACAAGAGATGAAACCTTTCCTATCCCTATGGGACTCTCCCATCCTCTTTTCTTTTTTCATTTGGCAAGCCGCGGGAGGGTTAATTCCTAGCAGAAACATTGCAATCCTTCTGATGTCCCCTGCCTGTCTGGTCCCTAACCTTGAATGATGCACCCTTGGCGTCCCAAGGGGCCTCCTCCGATTGATTGATCCCTATCTAAGTTGGTAGATGAGGGAGAATATTTACTACGCAGCAGAGAGCCCTTCAGAAAGATGTTTTATTAAGGCTGCTCAGAAAACAGGAAATGCAATAAACCACTGAGAGACAAACGAAGAGAGGTAAATATACCATCCCGCCTATCAGGCCTGCCTAACAGCTATAATATACCGGCCTGCACGCTCACATAGGTCACTCTTTGGCCATCACCTGAAGAAAGGAATAGCTTCTGTTTTCCAGCTGATGTATTGACCCAATAAAAGGTATTATTACATTGCCTATCACCGCTGACTACAGGAGAGTGTTTTGAAGAGAGTGATGGCTCCCTTTGGAGAGTCACAGAGCAGGAATAAGCGTGTATGTATGTGAGCATGTCAGCAAGAGCGAGAGATATTCCTCCTTCTGGAGAGAGCAGGGCTCTCTGAAGACCTTTGGCTGATTTGGCTACAGTGTAACTGGAGCAGCTCCTCTTTCCTGGGGTGGAATTTGGGGCTGAGGTGGTTGGGGAAAGGGGAATGAGGCCCTTTGCCTTTTTTAACTGAGGTGCAATCTGATACCAGTGGAGCAAGTTTAGATCCCAAGAACGGATGCTCACTGATACTGAGAGCTTGATTCAGCCAGGCATCTCTGAGCCTGTTTTTATCTACAAATTTACTCTGCAGATGGTGCGGGGTGAGCCACTGGGTCAGCAAAATGCTTGTTCCCAGCCACAGGCATGCATGTGTGCACACACATGTGCATGTACACTCCTGCTCACCTTGCCCTGTGCTTCTTCCATAGCAATAAGGGGGTAGGGGATTGTGAGCTTCTGAGATTACTCCCAGGTTTTGCTGTTTGTTTGATACAGTGATTCCCTATATGAAATTCATGAGCAGCCCAGACCCCTGTACTGCTCCTCTTCCCTCCCAGCTGATACTCTGAGCACAAGGCTACAGCCTCAGCTGTGTCTTTTCTTTTCCTCTTGTCCTACAACTCTTGGCATAAGGACCTGGTGTCCCCTATGGGCTGGAAAGTGACTTCACCTCTTGGCCAGCATATAAAATGATGGATAAGACCTTTTGTCAAGGAGGAGATGACAATCTAGTGGATGACACAGAGCAACCACGCTGTCCCACCTGCAGGGCACAGGACTCTGGTGCCCGGGGCAATGGGTGCTTTCCTGCATGGTTGCTGCATTGCTCGTGCCACCGGTGTAGGGACCCAAAATGTGCCAAATATCTCGCTGCCACACTGCCTCCCTCCCTGCATTCATTACCTGGAATTATGCATATCAAGTTCCTGGCTGATGTAAGAGCACAGACGTATGTCTGCTCTCGACAGTGTAATCCTCCCCACCTCCTCTCTTGCCACCCGGCCTGTGACACGCTTCAAGGCATGACCCGCGGGGATTAGCTGGATGTGGCTTTGTTCCCTCCACTCTCGAGGTGTATGGATTACACCAAGGGGCACAGGGATGATTAGTTGGACACTGATTATCTCATTCACCAAAAATGGTCCTTTTGAAACTTCAAATGGTGCTTCTGAGCTTTGTGATGCAAGGAAGAGTGCAGGGAGACAGAGAAGGATGCTAAGCAATTCAATTCAGAGCTTTTGTGGCCAAACGCACTGGAAATGCTATGGTAATTATAAGCTTGCTGCACATTTCCAGTGCTTTGTGCCTGCAAGGCTAGAAAACACCCCTTCCCCCCCCCTCTTTTTATTATGTTTTATTTATTTATTTATTTTTTATAAGGGTTTATATTCTATATATATTTTTTATACATGCAGACACATGCACACTGAAAGGAGCTAATAGCAGCTTTAAATTCCAAATGGATTTTCCCTTCCCGTAAATCACGGGGTAAATTTGCTATAACAGCCCAAAGCAATCCCCCCCTTCCCCAGCCCACTGGCTGCAGGGAGATGCAGGCCAGGGTGTGTGGCTCCCACTCATCAGCCAGGGCTCTCCAGCCAGTCCCTGTGCCCCAAAACTATTTGCAGCAGAGGTCAGAGCTGGTTCAGCAACAGCCCGGGGTAATTCCAGTCGAGATGCTGGCCGTAACCTAGAGGTGAAATAGAGAAGGAAAGGAGAAGAGCTGGCAGGGAGGGAGTGCTAATGGAAGAGCTTCCACTGTTTGTATTCTGGATGAAAACTCCTGGTGGTCTTTAGTTACCTCTAAGTCCCCCTGTGGCTGTGTGTATAAAAGCGAGTGCCGAGTGTGTTACAAATTCATGGCCTGATGCTTGGAGCCTGAGGCCTTCCCAGTTCACGTGGGCATGCTGAGTGCTCTTTCCCCCCTAATTTTCCCTTTTCATCCATTCTCACTGCACCATATCTCTCTAACTCTGTCCCTCCTCCCATGGGTGCTGGGAAGGGGCAGAGCAGGAGCCACCAACTGCTGGACTGGGGGATGGTCTCAGGTTGCACCAGGAGAGGTTTACATCGGACATTAGGAAGAAATTATTCATGGAGAAGATGGTCAAGTACTGGAATAGGCTGCTCAGGGAGGTGGTGGAGGCCACATCCCTGGAGGTATCTAAGAGACATATGGATGTGTCACCAGGGGATGTGGTTTAGATGGGACTCAGTAGGTCAGGTTGACGCTTGGACTTGATGTTACTGAATGTCTTTTCCAACCTAAATTATTCTGTGATTCTGTGGTTTGACCACTGGACAAACCAGAGAAGTGCCATCACATGCATGCCATACAAGTCTTATGGTGAAACCAGCCCCTTGCTTCTCATGCCTCCAGCCTGCAGGAGCCAAGCTCTGCTTCACCTGTCTCCATCTGGGCTCCTCACTGCCTGGGGACCCTCCAGCATTTTCCTCTTAGGATGTGACACAAAATTAACTTCTGGGGAGTTTTTGCATTGGGATTCTTCTTCTCTATTCTATGCATCTCATGTGGAAGTTTCATCTAATGGAAACTGTAGCTAGAAAATCATGTTATTTTCTGAGCATATTGGGTTATATAGCTTAAGACCATGGCCACATGACGGGTGCTGGGATATCTAAACTAACTTTCAGGGGTCCTTGGAGGTGCAGGGTTGTGTGTATTTGCCAGATGGGCTGAGGATGTCCAAGAGATGTATACACCATGGTTTCAACACTGGGGGCCATAGGAAGGGAGTCTGTTTGTTCTAGCAGTGACTCTCCACAAGAGCAAAAAGATCTGAGGTCTGTTTCCATGCCCACAGACTCATAAGTATTCATGAGGGCAGCTGGGCTCTTCTGGATAGCTATGAGTTATGAACTAGAAATGAAGGATTCATATCCTCTGCCCAGACCCCTGGAACAGTTCGGGCTTGAAGGTTTTCTCTGTTTTGTTTTCCTCCTCTTCTCTTTGAGTCTGAACTGGTTAACATAGCTTTGTCCTGTGCTTACTGGTCTGAATTTCCTATCCATGCACAACTCTCTCTGACCCAGGCCAGCTGGCCAGAGCCCACAGCCCCAGCAGAAAGCAGTGGGAGTCGTTGGATGCCAAGATGAAAACTGCTGCCGGGTCACTCCAAGCCAGCACAGCCTGCAGGTGTCAAGAAAACCTGGACAGGGAGAACCAAGACGAGTCTTGCACTCCGCTCAGCTCATCTTTGGCCACCTCTCTCCCCTGCAAAAATCTAGCTCACCCCAATTCTCCTACAGACAGAGAGGGCAAGGATGATAAAAAAGGCAGAGCCATGAGCTAGAAAACTATGAGAACAGGCTGAAATTCAACCATTCAAGGGATACAAATGAGAATCAACCAGGACATCTTTGAAATTGCTGCTGGTGACTTCATGGTTGTTCTGCAGACCAGCAGTGACTGTAAAAGAGATGCAGAATGAGTCAGAGTTTGTCCTGCTGAGGAAACATGGTGGAAATGACAGGGAAAAGCTGTGAGGGTGCACTTGGGTGGAAATGAGTCACAAGTTATGCTTGGGAGGACTGTCAGGTCCCAGCAAAGAGGAAGGTGTGGGGCATTAGAAACTCAGAGCTACTCCTGGCCTCCTCTGCCTTGTCTAGCTAGAAGAAAAAGCCATGATCTTATGTAGATATTGTCCAAAACTTTTGGTTTATCTGGTTTTCATTTATCATTTTGAGGAAGGGCTGTAGATTTGGGGGCTAGAATTAACATGGAAAGCTCATAAATAATATTTTGATGGCTATGCAGAGTAGAAATTGGTTGAAGCCAAAACAAAACATAGAGCACTGGAACATCTTAATGTAGAAATAGGATGACCATGCCACTAGTCTGTCTTGCCAGTACTGGGGCTTATTGGAGGGCCACCTGCAAGACCTTCCGGGGCAATGTATAATGAGCAGTGCTGGCCACAGATGAAAAAGACTGCGTGTAGGGGCTGGGTGCTATGGAAACTCTCTGAGCTTTGTTGTCCAAGTCTTCCTGTGAAGGCAGCATTTTCAGCTCTGTGCTCAGAAAGCACAAAGCCAACGTGCCATCATGGTGCTGCTGGAGCAGGATCTTTCCAGCAGCACCAGGTCCCAACAGTGTGTGGTTATTAAAGATCCCATGCCAGTTTCAAACAGTAACTTCCAGCTTTGATCTTGGCTCACTTCCCTTTTACTGGATTTCTTTTTTTTTTTTTTTTTTTCTTAGAGGAATCCCCACCATCTCTTCTAAAGTATCATTTGGATGTGGCATTTACTCTTAAACTTCTCCCACATTGTACCACCGTGGAAGCCATTTCAGTAATGACATATCAGTGCCCATAAGTGCTCTAAAGTGTTTTAAAACCAGCGCTAAGTGCTTGGTTTACCTTAACGCGCCCCATGCCTCCCCCCAACAGATTAGAGAACCTTGTCTTTCTTCTAGTTCCCCAACAATCAGAGTTGTCCTGTACATTTTGCCCATAATGCCCAGCATGATTAAAAAGCCTTTTTTTTTTTTTTTTTTTTTTTTTTTTTTTTTTTTTTTGTAGTGGCTTGATGATTTATAGACAATGAGATTTTATCAGTAGAGCACCACATTAAGAAAATGCTTGTTAATTATCTGCTGGTTAATATGATAATTTAGCAAAAAACCAACACCTATTAAGAGCTTCTCATTAGGTGAAATGCTTCTCGTTTTTAACACACAAAGTGTCCAAGTTAATGAGGTTCACCTTCGATTTGTAGTTTGCTCAGAGATTAAAAGCTCCCTCCATTTATAACTCTTCACATTGCTCCATTTGTAAAAACCGACACAAGCCAAGCTTGAATACCCGATTGCTGCACTCTCTCTTCAAAGGCAAGATGACAAAAGCCCATCTCCCTTCATGAAAGACTTCCCAACCCAACGCACCTCTCCGTCAGTCCCCTGCTGTTTCTATTTTTGCAGAGCTGGCTCTACTGTGGTGGAAGTTAGACAGAACCAGAAGCAAACCAACCATATGCCCACAGCGTTAGGGACAATCTGAGGACTACTTTGCCAGCTCTGTGTCACCGAGCCCAACCTCTGATCTCACTGACATCAGTGCAAACCTGACTAAGTCCACTGAGTTCATCACTTCCAGAAAATTCAGACTTTGGCTGCATGGATGGGAAAGAATTCCTTTCATTCTCCATTAAAAACCAACCAACCAAAAAACCAAACCAAACCAATCAACCAAACCACAAACAATTTTGGTGGATAAAGCTGGAATATGCAATACTTTGGGGCAGCTTTGCTCTAGGGACTATGGTGGGGTGGGGGTTATTTAGAAGGAAACATCTTGCTTGCTGGAAAACTGGCCCCTTAAAGAGATGTCCCCAATGAGCATCATGATTGCAAATCTCAAGCCTTGCAGAACATTTTCAGATGTAGTTTTATCCTTTTCTCCCCTTTCAGGGCATTTTCTCCAGGATAATGGCTTGTGGTTTCGCTGATGCTTTTTTTTTTTTTTTTTTTTTCCTGCAGGACCAAAGAGTTTTCACAAAGTGTATTTAAGAGCCTGACCTTTACAGGTGGGGATAGGAACCAGTTACTGCTCTTCAGGAGTCATTTTGCAATTCAGAAGTACACCTTATCCATGCTGTCCAGCTGGGAAATGCTCTTACGTCCCAGCAAATACTCTTAAATTTCACCTCTGTTTCTTCCTTTCTCATTTTGGAGCAGATAGCAAATTCCTGTGGGGGAAAAATATCATCTGTATGCTAAAAGCAAGTACTGTCCACGGCATGATTGTGAACAAACATTGGAAAGGTTTAGGGAAAATATTCACGATCAGACTCCTCTTCCCCAAATTAAGACTTCCTATTGCTGTATATTTTTTCCGTCACCACTCCTACCAATCTTTGCCACCCACAATGAATATTCAAGCTGACTTTATACAAACCTAGCGATGAAAAGAAATTCCTTCATCTTTCCCCTTTACATCCTTCCTTTTCATCCTCTAGCTATTCAACCCTCGCCTCTATCTGAACAGATCAGCCAGTTTAATTTCATAGTGGCCTGCGGATTAAAGATTGTATCAAGCCTAAGAAATGACTGTGATAATCAGATTGTGAGGGCCCATGTTTATCTCACTTGGCAAGTTGCAGCTCAGATAAGCTCCATGCGCAAGTGAAGAGCTCTTTTTGTTTTGGTTTGTGTTTTTTTTTTTTTTTTTTTTTTTTTTTTTTTTCTATCAGTCTTGCAAACTCATCCTGAAATCTGAGATGCGAGTTGGGTCCTCTCCATCTTACAACACGTCACTAGTAATAAAGGCTCAGCAGCCCAAATTAAGAACTTCTTGACAGCTCTGTAAAAAATACTGTCTTCAAATTATGCCTTTGGGGACCCGTCTCCCACCATGCTGCTGTCAAGAGGCTGGTGAAGGTGTAGCTGCCTGGAAATGAGTCAACAATTTGAGCGGGCCACTGGAAGGAGTAAAATCCAGAGCATGCTGAATGCGATTACTGCCAAGCCGATGAGAAGGAAAAGAAAGAAGAACTTCCTTTTGTCACTGTAGTTAACAAATCTGTCTGTGAACACAGACAGCAGCTGCAGCATGCAGGAAGAGGGCACTTAACGCGTTGCCCTTTTTTAGGACATATCGCTTTAAACACTTTAGTCACGCTGCTTTAATCATCTTCTGTAAAGCCTGAGTAATCACAGTCGTCTCACACAACCCTTGTAAGTGAGCCCCTCTAGGCTGCACGGTCATGTAAATAAATAATTACATCCAAAATTCTACATTAAAAGGACATTAGGGCTACAAAGACGAGCTCTCAAAAGTTGGGAAAGGGCAGGATGTTGGTTGCCAGTGCCCACGTGGGTGCACACATTATGATAAAGACTCTAATTGCACAATGGTAGGGGACAGGAGGCTATCATGTAGGCTGCATCTCATGAGATGCTCCCATGGCCTGCTGGATCACCTTTCTAACATATCTGGCTGGTTACGCTCTCGGCATTTGTTTCTCTGGCATCGCATTATATTGAGCACACTAATGATTGCAATTAAACGTTTGTGTTTTAGACAGAGAGCATGCAAAGTTCTTCAGAGAGAGGAGGAAATGTGGTTTACAGTTATCCCACTTGCAAAGTAAAGCAGGTTTGGTAATTGTTCATAAAGCTGAGCCGTTTTTAAAATAGGGCAATGGATGGAGAGATGCCTGTCTTACAGATGTGTCTCTTACTCTGTGAATATTTCACTTATTTCTTTTTTGCTAAAACTAGGAACAATTTCAGGAGAGCTTGATTCTCCTTGATTCACAGCAGGGACTAAAACTTAGCCTAACCTCATCCCAAAATTAAACCTAACCACAACTCTACTACTTTTTGCCTTCTCATCTGTTGAAGATCCCAGATTCATTACAAAAGATCATTGTAGTTGTTTTTAATTGAAACCTTGATTATTCTTTTCTCCTCCTCCTCAAAAAATAAATAAATAAATAAATAAATAAAATAAAATTTGTTTTGTGGCAGCCCTGACTCCACCAGAAAAGTGAATTAATTTTAGAGTAAAATCTTTGTTGTCCATTCATTGAGACTGAAAAATCTACTTTGTAGAATAGTTAAAACTGCAACTAAAATGAATGCTACCTAAGAGATCTAACAATGCAAGCTCTAAAAAAGGCTAACCTCTTGGAAAAAAATGGGTCACGGCAAGCTCAAATCAAACAGTACTAATGGATAAATATATATATTTTTTAATCTCGGTGTCTCACCTTCCGGCATTTACTGTGAGGATCATACTGGAGCTTCATCTCACAGGAGTGTTTTGAAAATAAATTAATTCACACTAATAGAACTTCTAGCATGGAGGATCAGCAGAGAAAAGCATTTGTAATTTATAAGACAGTCTTTGGAGCAAGGCTCATATAGTACAGAGAAAAATTGGGATGGGGTTGTCCAATGAATGACAGGGAGAAACCTAGTGCCTGATTAAATAAGCATGTTGTATCCTGGGAGGCATGTTCTGTAGGCAAAACTGAGGCAACCATGTAATTAAGATTATGATATAAGGAGTATATACGGAAAGGGTTGAGTTAAAGTATGTACACTGGCAATTTTGAAATTTCCTCTCTTTAATTTTAAAACTCCAATATTCTTTTGTCTTGTCTTCCCCACATATCAGAATGACTCCGTCTCTCTTTCCATGTCAAATCCCTATTCCAAAGCAGGGAAGATGCAGTGTTTTTCCCTCTGAAAACTGTAAGATTCTTTCCTAATGTTTTGTTTGATGCATTTCTGCCTCGGAACAAGTCACACTCATTTCTTATTAAAACCAGAGTTTCCTCCCCTCCTCCCAGTTTCTACCTCCTCTGGCAAATAACAACACAAATAACTAACTAACCCCTCTGCAGCAGAAACCCAGCTTGGGAAGCATCAGCTGGGCCAATTAAACTTTGGCAAAGTAATAAAGATCAGAAAAGAGGGTGTGAGCAGACAGCTTTAAGCAGCAGCTGAGAATGATACTTGGCATCAGGGAAAGCTGGAGCAAATGAGTCCCCCCCTAACTATCTAACGGTCATTAGCTGAACCTGCTGTTGCCCTCACCTGCTTCTCCCGTTGACCTCCAGAGCAGGTCTGACCCTGAAACATTCTGTTACTTCACTGTACAATGGCAAAAGACAGTAAATGTTGATTTTTGTCAGTACATCTAGATTGTATTCCTTTGTGTTACTGACTCAGTGCCATTTCAAATGCACTTTTACTTGGAGCCTGCTCTTACCCCCATGCATCACTTCACGCTTAGCCACATTAAATTTCATATCCTACCTCTGTGCCCACTCACCTCCTCTGTTATGATCAGTCTGCAAAATGGTTATGTCCTTCTGAGTTTTAACCACTGCCTTTATTTCATTATCTCCAGCAAATTCAATGATCTCCCATGTCTAAATCATTAGTAAAAAGCATTACAGGGTACCAGCCCAAACAAAGATCCTCGTATGATCAGATTCTTTGCTAGCTCTGCAGAGCATACATGCTTCAAAACCACCTTTGTACAAGACCAGATACAAAAAATATATACATAAAGAAAAGAAAAAAATACAGTCACGTTTGCATTTAGTTTCTGTCTGTATAAAAGGACAATGCTGCATAGAAGCTTCATCTTTGGCTGGCCAAAGGAAGCCTTCTCATCACAGCATGTTGCAGTCGTGGAGGGTTGTATGAACTGTAAGCTTTTATCCAGCAATGACGTAGAACTTTAGCTAAAAATATTGGCAGTGTTGGACTGGAATCAGGTGTTTATGGGTCCCAAATGAGGTACCAGAATTATTGTTTCAACCCCTATAAATCCAGCCTGAGAGATGGTCTGCATCGCAAAGAGAGACACAGCTGATCCCATTGTATCTGATGAGAACAAGCTGTCAAGCTGGTGCCTTGCTCTAAATGGACCCAGCTTTGCTCCGCCTCCCTGTTACTTTGTCAAGTTATCTGTGAGGTGTCTGTACTATCAGCAAGGTGGTGGCACAGCTTTGGTGGGAAAGAACTGCTCTCTGACAGTGATCCTCAAATAAGAGATGTTCTCCCTTGTGCGACTACCTCCAAAGGGCAGCTGTGCCAATGCTGGTAAGTTGGTGTGGTTGTAGCCTGTATGGTTTTAACAAACCAGAGTAAGCTCAGGAAAGAGCGACAGGAGGGTCATACGTGCAGTTGTTGAAGGCAATGACAGGTGGGACACTACTTAGGAGACTAAAGTACCTTGAGGCCAAATACTAAGGATATCTATTCCTGATGGTCAGGGTGCAGGACAATCTACAGGAAAAATGATAGATATTTAGCATTTAAATTATTTAAACTTATTACCAAAGAGACAATCCCACTATGCTGTAGGTTTCCTGCCTCTGGCTGGAGACTGTGGTGGTCTCAGCTCTGAAAGTAATTTCCAGTATGGTCTTGGAGTCAGCTCACCTCTCTGTGTCTCTTCCTCTCTTCCTGCCTTGTCTCAACTGCTTAAATTTTAAGCTCTCCAGAGCAGAGATGATGTACTTAATCTCTGTTGTCTCTAGTATAAGAAGCTGTTGATTTTTGGTCCTGTTGAAATGAAAACCAAATTTTTAAAGAAGCTTTGTGGGGCAAACCCACCACAGGGACACAGCCTGGCTGAGAGTAGAGATGACTTTTTAATGCAATAAAAATTTGTGCTTGGGAATCCTTCTTTCCCTTGCTGCTAGTGATCAGTGATTTTCCTGTTCTTCTATAGCAAGAGCAACAGGGAAGAAGTGAATGGCCTGGCTGAATTACGAATGAGATGGGTACAGAGATGGGATTGAGGCAGACTTCCCCAAGTCCCCACTGTGTTTCTCCCTCTGCTCACCCAACTCTGAGGAGCTAGAGCAGTCACTGGCCCCCAGCAGCCATCCCTTCTTTCTAATTGGCTTGGTTGTAGCTGTTTTCTGGCCTTAATACTGAATGTGCAGACTGTGGGTCCTCTTTTGAAAGAGCTCCTCTGGGAGGGGTGATGGAGCAGGGCTGGAAGGAAGGCTGTCTGTAACCAAAGCCAGCCTCCAGGCTTGGTTTGACTTCAGGGAAAGGCATATTTGCAGAAGTTTGAAGCTTTATTATTGATCAGCACCTTAAAGGATCTGAGAAACAAAGGCTTCCTCCCCTTTAAAGTTCACTTGCAGCAAAGGGCATCACTTGTTCCTTGGGAAGCTGCTTCCTGGGGAAAGGTTGATGTGCCTCCTGTTCCCACTTTGCACAGGCTTTGCAAGACTGGGAGCACCACTTTGTAGTGTGGAGGAGGAAACATTTTAAAAGGAGAAAGATTTCTCTCTACAGCCCCTTTCTCCACCTGAGTTGAGAGGGAGGGACAGGGCTGATCTGGGAGTGAGAGATAATTTCTGTCTAATCAACTTCACTGAGCAGCAGTCACAGAAATCCCCCGTAGTGGTTGTGGCTTCCTTTGCAGAAGCTCCCTATGGGCAAGTCACTTGGCCAACTTGCATTTAATTTCTTCGCCGATAAACCATTATTATTTTTGCAATGTTGCATCCAAATTCTGCATGTGACTTAGAAATAAGGTTGTAGGTGCAGATACTGTAATGAAGACAGGCTACTTAGATTTTATCTCTGTTACAGTGTGGGCTCTTGGAAGCCAAGCGAGCTCTCCTCTGGACAGGAGACAGTGCTGGAGATCCCCAGATGATGAAGGTTGTTGCTCAGAGGGCAGGCAGTGGTGTGGTTGGAGTTAACCTGATGGTGACAATGGCATGGAGATACCGTGCACCACAATCACCATGCTCAGAAAGAATTCTGAGAAAGTTGTGAGCAATGCTTAACTGCATTTGGGTGACTGGTCAAGGACAGAGAGACCTGGAGCAGAAGAAGGCTGGATTAGTAAACAAGGGAGGTAAGCCGGGGTGGGTTCAGGGCAGGGATTCGAGGTGTACCACAAGGCTTCAAAGCAATTCACTACACCATAGAGATGCTTCTGGGGTCTGTTTTGGGCTTATCTGGCAAGCAACGGCTGGCTGGCTGCCTGTGGAAGGATTCATCTCCATTCTGCAACATCTCATTTTATTATTTAAACACCAAACAAGTAGCCAATGTGCTATGAGGCAGATCCTGCCCCAGGAAGCCTTCAGTGAAGTTGTTTCTCTGCTTCCCTTGGCAGAAGAAATATTCCTGACCCTTCCACCCCAAAAGCTCTGCTGCTAGAGCTATAGGAAATCTTGTTTACTGACTGCTGTATGTGCTGTGATAAAGCTGTATCGTTACACAGTTTGGACTCCATCTACTAGTGGTGTTTAGTGTGTATGTTTTAGAGCTGGTTTGTTCCAGTGCTGTGGTCATTTCCTTTTCACAAGACATTGGTAATTTTTCATAATTCACCATGCCTCAGCTGAGCCTCTCTTCAAGATTTCTCTCTGGTTTAAGTGAGGATTTTTCTCCATAACAACCCCTTCTCCCCTTATGCCACTGATCCTGGGGTTTCCCTCAATGGATTTAATAAAAACGCTCTTCAGGCTTTTTATCAGCTGAGAAAAATGAGCCTGCCTGCCTCACTGCATCTCTGCAAACTTTCCAGCTGATTTCGCGACACTGCGACCCATTCCTTCCTAACACCCTGTGATCTGGGGGCACAGCTTTGAATTCACAGCATGCCAAGAGCAACCAGGGGATGGAGGGAAAGTTCCTGTGTAGATACTCATCACCTCACTGAGGACATGCAAATAAATTGAAAGTGTGGCACTATGATGAGCTGGCTGGAGCAGATGGAGTCCCCACCAGCTTTCTGCTGGACAGAGCTGAAACTGCTCCAAAACACTCTGTGTTCCCTGTGCCGATGACTTCTGATGGATTTTTTCCTTTAGCCCAGATAATAGGTCCATAATTCTGTGCCTGAGCTCTGGCTCAAGGGAACAGCACAGGGCAAGCTCCGGATTTGCAGGCTGTTTATCTAAATGGACCGTGTTCCAGGATTTGCCCTTGTGATGCACAGGTTTCCTGATAGTCGTGTTTTCTGATTTGGTGGGTTTTAGAAGGGGATTTGGTGATGTGGCTCCACTAGCTGAAGTCCAGTCAATAATTCAGTCCCAAAAAGGATACTTAAAAAGTCAGTTCACTCGTGGACCTTGTCCTTCATCTCAGGGAGATGTCCCCTGGGGGGAGAGAGGTGCTCAAGCTGCATGGCTGCTAGCAGCCTTGGCCTTTTTGGTGAGGTGGCTGCCTGGGGATGGGATGGTCGATGTGCTTACCTCTGCCTTGATCTCGACAAGATTTGAGTTCTGTCAGTGTTCTGTAGCTCCTCAGCTAAACTGGTTGTGCTAACATCCAGCATGTTGCCTCTGCCGTGGTGTGCCAGCCAAGCTGGTGATGTGTGGGGTATCTGCCCCATTTTCCACCAGGAGTTTACAGGATCTCAGGGAAGGCAGCAATACTAAAAATTCTGGAGGTTGTAGCATTGGGATCAGTGTGAGGGGAAGGACTTCAGGCTGATTCAGGCAACTTTCAGCCCTCGAGAAATAATTGGGTCTGTACCAGACTTGCACACTCATAGGGAAGGAACATGAGACGCCCACCAAACAGCAGGTCACACCAAGGCAGGGAACAGGAGTGCTGATGGAGCAAGGGTTGCAAGACCTGGTTGAGAGCCAACCCCATTTCCTCTTACCAGGTTTCTGATCCCGTGCGGCTCTGGCTGTGACAGTGACACGCAGACATGACCATTGAATCCTCCCTGCTAATGACAGCCGCGCAGCAGCGCATCTCACCCCGAGCTGAACCGCGTTAACAATCTGTTCCTAGCGAGCCAAGATGTGCCTGCTTATTTACCAGACTTCAAGCCTCTGGCAAGTTGCCTGCTCAACATGAAGAAGAGAGCTGCATTAACTCCATCATTGCCACCAACGGGGTGCACATGCAGTGCTTGGCAATGCCCCTGGTCCTCCTGTCATGCACCATGGCTATGGTTCATCCTAAGTGCCTGACGTTGGCTCTGGAGAGTTGAAAGTTCTTTATGGCTGTGGGGTAGGTACAGGGAATTTAGTTTGTCTAGAATTTCATGAAATGAAGGCTGTATTTACACTCCTTCTCAAGAAGGACATAGGCACCAGCTGTGGTACGTAGCAGGCTTTCTTATAGGGCTGGGCAGCTCAGATCATGTTGCGTAGGGTCACTGCAGCCTGAATCCCTGCAGTTGAAGGAAGAATGTAGGTTTCATATCCAGTGTATGTGTAGTAAGGTGGATGTTCCAACAGCCTGCCCACCTCTCTGTATTGACAGTTGGAAATGAGACTCTTACAGCCTTAGAAAGTGGAAAGCCAAAATCACTTCTCTCTTGAAATAAAACACCACAGTATGGCCCTAAATTAAACCCACTCACCACAATAGGCAGCTTAATTATGTTTTGGCATGTGCAACACCTTTTTGCATGTACTTGTGGCTGAACAGTCTCTACAGCCAGAGGGTTGTGTCCAGATCTACCAAGGTAATGAGTGGCAGGACCTCTGCAGCTCTTGGGCTTAGAGCACCACTTTCCATACCTTGCTTGTCTGACCTTCTGAGGTGACTCCATATCTCCTCACCTTCCAAGGTGACTCCATCCCTCCTCATTCATGATTTCTTCTCTCCAGATTAGTTATCTTACAATGCCAAGAAAATTTATTGTTACATCTGAATTTCAGTCTGTATCTCTTTGCATATTTCTCCTTGAATTTATGAACCCTTCTTTGCCCACCTAAACTGAAAAACATTGTGGCTCCATCCAAACTGTCTGCTGGAGACAGCCTCTGGATTGAAGAGTACTCTGGACTGAACTTGAGTGTTCTCACACAAAGGGCATCTTTTTTCTTGAAACTTGAGTCTAATATCTGAGCTTGAGGTTTCAGAAATAACTGAACCAATGCTGAAGGGCAGAGTCTTGGATTTCTGTTCTGTGCTGTTTGGAGGGGGAGATTAACAAGGATTTGAATTGCCTGCTCATGCTTTGCTCCCGGGAAAGTCACTCAAGAAAATGCTCAGTGCTGTCCCCTTTTAATAGCAGCAATGAGCTGAGTTGCTTGCAAGCAGCACTTCCCCTGCCCCTCCGAGCTGGGAACTCAGGAGCAGCAGCGGCAGGGTGTTAAACCACTTGCAAATAGCAATTCATCCCTGAGAGCCCAAGCCTGGGACAAACACTGAGTAAAATTGTAATTAATGCAGTTCCACATCACTTGACTCCATGCTCTGCAGCAGCATGTTGGAAACACTGATTCTTCTCCCCAGTAGGGTGTTGTTTATTTGAAAATATTTCATATGCATTTGTATTTGTGTGTGTATACATGTATTTGTGTATAATATCTCTTCTGCTCTTTAAGGCTATGAACCAAGATTTGAGTATCTTGTGCCTTTGGCTGTATGACGGTTTTGGTACGAGCTTGTAAGATTTTATATTTTACTTTTAAGGTACACGGACAATGTCTTTTGTATATGCTTTAGCATTCCCCTGTTCAAAAAGGGAATATAGCAATTCAAATGCACACGTAAAGCCAAAAGTGGATTTCCTTTACTTGTCCCTGAAAAATCAAAAGGAAGTAGTACACTTGACACTCCCATTCTGTGCAAATCTTTCCTCATTTTTCTGTCTGTTCCTAAGAAGTGTATTATTATGTAAAACCCACTTGAGTCTCACAGCAGACGCTCCCATGGTCTGGCTGATTACTTTCCAGAGGGGAGCAGTATCTTGTATGTGTATATCAACCAGGAGAAGCTGGTTACTGCCCTCCTTCATTACAGGTTCAAACCTGCTGTTCTCTGGCACGAGCTTCTCATTCCTCTGAGTGTACTTTGTCGTTCATCTCATCTGTGCTTTCAAGAACTAAGACAAATGCTGTTCTTAGGCTTACGAAGCTCTGTTCATACAGCAGAGTACCAGCTAACAGAGCATGGATTTGCTGTATGACACACAGGTGAAGCCCATGCCTAAGACAATGACTCTCAGAAATGCTCCACTGGATTGTAGCCACCAACAAAGGCAGAGCTTAGGGCAGGAAATGAAGAAATATCCGGGTAAAACTGTGATATGAATTTGGACAGCAACACTCATAGTGATTGCTTGGATAGGAGTCTGTCCAGCCTGGTACAAACACTTTTGCCACCCCCTTTAGTGACTGTAAGTGCTGTCCAGCTGAAGGATGGCCATGGAGCAAATTGATAGGGCAACTCCTGCTGTCATCTGGATGCTGTCCTGGACAGACAAACCTGCAGAGATGAGTGTCAGCAGGACTGAGCACCTTTGGCTTCACCCCGTGGTGGCTCCCAGAAACTGAAAGCCAGCTCCCAGAAACTGGTGGCTTTCAGCACATCCTGTGCTGAGATGGTACAGACAGGCTTCCTCATACAGCTCTCATGATGCCAGAGCTAGAATAGCTTTGCATTTGGCCCATGGAGGGGAGGGCTGCCGGACCTCAGGTCTGTCTGCCTATGGAAAGTCATAGGCAGACTATGGGGGAAAAAAAAAAAATAAAAAAAAAAATAAAAAAGAAAGGGGAGAAAGAGGAATGTTTCTTATAATGGAAGCTCTTCTCCCCTCCCCCTGGAAGAGCAACTATTTCCAGTAAGTGAGAAGGAAGACTAGTCCCTGCCACCAGAGAGTGTTTAGAAGTAATTGAATCACTGGATTAGCTAATGCAGCATCCATTAGGAGTCCATACCATTCCCAGTGGACTCTGCAGCCATAAAGGAAAGCAAGGAAGCCCTGAGTATTTCATGAATGCACATAAACCTCCTGCTTCCAGGCTATAAATTTCTTCCCGCGTGACATCACGGAGGTGCTGCTGGCACTCCTCCATTTCCCTTAGCATGAGGTCTGAGGTTCTCCAGATGGGCCCGAAAGGTAAGAGAAGCCAAAGCAGTTGCTCACTCCTGTTACAGCTGATGTGGGGGTAGGGGAAATGACAGCAGAGCTCCCAACTTGGCTCTTTTCGGGGTTGAGAAGAGCAGTTGGAGCATGCGGAAGCACTTGGGCATATCTGGGCTGGAGAGGCTGGTGCAGGGAGAAGCAGCCGGCACCAGACTTGGCCCGGGGCACGGTGTGCCTGGCAGATGGCAGGAAGGAGTGGGTGTGCAATGCGATGAAAGATTTAAACACAGAAGGCCAAGTCCTCAGCCAGTGGAAATGCCGCTTGCCGAGGATCCACTGACAGCTATTTCCACTCGGTGGCTGAAGCCTGTGCTATCCACAGTGTTGTTTCAGCTGGTTTCTGGCATGATACCTGCAGTGGATATTGTATTCTCTGTTTTGTAGCCGATTCTCTTCTCTAAGGAGCAGCACCGTCCTCCAGATGCTACAGACTTAGCCTGTGCCTTGAATCCTGGTGGGGGCTAAAGGAGGAGCAGGCTCAGGTGATGGGGCAGAGATCTGGGCACCATAGGTAGGTCTGAAGCTTTGCCTGCTTTCAAATGGATTCTCTGTGTTCAAGGTGGGTAAAATTGCTCTCAGCAGCATTGCCTTCCTGCTGAGGCCATGTTTTCCAGAAAGAGCAATGCAAGACCAGCTATGTAAGAGGCTTAAATCTCAGCTAAAGAATCCATGGGATCACTAATCCTAATTCAATTACTCAAACCACTCTATGCTTTCTTCCACTTTTATGTGTTCTTATTCAATAAGTGAAATAACTGAAAGTTTGCATCACTGAGTCTTGTTCCAAACAGAGAGATGGTGAACTGCTCCTCTGTCTCTCCCTCTCCCATGGTGACCCATTCACACGTGCAATGATGGTTGCCTTGTGTTGCTGTGGGAAGGGGAGGCCCACTGGCAATCTAAATATAGATGCACATAAGGAAACAAATGCTACCCTTGTAAATTTTGCCATCAGCAGCTGTGGTGGGACATACTATTGCTTAGCAGGAGATTAGTTTTGTAGGCTGTGTGTGTCTAAAGGGAGAATCATCTATTGTTTCCCATTTAAGATTTATTGCATCTCTGTTTAGACTGAATAATTTATCCTGAATGAGCCATGAAACCCGTCTCCAGTTAAAGGGAGAAAAACAGTCCCCAGAAAAGAGCTTCACCCTAATAGGAAAAAATCAGCAGGCGGCAGACAGAGCGGAGGGGGTAGGTGATGGGTGGCGGCTGGTTGCACTGCTGGAGACCTCAACGGTTATGTATCTTTTGTCATTACTTTATAATGATGAACTTCATCGTTAGGAGCCATTCATTACCGCTTAGCCTGTGTGATCTGATGCTGATTTGATAGCATCCAATTTAGCATTTCACTCTGGGCTCCATTCCATAGCCATTTGGGTTTGGATGTAAAAGGCAGTTTGATGCTGCCTTGATAGTGTTTTAAACTGCCGTAAAAAATGCTGGCGCGGCAGTTCAATAGTCATCTGACTAGGGGCAACATTGTGGGCTTGCACGTTGAGGCAGCTGTTTTTCTTTGTCCAAAAACACAGGCACAAAGTGGTAGGAGGGTAGCTTGTGTCTGGTTTTGGAGCATCCATGTGGTGAAGTACTTGCAGGAAACTCTTCTCTACCACTGAGGTGTGTGTGTATGGGTAAGGCTTCTAGCTTTATCCCAGTTCAAAAAAGAAAAAAAAAAAAAAAAATGAAGTTTCCTTTTCATGTTCTTTTCAAAAAGAAAAAGGTTCAAGGCCTGTCTCAATTGTTTCCTATTTCTTGGTGATTCTTGAGATCAAGCTGTTTTCACTGCTGAATCACTGGGGATGATTCAGTGTGTGGATTTTTAAAAGAACAAGACCTGCCCTAAACCCCATCATCAAACTGATTTCATTTCCCTTCTCCCCCCACTTTTTTTTTTTTTTTTCCCTGTTGTTATCTGACTTTAATAAGGCTTTTTAACTTTCTTGTTCTTGAATCAAATGCATCAAAACACTCTGCTTCTCATTCAAGTGGAAGCAAGGATAGACATAATTCTAGGTACTCAGATTTACCAGACATATGGACTCAAGTGTTTGAGGGCAGCTTTTCTCTAGATCACCCCTTGAACCTCCCCTGAGTTACCTCAGTCCAAAAACATAATCTAGATTCAGCGGGTATTTCTAAACAATGAGTCTCGCTCTGTATGACTACATTTTACATATTTAAAAGACACTTCAATTCTGAAGCCATGGCTTAATGAAGTTAAGTGTCCTCCAGATTTTCTAGGATGATGTGAATCAGAGTCAGAATAAGATATTTGAACATATGTCTTCACTGAAGCTACCTACCCACCATGTGTGCCATCCCATTGAAGAAGAATAGTTATGATGGAAAGAAGACAAGGCCTTGGATGGATAAATTGGGGAATGAATCATTTTATAATTGCCTGGTTCTGTATACTTTCTCTCTAGGTATTTGCACATGTCCATTCTTGGAAATAGGCAAGTAGGCAGGTGGGAGGATCTCCAGACTGGCCTAATGCAGCCTGGTTTATATTGTTTTCTGGGTTGATATGAGGAATTCTGGATGAGGAAGGCTCTGCAAAGGGGTGTGAGCTTCTTTCCATCTCCTGGCAAATGCAGCCTGCAGGTACTGTGAAAGGTGTTATGGGTCTACCAGTGGTATCTACAGTATACTGCAGATGAAGCTAGTAGTTTGCTCTTTTTTTCTGGTAACCATAGTAAGCATCTGCTCTGTAATGAAAGGCCAAGTCGTTAGAATGAAAACTAATGGTAGCATCATTGTTCTGCAGATTTAGAGAGGGAAGTCAGCCTCAGAGCAACAACTAAAGCAATTGCATTGAATAAAATGGATGGCTCAAGGGACCAAGGGCTAGAAACGGGAGACAGAAAGACCTATTAGATCATCTCGTGGCCTGTACAAGATTGTTTCTGTACTCACTGAGCCAATGCACTTTCAAAAAATTCTAGTGTACATGATATTTACTCACCTTTTGGGGAGAGTAGTCCAGAGTGCATCCCAATATATGTCAGTATAAAGCTTACAACTTCCTTTCCTTAGTTGATTCAGAACACATAATCATCAGAGTTATTCTCAATAGACTTAGAGGCTCCTTGGTGTTCAGGACTCAAAATACTTGTTAAAGCACTTTGCTATCCACTAGTATTCTGTAATCATATTATGCAAGTTTCTTTGGCTTGACCACAACTAGTATGGGAATACCAAAGGCTTTCACCTCAAGATCACTGTCAATCCAAGCTAGACCTATGGCCAACTGAAGGATATTAACATTTGACAGCTGTGAGATGAGTTATATGAGAGGCATGGCTGTATGGTTCAGATGGTCACTTGTCCAAAGCAGACTGAATCTCATTTCAACACTTTTGGCAGAGAAAAGTAGAAATGACAGAGGAAGAAGAGGAGAAATTGCATCACTCAGATGATCCAGTATGTTTTGTGTCATTCAAAGGTGGGATCCCAAGTTAGTAGACTTCATAAGAGCTAACTTTAAAGAAACTACAAAAGATATTAGGACTTATTTTTATTTTTTTATTTTACATTTATGAAGAACTTTTTCTCTATCTTTAAACATTTTTGGAAAGAGTTCAGTGAAAATGCTAATTTAGGAAAAGAAAATATGGGAAATAATAAACATTGGTTCCAGTGTACTACTTTGGTGCCTAGAGATTTGCTCCATTTTCCTACACTTTTTAGTCAGTCTGTATTTTCCTCTAACATCATAGTCTTCCAAAAAAGTTAGTGGTATATTGTTAGGGATGTATTCCAGTCAGTGAGTCTCACATTGTGGGAAAATGGGCCTAAAGGCAACTGAGCAGTGCTCCCATCCAAAAATTTCAGGTTTGAGGCACTAAGCTGTTGGTTTTGGCATTGAAGACACTGCTGGAAAAGCAATATAGTTTGGAAAAGAATTATTTCTTTGAGAAATAATTTGTGATGGAATATTTGCTTTTATTCCTAGATGTATTGCTGAAAAAGGAACATTGTGTATGTAACAATTAAATACTCAACAACCTCATCAGAACAAGATGCAAAGGCAATTGCAGGACTTAGAAGATGGTAGCCATAGGTCCCTAGAGCACTTTGAATAGGTTATGGTACAAGATTTCCCAAAATTTCCAGATTTTCAAAAATATCTGTCCCTTGAGTGCTCCCAGATTTTCAGATGATCTCAGTACCTAGCCTGCTGAGCTGTCCTGAAAATGTCTTCCTTTGCAAAACCTCTTTGAAAATCTAGCAAGACTCTTCTCAGAGAGTGTGATATTGTCTTATGTCAACAGGTTACCTGGAAGAAGTGGCAGCACAAATTTTATTTGAAGTCAAGCACAAGATGAAGTGGTGGGAAGAACATGGTTCATGCAGTCCAAGGCTTTACAGGTACAAGGGGGATAGAAAGACTGGGGGTGATGTCAACTTCCAGTTGACAACTTTGAAGCCAGTTGTTACCTTTGTTTCCAAACATTGTCTTCTTTTTTGACTTTCAAAATGATTTGGACATGTACAGCACCGTGCACCATGCTAGGTTAAAGCTGAAAGCAGTGGGTTGTCTTGCAATGCGAATAATATCTGTATTAAGGCACAGACTCCAGTTATGTGGTTACATCCTTGGGGATGGAAAGAATGCTTGTGTTCTCTTGAAGGTAAAATCACAACTGTTTTGGTGTTGGAATGGTAACTTTCTGGAGTGTTTCAGAGTTGTAACAGTACTTTTCTAAGCTGGAGAAAAGCAAAACCTTTTGAGGGGCGAAGGTGGCAATTTGTGGGGAAAAAAAAATGGCTATCACCAGTGAGGGTTGTTTTGCAAGCAAAGGTGTTTGGGACTGAAATAAAACCCTGCAGAGACTGGGAGAGACACTAATGATTATGTGGTGCTCTCTCTCAATCAATTTTATCAAGGGTCAGTTTAACCATTTGAGGAAGAATTTTTCGCTCATTGACCGGATGATCTCCCAGGGAATATCAATGCAGGTATGTGTCAAAGCAGTGCATCCGCTGCTGGAATTTGGTAAAGAGGGATTTGTCCAGCAAAATGTAATTTTGTTCCAGCTCAGGCATATAACTAGATGGGCAAAAATGGGGAAGAAAAGATTTTTTGTTTGTTCGGCAGGGGATTTCTGTTTAATCAGCAGTTGTTTTCAAAACCAAACACTGGCTGCAATGAGCCAAGGTCCAGGAACGTAAATATCTGGGCCTTCTTCCAGGGCATGGCTGAGCTCCAAACTGTTCATGAAGAGGGAGGAGGTGGGAAAGTGTCTCTTGATGCTCTGCAACTGGCAGGACTGGTGTCTGCAGCAGCAAGGTGACAATATTCAGCTTGCCTGGCCTGTCGTGTAGGATTCGTGTTACTTTATAAACTCTTCAGCTATTCCTGAGTGATGCAGGCCATATACTGGCCACACAAAATCTAACCACATCACCTTACATCCCGAGAAGAGGACAAAATAAACTCCAGTGAGTTTTGGTTGAGTCCCAGCAAAAATCCAAGTGTAGCTTCTGATGACTTTAGATTTTGTCGCACAAATTGGGGTTCCCACAAGCTGAATGTTCTGGAAAATCTGGCTTCCTCATATGGGTGCTTAATCAGGAGCCTGTTAGATTTTTTTTTTTTTTTTTTTTTTTTACAAGGTGTTATTGGATTTGTTTGCTTGATTTCTGTTGCCGATGTTATTTTGGGTGGGGAAAAAATAAGTTTTTTTTTTTTTCTTAAAGTACACTTTTTTATCACAAATAATTTTCAACAAAAACAAAGTGAGTTTTCTTTAAAAACTGAGAAATACACAGTTTCCAGATGTATGCTTTTTTTTTTTCTTTCCAACAAAACCCCAACATCTCCTACAAGAGAGACAGATAAACAAATTAAATTGTTTTGCAACTAGCTCAGAAGCTCATTTTTTGGGGGCAATCTATCTGTAAGCAAGTGGTCAGGTTCAGAAAAATCTAGAGTGGAGCCACGATTGACATCTATACTTTCTGAGCTGATGAAAAGTTGCAACCAAAAAACTGTCTCGCCACTCATAGGTTTTCAGCTTCTGTCATGCTCTACATGCTTTTGTAACAGCAGAAATGTAGTAACTCTGAAGTATTATGATGTTTCTGCAACTTTTGTTATCTTTAGTGTTGTGCTTCATTGCACTTCAAGTCCTAATGTCTCTTCTATCTGTGCTTATTATAATAGTCCAGGTATCTGCTTTCTCCCTGCTTCCATCCAAGCTTAGCACAAGAGGCTTGAGCATGTGCCAGTTCTGGATACCTGGTGTACTGCTTCCTTTTCCAGCTCTTTTCATACAACCCCCCGCATTTTTTCCCCCATTGTTTATGCTCTGTTTTTGGCCTTGTTGCTGTCTGCTGTCTCATACAGTATTTTTCTGTCTTTCCCTATGCGTATGTGGTTGCAGTTCTCTGCATCTGGTTTGAGGCACCAACTGAAGTCAAAAGCTGGTTGAAGTGGGAGCTGTTGGGCACCTTGGTGGTATAAATCACTGCTTGGAAGGCACTGGATGTGTAAAGACCAGAATAGGTTACAGTTAAAAATTAGATTGCCTGAGATGCTTCCTAAGAACTGAATAAAGATGAGAGGCAACTGGGCCTTCAAACTGCACCTTGACCTGGGTACGTGTCACTTTGCATTTATCCCTGGAAAAATACATGATACTACTGGCATGGAAGGTCCCACCCATCTAAATCCATACCATATTTTTGCCCTTGTAAAATCCATGTTCTAAAAAGCCCATCACAATCAATTTGAGAAAAAAAAAAAAAGGCACAAACACTAGCATGTATAGAAGGCAGGACCAAACTAAGCTACACCATCAACAGTGAGAATTCTGCCTGATCATCCAGGAGGATTTTTTTTTCCTTTCTTCTATCTGATGAAAACTTCAAGGCTTCAACAGCTGTTGCTGTAAGTGTGTGTAGCTTTTTTTTTTTTTTTTTTTTTCCTCCAGTCTGTTCTTTTTGTTTTGTAATTTCTCTGAAAGACTTGAAAAATGTCAATTTTCCATCATTTCACAAAGGAGGAGACGATGTGGCGGATTCAAATTCGGATGCCATGGTAGCCATTGTCCCAGGAGGCTTGAAAACATGATTCTAAGAGATGTAGGTTGACAAGTACATTTTAAATCTTACTGTATCTTTTCCCTATTAATAAATAAACAAACCGAAATCTCGAGAGTAACACAGATGAGAGAATTGAGTTTAAAAACACAAAGATTTTTTTTTCTTCTTTGTAGGACACAGGAAAAACTACTGGGTAATTAGCGCCCCAGCCACTGACATTTCAGGTGACTTGGGTGATTCTCTTTCATTTTCTTCCTTTTTTCTGCTTAGCCCATGTGTTCTTCAAAGACAAGGATGCATCCTTCTGTCTGGCGTGCACCCTGGTTGCAGCCCAGCTTTATGTTGGAAGAAGCTCCACATTTCCACCTTTTGTTCTCCAGCACTTCACCCTGGTCTCACCTTCCCTACAGGAAGAAAGGCTGCATTGGCCACTGGATAACAGTGATGAGGACTGAGAGGTCCTTTGGTGTTAGCCATAAAGATGCAAGACTGAGATTTTTTTTTTATTTTTTTTTTTTCTCCTCCCAGCAAAGCAACCAAAACATTGAGTGTTTTGGCCTGACTTTTCCAGTCCAGCTGCCTGCAGATTTCAACATTGCTAATGGCAATGCAGCGAGTGGGGAATTTGTTGGGGAAAAATATAAAAATTTTCTTGTAACTTATCCAAGCTCACTCAGAAAATCAGTAGCAGAAGCAGTCATGCTCTTCTCGTCCACTCTTTGGAGCTGAGTTTGTTCAACCAGGCTGATTGCAAATAAGTGAAGAAGAAGCCAAGGAACCAGCACAGATAATGCTCACAAGGAGGCGGCTGGGCAAACAGCCTTGTTGAAAACTATTTGTAGGGCAAATGGAGGTGGGAGAAAGGGCAGGGAAGTTGCACTTGTGTATTCTCTGTTTTCTCCACCCCCGTTTCTGTGCATCTCAGCTAGAAGGAGAGGATGGAAGCCAGAGAAATTTGCTTTGAATTGACTGATGCTTTATTTAAAATAAAATAAAAAATCTGTTTTGTTTTTCCTCCAGATGAATATTAGAAGGTGGCATAACTGACAATCCAGCCCACTACAACTTCGCCTCCTGTTTGGAGCTAAAATGGAATGAATTTAAGTCATTTTCTTTTTGTGGGCATAAAAGGGACTGTGGGCCTCTAATCGCTGCCTGGGGAGTTGACTCAGCCACCCATAAACTGCAATATCCACTCATTTATTCCTTTTCTTTCAGTTCACTCCAAATAGCTTCAAACAAGTTCCATGGCTGCTGAGGAAGGAGAAACTCTGCCTGCTCCTTGTTAGAAAGGAAAGGAGTGAGGAGGGGAGAAACAGGAGCTTGGTGCCATCCATCCACCTCCTTCCTCCCTTTCGTTCCTTTGCTCTGAGGAGTGAGGGTGAGTGAGGACATTTTCAGCCAGCATGCAAAGCTGGTGATAACCCACTCTTTGCTGCTCTGGGTCTTGTACAACCAATTAAATACATTGCTGGGCACATCTGAATGTTGCATGGGGTATAAAATCCGCTTTCTGTGCATTTGGACTGGGAGCAGAGTAAAAGTGGGGTACTGCTGCTATGGGACCAAGCTTTGTAGGTTTGGCTGGAAACTGGGAGACAGGTTTCTACATAAAGGCAGGAAACCACAGCTCAGTTCATGCACTTTCCTAATTTGTGTGCACACAAAAAAAGCAGCAGGGATGAGTTTCTGCCAGAAGCCATTGCAGCAGCAATCTATTTTTTTTATTTTTTCCAGAGGCTACCCTTGCATTTGGAGTTGCAGCTTCTGCCTAGAAGCTAACAAGGTACATAGAACCACAGAATAGAATCACAGTATCATTTGGGTTGGAAAAGACCTTCAAGATCACCAAGTGTGCCTTTGAGACAAAGCCCAAGCACTTCTTTAGGGATAACTTTTACATTTCAAGCATTCTGGAGAGTAAAATCCACGAAAACTTGTTACTTCTAAGGGCTGTGGATAAGCTATGGGTCCAGGGCTCTGCAGTGTGTAAATGGCCAACACACCTAAAGGAACTAGCCCCAAGCTGGTGCACATAGGTCTTTCCTTATCACTGGCCAGCAAAAATATGAATTTATCATGCTGTTTTTTCTTCATCCTAGATGTGACAAGCTGCATCCTATTGGTGTCTTCCCAAATCCCTCCCTACATCATCCAACACAAGGAGAAACATCTCGAGATGTGCTCTGGGCTGCAAGCTGCTGCTGCTCTGGATGCAAATTTCCCAGAAATTGTGCTCCTCCACTGGATGTCTTCAACGATCCTCCCTTCCCAGCCTTCACTTTGCAGAGGGCAGGTCACAGAACCAGAGCATAAAATGTCCCCTTCGTGCTCCTGCCTGATGCCTGGGCTGAGTGTGGCCCCACCAAAGGCAGGAGCTGTGGCTGTGTGCAGGGGAGGCTCCACAAAGCAACCCCCTCATTTTCTCCAGCACTCACAGGGCTCCAGTGAGTGAAGCAGCTCGAGCAGAAAATACTGCATTGCACCAAAGGCACAGAGAGAGAGAGAAATCCCACAGTCTGACAGGCAAAGGCTGTGACTGTCCCACTCCTGACAGGCTGCTGCGCGGCAGCAGAAGGCAGGAAGCATGCGCAATGCTCAGAAAAGCACTGCTCCAACCCCGAGAGCATTTTACTGCAGTGCATTTTGTGATGAGCCACCCCGAAAGCTTCTGTCTCGGCTCAGGCACCTTTGGCATCTGTAGACAGAGAAGGAAACATTTCCAGCTTGCTGCCTGGAAATGAAAAAACTGTGATGTTTGCTCAGCAGAGGGAAGGGGTCAGCGGAGACAATGACAGCCCATTTTCTGCAAATATTTCTCTGGCGAGCTTTCCCTTTTCTGTCCTCTTGGCTCTGCCGTGGCTGTGAGATCCTTTTGCTCTCTGCCTTTGGGACCCTGCAATAAGCTAGGGCAGCCTCCCCTCCTTCCATCAACCACTGCAAGAAGTCTCTTTAGATACTAGCAGCTAACCCAAGGCAGGGACACAGTGGTAATGGCAAAGACCTGCTGCTCACCACCTGCCTTCCCCCGGGCTCCTTCTTTCTCAGCATCCTCAGGCTGGCTCTGGTTTTACATTCACATTGTCCTCATCGAACCTGTGATGAGCTCCTGGCACAGCAACAGCCAAATGTCGGAGGAGGAGGAGAGCAGGTTGCTGCCTGCCCTAACAGCCTTGGCCATGAACCCATTCTCCAGGACTGACCCTTGGAAGCCTGCAAAGCCAGGAGTGCTTCCTAGGTGCAAGCCCAGGGCAGGGAAAACAAAAACCCAAAGGAATGAAAAAGCATAATGCTCTTATAATATCTCTTATAATATCAGTGTTCAATTACTATTTATTTCTTTTCCTTCTCACACCAGGCTCTTCTGTGTTGTGAAGTCTCAATAGCATGTAGGCAGCTCTACCTTTCTCCAAGAAAGGCTGCCATGATCCCATTCCTTTGCAGCAAGTAGAGTGAGGAAAGAAAGCCCATTTCCATTTTACATGTGTGGAAAAACAGCAAAGGCCCATAAGTGCCCATGGAAATGAAGGTCCCATGGAAAATAAGCCAGTCAGGTCTTCTGTCCAGTGTCCAGGGCTGCTGGCCATTACATTTCTGCTGGAAGACCTTCGTGTTTAACCAAAACTAGTCACTGCTGTCACTGGGAGACAAATCAGGTCTCATATTCAGACTGGTGATTCAAATTGCAGGTGGTTAAATTTGGGGTTACGCTTTTTTCTCCTATTGGTTCTATGGGATACAGTGGCCTGGGTAACACTGAACAGCCCTTGAGTGGCAATGAACCCTCATTATGGTACCAAAGCAAGGCACCCAGGGTAGGCTATCTAATCTTGAACTCATGCTTAATTTCCTTGATATGTAATAAGGTTTAGCTCGAAAGTAGTTTGAATATCCAGGCAGTCTCCAACTAGGAAGTGGAGACAAGAAGGAAGGCTGGAACTGGAAACAAACAAACAAACAAAAAAAAAAAATCATGAGTTTAGGCTGTGAGAGGCAATATCTCCTGCAGAGACAGTAAACACAGAGGAGCTGTTTCCAACAAACACCCGGTAACAGATCCTTGAATCAGTGAAAGCTCAGAGGAAGGGGAGGGAGAGGCAAGCATGCAAACAGGTATCTTACTAACAGAGGAAATAAAGTGAATCTTTCTCTTCTTATCTTCCTTGCTGTCATTGTTCATCTTAAAATCAAAATGACACAATATTGGACATCTCAGGAAAGAGAAATCAGAGCATTGACAGAAAATGGGGTGGGGGGAGCATAAACCTGTTTTGGGGTGGATTCCCCAGTGAAGCAGCAAGGGTTTGGTGCTGCACACACATGGGATGGCACCAGCTTTGGGGTACTCCACACGCAGCTGCTGCTGCGTGGGTGGTGGGTGCATGTGCAACCATCAGCATTCCCAAAGAGCTCAGCACTCCAAGTGGGATAAGAGTAGAGGGTTAACCCATGAGTACTGCTGTCAGTGTCATAAGGAGAGCTCGAAACATGCCAGGAAGACCTACCAGCTGCTGGCTGCCTATTGGCTTTGGAGAAATGGTGGAGGAGTCCAGACCAAGGACAGGAGTGCTGCCTGGTGTTAACATCCATGGCCCTGATGCAGGACATCATTCTTGGTTTCTGCAAACTCTTTAGAGATGTTCTCAGCCATTCTTTGGACTTTGCTCCTGCTTTCACTTTGGAAACCAGGGAGTTAATTCTAGCCTATTTCATGTAGGGCTCAGAGACATTTGTCCTTAATCTGTTGTAAAACCTCTACTTGAGACACAGTAGGCAAATCTTGAAAAGGATCAGGCCTTATAGTTGATAGGGAAATTTGGAGGATTTAATATTTGATTGGCCAGCAGGAAGCATCCCAGAGAAATCTGACATCCAGAAGACCAGGCTGTGCTTCCCGAAGCTCCTTCTCCTTAAAAGTACCTGAAAGTGGTCCTGAGAAGAGGAGGGACACAAAAAATCTCTAGTTACTTTTGCTAATTTGAGAGCTCCTTTTCCATAAAAAGGCCAAAACCCAAAGAAAGGAGGCATTATATTGTCCTGCCATGCAGGGTAATGCTTATCACCGTGCTCTTCATCCACTTGGCGGTGAATTCATATTGCAATCAGTAGTGGACTTCTCTCTCAGCACCATCTGTATTTTATGTCTTTTTCAAGACATAATGTCTTTTTCAACTTAACATCATCTCAAGGCCTCTGGTCCGTATTTTTTCTAGAGTACGATTTTCTGAGCTATATAAATGGCTTAATATTCCATTTTCATGAGACATAACTCCAATATTACTTCAACTTTTTTAGGGTCTTATGGTGGGATGTTACAGATACTTGTAGCTAATTGCTATCATTAGAGAATGACAAGCATTTCTAGGGTTCAAGTTGAATGATTTGTTTGCCATGTCAATTTAAGACAAGCTGCACTTGCTTGTGCTTATTTCTCTCGAGGAAGGACCAGATGGTCAGCTGAGATATGGCTGGTGGGATGGAAACTCACCCTTCGCATCCAAGTGTTAAAGCACAGCAACAATCGAGGGTCTGTGCCAAGGGTGGCTTTAAACTTGCTCAAATTTTGAAGGGGTGGATGCTGTGTGGGGAAACCCTCACTTGGTCTTAGGCTCATGGAAAGGCAGACAATGCTAACAGGTTAATGCGGAGTTGCTCTTGTGTGTGCATGTCGTTAGTCATGAATGTCTGGCTTGAGACTCAGGGTTCAGACCTCTTTGTTAGCAGAAGGGACAGGTCAGATGTGCAGGTGACATTCTTGTTCTCTCATGCAGACCAAAGAGATTTGTGCTTCCAGCATAGGAAATGCCGGGTTCAAATCCCTTTATCAACCAGCTCAGGGGCAATTAGTTTTGAAAGGTGAGCGCTAGGTACCAGGCGCTTCCTCATTTTTTTCTGCTGCCTTCCCTTATGGCCCATTAACATCTGTTCGGTGTTATCCATCTTCCCCGAACTTCCCTGAGCTGGGACCTTGCTTACCTCTGTCAGTGCCTGTGGATAAATAAGCCAGAGGTGCCCAACCTTTCCAGCCCGAGGGCTGAGCATACTTTTTCACAAAGGCCACAGGGTCATCATTGATGCTGTAACTAAGCCAAGGCTCGGCCAGCTGAGCTCTGGCCCTTCTCTCCCTGAGGTCTGTGTTCCCCACTGGGAAAGATGACATCCGAAGCTGTTCCCTCCCTGCTATGTCACAGCAGGCCGCCTGCAGAAGCACAGCCCGGACTCCTTCCCAGTGTGGGATATAAAGGTTCAAGCCTCTTCTCTGAAATCTGCAGTGCCCTGAGGACAGATCAATCCCATTAAGGATGGGAGCTGCAACGCCTCATGTAGCTCGCCCCCTGCTTCCAGGACCACCTCTCCTTCCTCGGCAGCTGGGGGAGAGGGCAGGAGAAGTTTGGGCTCAGATGCGAGAAGCAGAATGCCTGCCAGCAGCAGCAGTGCTGTTCTCTGAAGCCGTACACATCCAGCAACCCTCTGTCAGCATCTGACACACCAGGCATGGCTCTGTGTGTTCAGTGGGTTGCTCTGTGTGCACCCAGGGTCAGTGGTGGGGAATTTCTAGATGCCAAGGAGTTTTCTCTGTATCCAGTGGACTGCTTGGCACTTGGCTCAGCTCAGCATCTAAAAGCACGGCGCTGCTCTGCTCACTGCTGTTTACAACCGCTCTGTGTGAGCTCGCCCTGTTTTCCTGCAGGAATTAGTTGCCTTGGTAGTGAGTAAAGAAAACTCGAAATGTTTTAAAGAAAGATGAATGTGACTATGTGATGCAGTTACCATAAACCAGCCTTTAACTGACTCCCACTCAAATACATTCATTGTACAGGCACTGTTTTCAGCTCCTTTTTTGCGCCTCTCTCCCTACCCCAGCTCACCACCACCCCTTAAATCCCACGCCTGCACTTTTCCACACAACCAGAGGACAGATGTGTTTATTTGCACAGTACCAGGCTGTGATTCCTGACTCTGTTGCTGACTTTTTGAAGCACTGGGCAAGTTTTTTTGCCTGACACTCTGTACATCAAGTCCTGCTCCTGTAAAACAAGCAGGGGATGAAGCTGGGAAAATAAATACGGCACTGGCTGGCTGTACATAAAAATAACGGTGATGCTAGGGAAATTTAGGTGCCAAGCTGTGTGCTTGCTTTGTTAAGGACTTGCAATGAATTGTGCTCATTTCATTCAGACTCTGTGAAGCTTTGTGGGAAATCATCCTGGGGCTATCGTCATCTATCCTGGCCTTTAGAAAGGCATCAAGTGTGCACTGGTTTATGTCAGCTGAGGAAATACTCCCCTGTTAAAACAGATATCCTCTCTTTCACATGCTACCCAGAGCTAGGACAACACATGATATCCCCATCCTATGGGTGGAGACTGCTGTTACCTGGAGTCTTTGCACATAATTAGTTCGAGAGCTGTAATTGCAATCAGGGGTCCCCTCTCACCATGGAAAAGGAACCCAGATTTCACATTTACCTCCCAGCACACTGAAGGATGAAGGGAGAAGAGGCTGAGGGTGCAAAGGATTTGTTTTAGAAGCCAAAAGTGTCTTGAAAGATGGGCAAGAAAAATCAGAGCCAGGCCTATGGGTGAAGGAGGGAGATGGCTGCTGCCTGCTGTCACCCCAATGCCTTGTGACATGATTTAGGAGGCAACCAAGAAAAAGCCTCAGGTGTGGAGGCTTTATGTGTTTCTGGGTATGAATGAGCTACCCCATGCTTCTGACCATCGGTGTAAATAACATTTTCTCCCCATTTCTCCCTCCTGTTCCTTTGATTTTTCTTAAGCAAAGCTCTCCCGGGGTGCTTAGGGGGATGTGGGTGCTTTCTCAGTAGGATGGGGATGGCAGCGATGCTCTCCTGAGGGCTCTTCCTGCCCTCATCAGCAGCACTTCAGGCATTGCCCATAGGTTTTTGGAGGGGAATTGCATAGTCAGGGCAGATTTCTTTTTCTTGCTGTCACTATTAATTTTTATAGCCTTTTTTTGGGACTGCAGGGACTGGTCTGGGAGTAAAGGAATATGTGTTAATGGACTTGGGTTTAGATATTGTTTCATCACAAGCTTGATTTTTGGAGTGGGGGTGATTCTGAAAAGCTGTGAAGTGACCTCAGTTGAAAATAACTCTCACACCTCTCCTTCCCCCCTAAAAAAAAAAAATAAAATAAAATAAAGAAAGAAAGAACAACAAAACACCCACAATCTCCAAAAGATTCTCTTTTACCCAGATGTTTCAGTGCCATGGTTTTCAGCGTGGTCTCACAAGCAGTTCTCCTGGACCACACTGTGGAGGTGAGAAGAAGGAGATGGCAGTGAAATACCCAGATTTTGGTGTGGCTTTTGGAGGAAGAGGTGCCTGGTGCTGGCAAGACGCTGTGCTCATGGGACCATCCCCTTTGGGGAGCCAGGCCCATCTGCAGAGCTGCCATCATCTGGGATGCTACCATTAGAGATCATAAATAAAATGGGACACGTGGACCTCTGGGGAAATAAGCCCTGGTTCCAAGCACAATGCAAGAAGACAGACGCTTCCTTTTTATTTATAACAATGCTGTGTGCCCATCTGACCCCTGCTCACATATGCATACACACGCTGATGCATGTGCGCTCTTACGGGGCAGATTTTTACCTCAAGCAATGGAAAATAAACATCAAGTTCAAAGCAGCAAGGACCAAGCACATCCTTTTTTCCTTGGGAAACACTGACCTCGAGCCATTTCAGACCTCATAATGTACATGGAGAGCTGTGAATACACCCTTTTGCTCCAAAACTGGAGGTGTAGGTACTATATCCAGTCCCATTTGTGAGTAAAGGAGAATAACCGTAATGACTTGGATATTTCCTCTAAGCAATTCCTTCAGAGAACCTAGGAAATCTGTTTTGCAGTCTACCAAGATCTGCAAGCAGCACAAGAGCAAATTCATCTCCTTTTATGTTTTCTCACAGTGAAATGTAGACTTTCATTCCCAGCACTGCCGAGAGTCATTGCAGTAACATCACTGTCTGTCTGTCTGTCTTAATCATCACAGTGCCATTATTTCACATCCTCTCTCTGCTCTGCTTTTTTTGTGCCTTTAACATTTCAGTATTGATATTTCCCTTCCACTTTTAGGTGGGATGATAATATAGCTGATAACTGCCACCTTAGCCAAGCTTACAGTCAATAGCAATAGATCCAGCAGGCTCCAGCTGTCATTCTCTCTGCTGTCCGCTCTATTTCATTTTCCATATTTTGCATCCCCCTAGGAAGATTTCTTTCCTCTTCCTCCCCCACTACAAGCCCCAGTCCCAGGCTGGGCAGAATGGGCAGCATTTCTGTTTTCCATTTCACTGAAGCAGCTACTAGCTCAGCACCAAAATGGTGCCCCATGGTACAAAATAGTTTCTGGTGCCAATGCACCATCATTGCAAGAGCTGAGGTCCAAAGTTAGATCCATCTCACCTCCAGACTGAGCTTGTGCCCCTGTCCGTGCACCACTGACATGAACCATCTCATTCCAAAGCAGACATTGATGTTGGATCAATTAACTTCAGGCTGTGAGTGCCTACTTCTGGTCCTTGACCATGAAGGCAGCCAGGGAGAATTTGCTCAGGTAGAAATACCTCTGTGACTGATTCCTGATTGTACGTGGGATAAATCTCAGGTTGTTTTCAGCTGTGTGTGGATGTGCATTTTTCTGTCAGGAAACTGCCCCTGGGTAAGGTATGGGCATGAACAACTGCTTCCTGAGGTGCCTACCATAGGTAGCAGCCTTAGCTCTTTCCTCTGACTGTGGAGCCAAGGCCAGAAAGCTCTGTTTTAAATGACAGGACAGATACAGCATCTAAATTTGGCATTTCTACAAAAAGGTGTGAATGCAGCCACTTCAGCTCCTTTTGAGACTGAATTCCTGGGAGAAATGGTGGTATTGATAACCACCAGTCTTCCCTGCCATCACCAAGACATCATTCTTGGGAAGACAGTGTGGAAACAGACGGGACAGACTGGGCAGCTGCAAAGGCCTAGAAGAAGGATGTAAGCCTGGTCAGTGCAGGACAGTCCAGTTTCTCCTGTCCCTCATCTTTCTTAGAGGACCTTCATGAATATTCTTCTTGTGGTTCCACAGGGACTGTTATTCGTGACAGTGGGTACCTGTCTGTAGTCATGGGCTTGTATTGCCCAGGATCTTGGGGCTATATGGACAGGCAGAGCCACTGAGCTTGGAGTGTACCAAGGACCAGGTACAGAATAATTTAAAGTAGAGAACTGGAACGATTTATTTGGTCAAAGCACCCACTTCAGGAACCAATAAAATACATTTTCATGCTCATCTCTTTGAGGGATAACCTTCACTTTTGGGATCCTCTTTGGAGTTTGTCACTCCCCCCTCTTTTCCCTAGTTTAGTATATTTTCCCCATCACTCACTTTACTCTGGAAAAGCTTTCCACAATAACCTCACATTTGCTTTTTGACCAGCTGAGCATCCACTTTGTTTTGTTTTTTTTTTTTATTTTATTCTCTTATTCCTAAAGGAAGATCTGTTCATTCAGATTAGACAGAGAGTGCAGAAGACTGACTGCTTCCATTTAGATATAAAAGTACTGGAACCCGAGGTATCAGGAGCATAAAATTGCTCCTGTCACCAAATAAATAAATAATCAAACAAACAAATAAACAAACAGCCCTTCCCTTCTGTTTGGGCTTTGGTTGTTTGTGAGAAAGCAGAAAAAAAATAAAGCCCAGACACATAACTTATCAGATGTATTCTATCTACCTGTTGGGTGTCCAGACTGAGCAAACCTTGGGACTCTCTCCAAAAAAATAGTTTCATCCCAACCTCAGGTTAACATCTGGGATGAAACATCCCCTGGAGGTATCCCCCTCTCTCCATTGTCTATCTGGGAAATCAATCCGAGATTTTATTCAAATAAAACTGGGGGTTTATGAAATTAAAATCCTTTCCATTTTTTTTTTTTTCTGGGAGCTCCCTGTGAAAGTTGACTCAAAGCTGTGGTTGATTTAGAGTCTCATGATAACTGCCAGTGGCAGGCAATATACAACAGCTTAGATATCAGCATAACCCTTGAGGACCTACCCAGAAGCCAGTGAAGGTTCGCACATCCCGAGCAGGTTGAGACACCAAGAGCAGTTAGATTAAAGCTCAATATTCCTTCCAACACGTTCATGCTAGTGGGGAAAAGCATCACACAGGCTGAAGAAGCAGCATGCAGAAAAGCTTGATGAAAGAATTTCTCAAGACTCCTTGCTGAGAGAGAGTTTGTGTTCAGATCAAGGAAACCCCCTCTAGTAGTTTGATTACTTTTATAATCAGCAAAATAGGTTGAAGGAATTGTATTTCTTTAGCCAAGAAAAAAGGAGCCAAGTGGAGATAGAATAATAGTCATCCAGGAGACAAAAGATGCTTGAAAAAGTGATGAGAGCAATTCTTCTGGTCTACGGGGAGAAAAATAAGAAGAAATGAGCTTAATTTTCAGCAAAGTAGATTCAGTTTGGATATTAGGGGAGAACAGAAGTCGTGTTCTCAACAAAATGCTAAAACAGGTTAGAAATAGGTTAGCAAGGGAGGATGTAAGAACTCCTTAATTAGGGTTTTTATTGTTGCTGTTTTGATTTTTTTTTTCCTTTTTTCCTTTTTTTCTTTTTATAAACTTCTGTTGAGCATGATTTAGGTACTCCTGGTTCAGCTTTCATCCAAGGGATTCAAATATATTTTTTGTCATTCTTTGACTTCACACATTCCTTGCAAAAACAGAGATCATGACCACAAAGAAACTCTGATTCCACCATTAATTTCCCCTCTTAGTAGGAACTGTGGGGTTTTAGGTGGCTATTCACTTGGGGTAACAGTAGCACACTCCATTTCCCTTTAGGGAATGTAGGGATTTTTCATCCCTACACATCTAAACTGCAGGAAGATAAGGCTGACTTTAGGCTGAAACTCCCCAGTTTAGGGCTATGCTCCAATTCTATGTCTCTTTACTCATTGCCTCTTATGGGCAAATTTGCAGTTATTCTCTGCACTTCTCCTAACCAGAGCTCTCTGAGGTGCTCTCCAAAGGCACTACCCATTTCTGCTGGGAAAGAGTGACAGATTTAGAAGCAATTTAGTCCACTGTAATGTGCCCTTAAGTGCAAATAGTCTCCAAAGTGTAAAACTGGACTAGTACAAGAAAGGCTGACTTGAGGGCAAAAGGTTCTGGTGTCTGCTCCCAAACTTGTGGTTCTTGCCTCCATAATCATGTGTCTTTTTAATGACTTGGCTACAGATGTTGCCTGCAAGGCAGTCTTGGGAATTCTTTCCATTTTGAAAGGCCGTGTTAGGAAGATAAAGATGTACAATGATCACTACGTGCTAATGCTAACCTATCATGTTACTGACAATTGTCAGGTTACTTCCCTTCAGACTGGTTGTATCTGATGTTTCTCTACAGTGTATTATAGGCTAATTAATGCTGTTAATGATAATGGTTCTACTGCAAGAAGCCTAGAGTATTATCTCTATCTATCTTCTTGTCACCTTCCTTTTATCAAACCATTAAAGGAAAGCAGGCTATCTAATGGGGCTATCAGCCCCTACCATACTAATTCGCTTACATCCATATGGAAATAGAAAGCACTCTACAGATGTAGGATGGATGCTTATGCTAATTGTGGAGACTATGTATTGGTCTTCTGGCTTTCATTTCAGGCCTTCCCTGTGCACTTTGAGCCATGATCCAACTCTTCTCAAAGTTGGAGGGCAATTTGTCATCTGCAGTGCACATCTTCGGCTGCTCAGATTTCAATCTGTCATCTTTAATATCAGTCGGAGACACATACATTGTACATTCTTCTAAACCACAAATCAGCAAAGCTGCTCCTTCTTTTTTTTTTTTTTTTTCAATCTACCGCGAAGCAATTATAGTGGTTGGAGACCATTCGTATTACTGGCACTGCAAAGAAGAGGGTAAGTGATATTTCATTTGGGGAAACTATATACTCAATTGAGATGTTCTTTCCAGGTCAGTCACTACCCCCAGGTGAGAGAGCAGGAAATTCTCGACATTGGCTTCTTGACAAAAGGAGCTGGGGTCTTTTGTGTTTCTGTGGTGGTGGAAAGAGCCACAGACACCTTTCCCAGGGGAGAAAGGATCACAGAAGCAGAAATCCATTGGACAGATAAAAGCAAACTATCCTTATGGTCAAAAGCAGCATAAATAGAAGCTAGGGAGGCCTGAGACACATGCTACAGAAAGAGCCCCTTTCTGATATATGCCTCTTCTCTGACAAAACAGCTTAATATTGTTCTCAAATGCTGGGTTGAAAGCGGACTTTGTAAAGGCAATGTTTAAATAGAAAGAGTTTGAAGAAGATGTAGGGATAATCTTCAGGGATCAGACATTATCGCAAGAAACTTTGGAGAACACAGACACGATCCAGCCATTAATCTCACCATTGCCAATCCTAAGTGCAAAAAGAAAACAGTTTAGGATTTGAAAAGCAGTGACATCTGGGGTCCTTCTACAGCCCTCTGGTTTCACACCCTCGAGGGCTCACTTTTCCTAGCTTTGCTCTGTAGTGACAATTGCAGGCTGTTTGCTTTTTAAGACAGCCCTTTCACTAGTTTAAGACACTACTAAACATCATGAGGTTGTCTGTAAAATCACAAATGCTGGCAGAGCAACACTAGTGTCTTCCACCAGTTCTCTGCAAACTGCGAGCCTATAATTTTTTTTTATTTTATTTTTTTTTTTCATTTCATACTTTTACACCTGGAGAGCTGTGATTCCTGTGGCTTTCCTTCTGGCTGCCACACAAGCGAGAGCCAAGTCTCATCTGTATGCAACATAGAGGACTTGCTTCATGAGACAGCAGTGAAAGACAGATGCACAACCTCAGTTCTCATCAGCTGAGGACAAGGAGTTAGGAGCAGCAAAGTGCTGTGAGACGTGAACCGACACTATAAAATAATAATAATAAAAAACTAATTAAAATTATTCAGTGTGAAGCAGTGCACGGAGGCACCCTCTTTGGATGTGGTCTCACCATATATATGCTGAGGAGGTATCTTGGACTTTTACAGCTATTCCACCTCATCTAGTGGAGTAGCAGTAAAAGTCCCAGAGCTGCCTCATGGCTTTGTGCAGGGGCTGCATTGTTACAGCAAATGAAGGAGATGCTTCTCCTTTGGCAGCATAACTCCTTGAGCTGTCTCTTTCCTGCACCACCTGATTCTGCAGCAAGGAAAATAGCTTAAACTTCCACCAGGAGACATCAAATCCATAAGAAATTCATTTTATATGCCTTATCTAGCTATCAGCTTGTGTACCATGGGAAAAAGGGAATTTTCCTAAGAAATGCTTAGATCTGATCAAGCAAAGCACCTCTGGAGGTGAATAGACCAAGGAACATGCACAAACCCTGTTCCTGCTGTCTGTAAAATACCTGCTTCCCATGGTGACCCTGTCTGGAGCCTGACCCTGGCACAAGGCACCCAACTATCTGTTATTTTGGGGAAATTCTGACCAGAAAGTAATGGAACCCGTCAGATTCCAAAGTAATGTTCCTTCTGAAGTAACAAAACCCTGTTGTAACTCAGAGGCAGTGGGAAAAAAATGTTAAAAACTACGGATAGCCTGAAAAACTTGAGTTGAGAGACAATTTTTTCAAAGCTTGGCTGTGTTAGAGTATGATTCATAGAATAACAAAATGGTTTGGGTTGGAAGGGACCCTAAAGGCATTGGCTGGACTTAATTCCAGCCCCCCTGCCATGGACAGGGAGATCTCCCACCAGACCAGGTTGCCCAAACCTGGATTCAAGCCTGGATAACGCCGAACAGGACATGGCTGAGAGGTGATTCTGTAGAGCCAAAGCTGTGGGTCTGATTCAGACTCTGGCTTCTCCATCCATTACCCTGGATGTGCACAGATACAACTGTGGTCGTATCTAGCCCGTGGCTGAAGGACTGTGACGATGGTGTACTACATACACCAAGGATGTGAGAAATTGTTCTCATTAGTGAGCGGTTGTAAGACTATAGAAATAGAAAATATAAATGTGCACAGAACTTCCTACCCCTGAGGCTGAGAAAGTGCCAGATAAATGGTTCAGCTTCCTTCTAGATCTAGTTTTGGACGGCTGTAAATCATCTTGAGTAACATTTAATCTTCATTTCAGTCAAAACACCCCTGGTCTGGCCACGAGTTTTGATGCAATCTGATTGAAGTGTGCCTATGAAATGATATGAAACATAAACACTAGGGATGGTAAAAATCATCTGAACATGCCTAGTCATCTATTTACATCTGAAAACATCCCTGGAGATAATGTCTGATTTTGTTCCACAAATGAGGAATAATGAGAACGAGAACATTGGCCAATGGCTGCCATTTTTGCCAACACCATCCGCAGACTCAACATTTGTCCCCATTTATTTCATGGAAGTACTTTTTATTTTTTTTTTCAAACCTCACATATCAGATCACTCTATTAACTCTCTCTCTGCTTTTTCGTTGCTGGCATTCTTGTTCCAGCTCTGAAATGCAAAAAGTTTTTCAGAGAGGCGAAATAGTTTGGTCCTTATGTTGCTGAAAAAAACAGAAGCCTCTGATTTGGGATCTCCAGCAGACTTTGAGGTCATGCTGGCAGGAAAGGGATTGATGACAGTACTCTACATTTAATTAATACTTATAATGATAATAATAATAAAAGATGAGGTCATGATTATAGCTCCTTGCTGGGTTATTGCATATACCCTGATGTGCTCCTAGGTAACCCATGCAAACTTCTCTCAATGCCTGCCACATATTTGTCACCTCGTTCGCTCCTCCACTTACCTGCTCATTTGTTTTCCCTGCTGAGTACATCATAAATTTTGGGATATATTTGCATTGCAAACCAAAGACATTGTTACAGCCTGTGTGGGAATGCCAGAGCTGGCCTTGCACTAGATTTCGTGGTGCAGCATCACTGTTCTGGGCCTGGATACAAGGCATAGAAGGGGTCCTGTGAGCCAACAGCACTTGTCACTCCTTTTTTCTATCTAGCCAGACCATTTAGTCCATTAGACCCTACACAATGTGCTGTCTCTGGTTTTAATAGCTGTGATACTGTTAATTGGTACCAGCTTGCTTTCTGACAAGTTGGGAGGTATCACAGTGCCCAAGTAAGTACACAAAACCCCATGATATGAAACCACAACATATTCCTTGCTCACAATACCATCCAAGAGCAGGATGATATATCCTTTGGCTATCTCTAATAAAGTGAATATGCAGCAAATGGTTGAGAACTGTTTAGCACAATAGTGTTGTGATTCAATGTTGTATCTAAATACATCTCCCATATAAGCCAGAAAAATAATAATAATAATAATAATAATAATAATAATAATAATAATAATTTTATATTTGTCCAGGGTTTTAAAAAAGAGTAGAAACATTTTCTGCATCAAAGATCTTTAAATCAAAACCTTGAGGCTTTTCTGACAGATCCTTACAGTTTTCATGGACTGGAGAAATGGAACAAACACATGGTGTATGACCGGAGAGGAGCAGGAGACTTCACAGAAATTACTCAGTGGGAGGAGAAGAAGGGTTTGAGGAGGGGTGGGCTCAAAGGTGGAAGAGTCCTCTCTAGTAAAGACACAAAACATTATTTTTTACATATTTTGAAACATATTCTTGCATGAAACAAAATAAAGAAATTTTCTTTGGAGGATTTATTTCCTTGCCTTTATGAACATGCTGGATCTGATTCTCATTTGTACAAAAGGTCTCGTTGCATCATGCATCCCTAACAAAGCAATATTGTTGTGTGTTTACCTTACCTAGGTACCCCCAAAAAGGCTTTCATACAAGAATCAAGTCAATCTTTCCATTTTCTCCACACTTTTAATTTCCCCTTTCACTCTCAAAAACCTCTCCAAATTAATTTATTGGGAAGAAAAATAAAAGAGAACTATCTTAATGGAACACTGAATTATGAATCAAACCCACAAGAGCCAGAAAATGTGGAGTCAAAGCTCTCAAAGCCCAGTGTTATATTCTCAAGTAATGAAAGCCCCTGTGTCCTAAGAGAATGATTTGGAGAAGGGGTCAAAATTACAGTGGTCCAGGAAGCTTTAAGTCTTGTGCCTCGAATCACCACCTGATCCTTCTGCTAATGCATTTCTTGCTTTCAAAAGCTTTCTAAGCATTTTGAACAGAAACCAATCCCAATCTCTAACATTCTAAATAAATTTTATGTTAAATACTACTCAGTTTAATAGCACACACTTTGCTAATGTCATTTGTGGTCCATTATGGAAAAAAATATCCCAGAAAAACACACTCAATTGGTCTTGTCCATTCACCTGAAACTATGACAAAAACACGAGCATACACAGATATATAAAGAGACCAGACAGTCTTTAATAGATGAGGCAGATCACTTTTGAACAGATAACATCCAGAAGGTTAGAGAAATTTGATTTTTAAAGGAAAGAGAGACGGGTGCAGAGAGAACAAAACATGGGAGAAAGAACTGACCCATGCCTGTGGATATTTCACTCTGTAAGATGTTTGGGGGTGTTTCAGAAATGTGAGGTCCTTCATCCCATCATCTGATTTGTATTTCTTCCTTTCTTGTTCTAAATGGAGCACGGTTCAGAACAAACCTTCTCCAGGCTTTCACCTCTGCCATTTCCCAGGGTATCATCAGTCTTTGGAAATCTCCAGTGATAACCTGTAGATGCTGCTGGATGCTGTGAACTGGTGCAGGCACAGAGGGATCAGGTTAAATGAAAGAACCACCAGAACTGTTTCGTTGCCAGGGCTATACAGTAATTATATGAAGGATATTTGTGCAAGTCACAGTTGGGTTGGACAGTTGGATGAAATCTTGGCTCTGCAGAAGTCACTGTTTTGTGCCTTTGGTGGGACCAGTTCCCTCTCATCCCTCTGTGCACATACATACTCACACATGCACCATCATTTTCCTAGATCTAGTCCCAGATCCCATGTCCAGAGACATGTCATGTCTCTGCTGCCCTCATATGTCTCTCCTTGCTTCAAACAGAGCAAATGCTATTCCTCCACCCTCTCTGGTGTGCTTTGAGAGCCACCCCAACACCAAAATATTGGTCAGGCTTTCAGAGAGGCCCTGGCTTGCGTGGGCACTGGAGGCCACAAATGGTGCATCCCATTGAACAGAGCTTTCAAAGGGTCCAAAATCCTGGTATTTCTCCTTAGCACCAGCAGATTATCACCTGCAGTGGCTGCAGCTGCTTGTGGCCCTCATGCTTTAGATGCTGGACTGACACAGGAAATTTTAGATCCTCAGTAGACAGAGAGCTTATCCTCTTTGCTGCATGCAGGGAAGTGCAGGACATACTTCATGGTCAGAAGCTGGAGGGAAGGAAGGTCTCACGTCTTCCAGATGAAGGCAGAAGGCAGCAATGTTGTTGCTGGAGGTATGGTTGACTGTGGTGGGCCCTCTCACCGATGGACCCACAGCACAACCCTCTTGAAGTTGCAGTAACAGAGGTTGGAGGGATGCTGGCTGTGGGCAAACCCACAGTGCTTCTGCCACAGATACCAGTCTGCTAGTCCTCAGCTTTCTCATCAAAGTGAAGGTGGGTGAAAATATCAACAATCTCACCGTGTCTGGGACTGAAGCTATCATTAAACATCCCTATGCAAGGGTGAAGCTTTCCCTGGCTTTCAATTTAATGGAAAGGACTCCACAGGCACAAGAATAGAGATATTTCTTTTGTCAAGGCCTTCTAGGGGCAGCACTGGTGCTACCTGACCAGGGATAAAGGGATTTGGGGTTGTGTTGGCCAGGGACACCAGAAAGAAACAGTGACAACCTTCAGCTTCCCGAGGGCATGGAAGAAAACAGCATCATACAAATGCAAAGAGCAGAAGGACATGAGGTAGGATCAGAGTCTAAATGGACTGTTGCCTCCTAACAACTTGACCCACAAAGACAGTGCTATTTATTGATGGTTTACATCTGGTCTACCTCAATCCATAATGAATAAATAAATAAATAAAAATCCCTATACGGGCAACATATACATACAGTCTTTGGAGCTGTTGGAATGCTTTTGACCTATCAATGCCTGTGAAATCAGAATTTATCCTATCTTTAGGATAAATTCTATCCTAACCTATCTTTAACCTATCTGGGCTGTTCATTTAAAACCTTTGGCCAATCCCATGAGGCACGGTAATAGTCGTATTGACCTTCGGCCAAGCGCAGTCTTACATGCTGCTTCTGCACCTCACTGTGACACTTGTTGGCTGGCCCCATGATGTGAAAATATCCATGTGCCTGCCTCTCTCCCCTGCAAGAAAAGAGCTTGAATTACAGTACTGAGAAGGCAGTGATCTTCATGAATTAATCCACCAACACATCACACAAATTTAGCCGTGTCCATAAAATTGGATTTCCTGATAGCTGGGGGGATTTGCACTGTGCTCAGCCCTGACTCAGTTATTACAGGCATTCAGCTGTGCAAACAGCAGAGATGATGGCACGCAGCTGCCTGCAGAAAAAGCTCAAAGAAGTCATAAGTACTGTGTGCGTTGAGCACTGGTTGCTGACGCCGGTTGGGCTTGTAGCAAGGGAAAGGGCCATTGGGCAAAAGCACAGACAAAAATGAATTGGAGGGAAGTTTGCTCCTCTCTGACTTGACTCACAAAGCATTGCTAAGAGAGTTAATGCTCCTTTGCACTCCTTTTTGATATTAAAAAAAAAAAAAAAAAAAAAAAAAAAAAAAGTCTTATTTAGGTATTTTTTGTTTGTTTGTTTTCTGCTTCATTTTGCCTTAATAAATGGTAAAAACATGAAGGAGCACCAATGTGAAGACAGAGCAGGGTCTCGATTGTGCTCTTGAGGGTTTCTTGCCCTTCATCAGAGAGGCGAGTAGGTCTGTAACAAACCTCTTTCCTCCCATCTTGTTCTTGAGCTTACAAGCCAAAGTGGAGCTAAAAATGAAACAAATGTCAAGTGGAAGATGAATTATAATTCCTGTTCCCTTCTCAGTTACTCACCGTCCATCTCTTTTGACATCCTGGCCTTTCCAGCCACAGATTTGTCATTTGGCTTTTTTTTTTTTTTTTTTTTTTTTTTTTTTTTTTTTTTTTTTTTTTTAATAGTGGAAGTACTTCCTGAGAACAGTGTTTCTATAGCACTATCCATCTTTCCAGCACTTTGCAGCCATTAACTAATTGAGCTTCTAAATAATGCCATGAATTGGGAAGCTGCCTGCGTCTGTACAGAGGAGCAAGCAGAGGCAGGCAGGGTGGAAACTGAATTTACCACCCCTAACCCTTAGGTGGGATTCAGACAGCTATGATATCGGTGTCTCTGTAAGAGCTGAGGTCTGAAGTCCATTGGGAGGTCTCTGAAAGTTTTCTCCCCTCCCCTAAAGCAGGTATCTATGGGTGGCTGGTAAAATGCCTCAAATTTACAGAGTTAGGAGAGGTGAATCTGGGTGCAAGGGGTCATACAGGGCTGCAAAGTGAATTACTGCTGGAGAAAAGTTGGGCTGTAGCAAGCTGGGAGCATGGGCATTGCAAATGTGGTTTGATCTTTGCTCTCTTCTTTCCTTGCAAATCTTGCTCAGCTCATGGCTTTTAGAAATGAAGTCCTGTTAATGCGACCTAACTATTTTCAAGAAGAGATGGCTGAGAGTGGGTGCAGTCGATGGCTGTAAAACCATAAGGAATGAAGTTTGTTCGCCACCTCTTCTGATACAGGAGCAAGGAGGCATCAGCTCTGGCAGGCGGACAGCAGTCTGCTGAGCACGAGCTGAAAACAAACACAAGGACATCCTTCAGACAGCGTGTTGTTGTTCTGGCGGCTGGCTTCTCGCAGCAGACATTTACACAAGTTCAGAAAGCCAGTGGACAAATTCCTGAAAGAAAAAACAACAAATCTGAAGGCTCCCTAAATACACAAAGGTCCTCTTCCCATGCTTCTGTGCTGGAGCCCTGCTGGCTGGGACATTGACATGTTCTGGAATTGTGGTGACTGCTGAGCAACATCTCCATCCACAGAACCACAGAGTGATGGAGGGGTTTGGGTTGGAAAATACCTTTAAACACGATTTAGTTCCAATCCCCTCCTGTGAACAGGAAAATCATGCATGGACAGTATCCATCCATGCATCTATCCATGCATCCTTTCACATATTCAGGACTTCTGGTGCTTCCAGGTCACACATGAGGCTGGTGACTGGTTCTCAAACCCACTATAAGAGACTCCACCAGCCCCTGGGGACACCTCTGAGCTTCATGCCCCTGGCACAAGGACTCCCCCCCAGTGGATGCTCTGAGGACTGGTTTGCACACTCCTGATCCTGCAGGGATGGTTAACCTCACCAGCAGCCTGTGGGCAAGCGTGTATGAAGGAAGACTGCAGAATAAATAAATAAATAAAATAAAATAAACACTTCCCAAAATGCACTTGCTATGTGACTAAATAAAGATGCAACGACCTGGCAGCTTTTGCAGCCACTAAAGCTGCTTGTTATTTAAGTTTAATAGCAGGGGCCAAGCTGGGTACTGAGCCACAGAGAATGACTTTGGGCTCTGTCCCACCCACAAACCACTGAGTGTGATGATCTGCTGGTGAGCCAAGCCCTGAGACATAAACATGTTGTCTGGTGATAGTTTTGTGAAAGGAGAGCACGGGAGCCACCTCTGCCATCCATCTGCAGGCCAAGCACCCCTTAAAACACCTCATTGATGCAGAGGCAGGAATATACCAGGATTTCTCTCCTTTGCTCTTGCAGGCTGTCCATTAGCAAGCACAAGTCGGCAGCATGCTCTGATCTCCACAGCACGGCTTTACTGGATGCTGTCACACTCTGCCACACTTCAACCAAACGCTGCCTTTAATTCCCAGTGCACACTTCTGCGCAGTGTCAGGCACAGATTTGCCAAATGCACTGAGGCTGCTTCAGCATCTCGCCTGCACTAACAGCTTCTCCTGTGCGCCTGCTTTGCACTTCCCCATCATGATGCTGGCAGCCCTTGAGCTCCAGTTGCTGCTTGTTGCTGTCATGTCCCTGCAAAGCCGCAGAGAGAAGCAGCAGCACAGCCTGGTCCCTGGGCATGTGTGTTTCCTCCACTGTCTCTCCTCTCCTCTTGTCTTTGCAGCCCCTTGCAGGAGGACAGCTTGTGTTGTGTGGCCTGGATGGGAGGAGAGAGGGGATGGAGCAGCCCCAAACTGATTTTTCTGTTTTTATTGTAAGAAGTATGTCTGAAGAGCCTCTTCCTTGGGTAATTACTCTGCATCCTGTTCATTCCTACTGCAGATTCCCTTTGCTTCTTCCTGTGTATGTTGGCATCAGAGAGGAGGAGAGGAGTCCTACAACCCTCCAAGGAGATGAAAGTGTACCTTTTATGCTCCATTTCCCAGCAGTGCAAACTCCACTGAAGCAGTCCCACAATGGTTTATTTCTTTTTGAGTTCACCTTGACCCAGCACCCTTCTTTCTGAAGCCGCAGCTGAGGACAGGCAGGGGCAGCAGGGGTGGCAGCTTGTGACTGCTGCTGGGGGGTAAGGATGCTTCCCACCTCCCACATCGGGGCTGGACCCTTGGCTCCATGGCATCTCTGGTGGCACTACAGCCTCCCTTCTCCCCAAGCTTCTCAGGAGCTGTCTGCCTACAAAATGCCACCCCTGAGCCAGGCTGAAAACAGGGCTGCAGAATACGCTCTTAGCCATGCCTACCTCCAACTATTTCAGGCTCTGAAGGAAAAAAAAAAACACACACAGCTGTGACCTGACTAGAGAGCTAGAGCACTACATGAAATAAATAATAATAATAGCAGCGTTACTCCTGTGTGACATGTGCCCTTTGGTATCTGATTAATGCTTACCCAGGACACACAGCTCGGGGAAGCTGTGTGCGAGGTTGTGCAGGGCTCCCCGTGCTCTCGGAGCAGACAATCCACTCCGGCATCGCTCTCACGGTTACCATGATACTGTTATTATTGCCTGCCTCTTCCCTCTCTGTCCCCATTGACTTTAGGCAGATTAGAGCAGAGAGATGATGGATGGCTGGATTAGATGCTGCACACCTACTTCAGTTTTATAAAGCAATATTTTTCTGTCCTATTTGGATGAGTCTCTCCCATTGTGAGCACGAAATAGAGAATAACAGGGAACTATTGTTGCAGGGCAGACTCTGGTTTGCACATATGTGCAGCATGAGTACATTCACGATATTTATTAGAAAAAAATAAATAAATAAAAAAAAAAAGCTGACAAGTAGAATCAATTATGGCAAGCTAGCTGAGAGGTGGAATGGAATAACCATGTGCTTTGCCATGCAAGGTTCAACAAAGGTCCCAGGCAGGAAAAAAAAAGGAAAGATTGCTGTTGGTCTTTAAGGAGAGCTACTTCTCTGCTCAGAAGTTGAGTCCCATCTAATACACTTTCATTTCCTGCCTTTCAAGTGTTGTTGGATCTTCCTGGAATTGATAAAAGTTGGAACTGCTGGAGAGGGAAGGATGGGAGCTAGCCAGAAACCCAGGCCTCCAACCTGTATTTACAGGGGTAGGATAGCACAGGTGAGCCCTTGAGCAAAGCTTGCAATTAAAACTCTCCTCCACGAGTATTGATCTGTTATTATGGGGCTATATTGGACCAACCACTGAGTTTCAGACAGAACTCTATTTCAGTGTTGAGATTTTCAGAAGTGGTTAGTTTCCTCTATGGCCCCAATGGCTGGAGGAACCTCTATGGACTCTGTGCAGTGTGACCCTTCTCCCTATGTGGTCTCCTTGTTCTTTGTACACCTGCAGCCTCCAGAGACAAGCTTGGTGGTGACCCACACACCCATGGGACTGTGGCAGGTGGTGTGGCAATGTTTGGTTTTGCAGCTTTGTGGAAATGTTGGCATAGCAGCTTTTGTTGAGAGTGGCTGAGCCCTGAAGCCAGGCTTCGATCTCCAGGTGGTCTTGCAGGATGCAGCAACCATACCCTTGCTGTTGTGGCACAGAGGCTCTGTTGACCTCCTCCTCTGCCTTTCCCCTGCTTCTTCAGGCACCACTGGCCATAGACTGTCCTGGGAGCAAAATCAGTGTGAATGCTCAAAGACACAAGGTGGTGGGGTCCTGATGTCATGCTTAGAGTGGATTCCAAGACTGGGTGTTCACCCAAGTGATGATAAAGGTTGATGAGGTGGCTCTGAGCCTCTCTTTCTCCTAGAGGACTTCATTGTACTTGCGTGGAAATATTATAACGTAATGTTGCTAACACCATCCATAAATACATTCACGCATCCTCCTCCCACACTACCAGGACAGCTGCCTTGGGGGAAATGCTTCTTCCAGGGCAAGACCTGGGTGATATTTCTCATACAGAAAGGTGGAAGATCATATATACAGTGTAAGAAATTTCAGGCGATGTTTAAGATGGTGTGAACTGCAGAGCAGTAACATCTAGCATCCTTGCAAGTGCTGAGACCAGCACTGCTGCAAAAAGAGGAGGATAGTTGGGGGAAACACTGGAGTCATTTCATGCTACTTTCCTCATATTTAGTGTAGGAGCTTAGCTGTTTTTCAAGGTCCATGTTGGAGCTGGGTCCTAACATCATCCTGGCATATAGAGCCCAGGGGAGACAAAAAAAAAAAAAAAACACGAGGAAAATGTCAGCTGGCACAGGCATCAGAGAGCTAGAGGGTGAGGAACATTAGGGCTGTCCCCAAACCCTACCCATATAATGCCAAGAATGAGTATAAACAACACAAGCCCAATTTAGGAAGAATTTACTCAGATATTTTGGATACCCAGGATTTTGCATGGAACCATCAGCTATGCTGGGGCTTTAGAAAACTCTTGGTGCCGAAAGCCGCAGGCAAGCAGCTGTGCCTCTTGGCTCACTGCACCGTGGCGTGCCCACCCTTCTGTCCAAGCGTGAGTTATGGCACCCATAAACTGCTTATTTTATTGCTGAGGCTAATGAGCTCTGGGCCCTCTAGGTAAAGCCTCTTAATTACATGCCTTCTCAGGATGCTGATTTAGGGGTTGCACAGAGCTTCTCCTCTCACCAGCCGCTACCTAAGTGCCTTCGCTGATGAAGGCTCAAACCACCCAGGTGAGCCATCAAAACCATCAGTTTCACCAACCTTTTCCCTCGACCCAAACTCAAAAAATCACAAACAACCCAAAAGACCCATGTGAATCATCAGAGACATTCTGGGTACCCGTTGGAGTGGCTGGTCCTTCCAGCCCCATTGCCACAGCAAGCAGAGGAAGGGGGATAAGTACTTCTGACTGTTGTAGCAGCAGGATTTTGGAGGTGAGCACTTACTTGGAAATTCTTTAGTGGAATCTTTTAAAAATATAGGGCCAGGTTTTAAAAAGAGAGAGCTGTGTTAGAAAGAATTAGCACGTCTTGAATAATAATCATTATTAGTAGTATAAAAATACTAATTACTGTAATTACAAAGAGGGCACGACACTGCAGGAGTCATGGATGAGGAGGGTGCTATATAGATGTGTTACTGGGTTTTTCCCTTCCTCCCTGCAGTCTAAAGGCAGCTGCATTGCTTGCACAGCAGGAGGAAACTGCTGCAGATGCACACAAATACACACGCACGCCTCTCCTGTGCGTGTGTGTCAAGATCAGAGTGTCAGGTAGAAAATGCTGCCAGAGCCTGGTAGGCAAGAATTGACAAGGGAATCCAGTGTTATCTGGTACTGCTCTCTCCAGAGAGGCTGAAAATCTTTGATAGGTTCACTCCAGGGGAAATAACTTCGGAGGATAAGAGGCATTGATGTGCGCCGAGCAAAAGGCAACCTCTGTGCATGCTGGTGCGGCAGTGGGGTTTGAGCTGACACACATTCTTTTCTTTCTCTTTTTTCCTTTTCTCCCTTTCCCCATTTTTTTCCCTGTATATATATATATTTTCTTTTTAAAACAGTCCTGGGTCTTCTGGTGATGGGGAATGTTAACAGGAATGGAGTGGAACCGGTGCCTCTATGGCATGCGAGTAGAGGAAGAGAGGAGCAGGAGAGGGAGGGAAGAAGGGAGGGGAGATGTCAATAGGCAATCTGAAAAGCAAACCTGGGGAATGGCTGTGTGTCTAGCGTGTGAGTGTGTATGTGCTGGTGGAGCCTCCAATGGAGTAAATGAAATATTTTCACAAATTTCCCCATGCTTGGAAAAGACGGAGCTGCTCATCAGGAAAATCCGCAGCAATAGCCCGTCCCTTTTGTAATTCGGTCGCCCATCCTTGCATCCCTGGGAGTCTGATGCTGTTGGTGCCATGGCACAGCCCACACCCTCCTGGGAGGCTTTTCAGCCTCTTTTATGCCACCCAACTTCTCTGCTGCTACAAAACCCAAGCGCTGCCTGACTCCTCTGCCACAATGCAGCCCCAAATGCATGTCTCAGATTCTGAATTCAGGGTCTGAAGCAGGTCTTTTCCTGGGTCAGATAACACAACCACAGCTGGGAGTTCAGGCTGGCTTGAGGTTGGTGGGAAGTGAGCTGCTGATATGCGGTCCTCATCTGGGTGCTTTTATTCTGCTACACTGTGGGAGCTGTTTAGGGAAGCTGGCAGTTGTTTGTGGGTTATTTTGAGTGGGACTTTTCTCAGCTAACTGCAGCTTGTTGAGAGGTAGGCGGTTATGTCTGAGCTGCTTTATCACTGCGACTTTGCTTTACAGTCGGGAAAGAGGGATGGTTCCTTCTAGAGCACAATTCATCTCTCCCAGCTGGGCTGAATTGTGCCTGGGAAGTTCTTCTTTCTCTCCATTGACAATAAAAGTCGTCTAGACTACTCGCTCAGATTTACGCATCCGAACTGACGACACATAAAATTAGACAGATGAAACCCAGCTAGGCATCATTCTCTCCCTTTCATGCCACAAGGCTTTTTTCATCCTGCTCCGTCTTTTTCCTCTCCTGTTTGGTTGAAGGCACTGGAGAAAATAAGGCCATTGGGATGCAAACACCGTGTCTCAATGAGGGAAATGACAAAAGCTTGGGATGGAGAGGTGGCTCAGTGTGCCATGGTCCCTAAATGCTGTCATAGACATCCAAAGGAGCTCCATGAAAACACCTGCACACCTTTCATTTTCCCAGCACCCACACAACATTCAACCTACAAATGGACAAACAAATAGAATAGAGAAAGCAAAGCAACACTTGGATGTTCAAAGCAGTGAACTCAAAGCAATGTGTGGTCATTTCAGCCGCTCCTCACATTGGCCAAGGTCCTAATTTCTCTCTGGGCATATATGAGTGCAAAGAGGAGAGAGAAAGGCTTTCCTTTGTCAACCTTTTCATTTCTTTAGGATGATCAGAAATGAAAGGTAGGAGTTTGTTGAGATCAACCCTCACCAAACTGGTTTTGGTTGTTTCCACTTCACGGGGAGCCTAGGAAGAGTGAGTTTTGGTGAACTCCACTTCAAAAAAATATTTTTCTTGTATTGGTTTCATTCATGGAGCTTTAAAATGTTGAGCATATCTGCAAATCTATCTGGAATGCACCCATAGCATGCCACCCCATGCACCCATAGGTGGGAATTGCCCCTGTTGAAGAGGACTCTGAGATGGTTAACCATCATGGTTAACGTGGTGAGCCTCAGGGGGCCCAGCCCTGAGGCATAAAGGTGCAGTCAGAGCAGAAACCTATGGCCTAGCTGAAATAATGAGTAGATCATGACTGTCAAAAGTGTAACAAACCACTGGGATGGGTGGGCATAATAGGAGATGGTATGCAGTAAGCTGTACCGAGGCAAAGCATCCTCCTTGCAGAGACTGGGAAAAGCATATTCAAAAACAAGGTTGTCTGAGATTTTATTTTATTTTTGTTATTAAATGTGTCTGTATAGCATCATTACCATAATAAATGACAGTCTTCAATATGTATTGGTGACCTACTGGCTTTGTTAGACCACCAGCTTTGCACAGGCTGCCAGTACATGCAGACAGAGGAAAAGAGAATGAGATAAAGGGAGGCATAGACTTCCCTTGGGTATAGATCTCCTAAAAGGAGAAACATCACGGGGATCCATCCTGACCATTTTGACTTCCCAGGGGGAGCTGAGAGAGACTCAACCTGGGAGAAGACCTGATTTCCATGGGGACTCTCTGGTGTAGTACAAGGCAGGTACTTAAAATACAGGGAAAAATCATTTCCAAGTCTAAAAATTTCTTTTTTTTTTTTTTTTTTTGTTGTTTTTTAGTTTCCTGGTTTTTTTTTGTTGTTTGTTGTTTTTTTTTTTTATTTATTATTTTTTTTTTAATTCTTCTTCTTTCTTTCTTTCTTTCTTTCTTTCTTTCTTTCTTTCTTTCTTTCTTTCTTTCTTTCTTTCTTTCTTTCTCCCCCAGGCACCAATTCCAGTGCAGACTAAAGGGGCCATATCTTCGTCTCTGCCTCACCTGCTTCCATGTCTAGGCAGCATCCTCATCCTGAGCCTGGCGAAATCAGTCCCCAGGGATATTCATGTGTCAAACTCCAGTTCTGACAGAGCATTGCTGTTTTTCTCAATCCGCAAAGGCTGAAGAAGGCAAATTGTTATTATTCAGTGCATTTCAGTAACTCTTAGGTGTGCCAAGCAGAATTACAATCCCAACCTGCTGGGAAGTGTACAAACATATCTGCCCTCCACACTCCCTTGCAGTTCACAGTCCAAATGGACAAAACCTGTAATTTGATCTACGGAGGGACTGCGCTGGAAGAAGTGTCAGGAATTGCTCTTCCAGTTGACAAAATCCAGTGTTTTAAACACAGAGCCATCTATCTTTTCTGTGCCTCTTCCAGTCTCCGAGAATCTAGCAATGATTATTCTGAGTCAGCGTGGTTGATTTATCCCTGTGAAACTCTCATAAAGAAAATGACTGCTCTTCTTAAGGCCAACTGAATGGCCACAGAAAAACTACTAAATGTCCCATCAACATTTTTCCTTCTTGGATAAGTACAGAGACATCTTCACTGGGATTATAAAGGGAATTATGACTATTAACAGCTGGGATAAGTATCCAAAAAAGCTGCCTGTTGTTGGAAATTGCCATGGATTTCAGTTCTAATGTAGCCTTGACTTCACCTAGTGATGTTGAGCCCCGAGGACTGTAAGGAAGAATTTAATCATATGGTTTATACAGTGAATTATTTCACTGTCTTTTAAAATGCAGCTGCCTCTGGGCTGGAGCATGTCAGTTCTGGGTATGCACATAGCTGCAGCAACAGCTCTACAATGGGAGGTGAAAAACAGGATTCAAGGGAAAAAACAGAGGCAGGACCAAAATGAAGGGCTTAAAACGTTAATTCGTCATGCAGCAGCAGGAATGGGATCCCCTGGCCCTCTGAGTGTGTTCACAAGGTCTCTGCAAGGTAGAAACCTTATCACAAGAACCTGTTAATTTGGCCAATCAATCAGCAGTATCTCTCAGGGGATGGAACTATTCTCGTGTCAGAGAAGTGGAGCTCCCCAGCAGGGGCTAAGGAGTGTTTGCAGTGTGGACGAGTGGTGGTACCAGCCCTGCATTGCGTTCAAGTGTGTCCCAATTTCCTCTGCATGGCTAAATTTGCTGGGATGTGAGACTGATGCTGTGGGGTATCAGGAGCTGAAACCTGTGGGTTACAGGTAATATAGCTCCTTTTAGCAATGCATCTACAGCCTCATAATGTGCAGGGAAGTCATCTGAAATTGCATGAAGCACAACTTGCTCACGAGCCAGCTTGGAAGTCATGTTCCTGTCTCAGGAGATGTCTTCCAGATTTAGAAAAAAAAAAAAAAAAAAAGAAATAATAGTAAAAAAAATCTTTGGAAAATTATCAAAACCTCAAATATCTTCCTGGATTGACTTCTTAAAACAGTGTGGGTTGAGTTATGTGAAACATTTCCTTCCAGCTATGGCAGAAGGAGGCAGGCTGGAGCTGGAGATGCTTTTCCCAATGTCACCCAGCAAAGCTGTAGCTTCTGACTTCTTCCAGTGCCCAGGAATATCAGAGGTCCTGGATTCCTGTTGCATGTTTAGGAGGCCACATTTCCTCTTTGGATGAGGGAAACCAGGTTACTTGCTGGAAAGCTTTTAGCCTGATACCATTTGCCGTGTAGAAGATGTGGGATTTGATGCAGAAAAATAGTCAGGCTGTGGTTATTTACAAGCAAACAAGTCCAGGGGAGGGATTGCACTGACCATATAAAGTGTGTGGGTGAGCTTGCTGGCTCCTTCTCTCTTTTGGTGGAATTAGCCCCATGCAGTGCTTTGCAGTCCATTTCTTGTGGTCTGCATTTATACATATTTTATTACATAAACATACATTTAAGGTCCCCTTTGAAATTATTTCCTGCCCATATTTAAAACTCCACATCATACTAGGGCAGCAACTGGATAAAAAATAATTGAAACCATTAAGATCAGCTTTTCTTTCAAAGGAAAAACCCATCATTGCTGGAATGTGTCTTTTTCGAATTACACCATCCCTGGGATGCCTCCACCACTGGTGTGTTTTAATGCCGTAACAAAATTACAACCCATCGAGGTTTTCCATTGAGATGTAATATTACATTTCTGACCACACAAGGCCACAGAGACCCTACGACACCTGACTTGCTGGCTTCGGCTCAAAGCAGGGCTTACATCCACAGACTGCTTTTGGACATCAATTATTCTCCTACGTTTTCCCCAGAATTGCAATTGGATCTGTGACTCCCTGTCCCTGGTTTTCATCTCAGCCAAGAGCAGCAGCTATAACCCCTTGCTGCTCCTGATTTGACATGGAAAAGGTAACTAAGTTGGTGCTGGATGGATTGAGGGCTGCATACTGACACCAAGTAAATTTTGGATGTTAGGATGTTTATTTTCTTTCTTTTCTTTTCTTTTCTTTTCTTTTCTTTTCTTTT
>CM021765.1:2405532-2432726 GCA_011076525.1 Nettapus auritus
TTTCTTTCTTTCTTTCTTTCTTTCTTTCTTTCTTTCTTTCTTTCTTTTTTAAACAATTCTGCAGATCATCTGCCTGATCTCAGGCAAGTCAGCAAGGGATTTAACATATTTTTGTCTGTATATCTTATGGGTTTAACTGTGTGATTAAAGATGGGATATAAATAAATAAAATAAATTGTCCAGGCTGATCTTAGATGTGCATATTCCCAAATACGATTTTGAAATTACTGATTCTCTTCTGCTGATGGGCAAGCTCCCTGTGCAGATATGGAGTGCATTTATACTGGGCTAAATATCTCCTTTATAGATGGGTTTAATTTTGGTCCAAGCATGGCTTTTCCTTCCTTTTCTAGTTTCCCCCTAAAAAATGGTAAAATAACATTGCAAAACTATGGACATAGCTTGGTGCAGGTCTGCAGCTCGATTATGCCCACATGACCTACAGAAATCCCAGCCATGCCGTTGCAGGCAATGCTGGGACCCCCACTCCAGGCCCATCCCATGGGCAGCACTTTGGAAAGGAGTGCATGTCCCTGTTGATGTGTGTTTCTAGGACTCCTGCCAGCTCTTTGTCCACTGCAGGAGCCTTGGTGGTGTTTTCCCACTGAAGTCCCAGCCTCCAGCCGTGCCAAAATTGCTGCATTCAGCAGCATGAGAAAAGTCTCCCCCACTGCTCACTCCCGGTGCTGCAGTTTGGTTTAATTACAGATGTTTCTGCTCCTTTTGAGCACGGATCCTAATTAGATGTAAGTGGCAAAGAAAGAAACTGTAAGAGCTGCTGCAAGCCACTGTTTGAGAAATATAGCCTGGAATAAAATAAATTGGGGTCATCACCTGACTACAATTTTTAATGCCGGTTGTTGATTAGCTTGTGTTTACATGAGCGGCCACAGCTCCTGCCTCCATGGGAGGTTTTCAGCTCCTCATCAACGGCAGGAGGCAGTGAGTGCTGGGCAGCAGGTATCTCTTGATGTATTTATCAATTCATATGTTTTAATTTTCTGAAGGAATTTTGGGACTCTTGGTAGTGATGAAAAAATATTGATGATTGTAACACACTCACACTTTACTACAATTATATGGGAGGAAACTGAGGCAGAGACAGGTGAAGCAATAGTAAGAGCAGCATCTACATAAAGAAAATGTCTGCTTGAGGTATTGTGTATTGTCCTAGAATGATGGAAAGATGGCTTTGATGTCCAGCTCAGCCTATTTCCTAGTTTGACAATGGGAAAATAATACCGTCTCACCAAGACATGCTCCCCTTCTTTAAAACCAGTCTTTTGTGCACATAACAGCTGCCCCTTCTCTGATCCACTTTCTCAACACCTTGCATGCTAGGACTGATGAACACTTTTCTGGTAGTACCATTTGCTGCCAGCTGCCTAAGGCAAGCAACAGATCTTTTTCTACCTATGGCCCCAAGTACTGCCCCAAAAGCCCTAATAAAGAACCCCCTCTTCCCAGGACAGGGTATACGGCAATGTCTTGCCTCACAAGTCAAATAACTTGGTGGATGTTTTGGAATTGTGTCTTAGCACTTTTGTGAAGAATTTGCTCATGAACTTTCTGCCTCCTGAACATTGCACTAGAGTGAGACATGAGGCCATGCCTAAGCTCCCTTGGTCAGTTTCTTCAGAAGACTGTGGATGTAGAATGTAATGTGAAAAAAAAAAAAATGTCCTTGGTGACCCAAACAGGACTTCTTTTCTCTCTTCACTTGCATGAACTACAAGCAAAGAGTAGCTCCCTTTCTCTGAGTGCATAATCTGAGGTATGTCATTGCAGGACGTGCTTTAATGCCATGCTTTGGTTACCGCCCCCAGAATAACCAAAGCAAAAAAATAAAAAACAAACAAACACATAGAAGCCATCTGTGATGTTATACTGCTTGAAAACAAGGCTGTGGAAATTTTTGCCAAGGACAGTGGGGATGCAAGAAGACTGTAGGGGCTTGAGGCCTAGTTAGGCCATTGTAGGCTGGATGAGCGGTCATCTGGATGGTTAAATATCTGGCCAAGTGTCTGGGCTCAAAGGGTTGCACCCTGCCTGGAAGCTCGTGAAAAGCAGAGCACCACAGCCCATCCAGTTTAATGCCTTTATCATCAAGGAGATGACGTGCACCAAGATGGAGGGACAGAGCTAGGAGTTGTGCTTGCACCACATAGAGACGCCTGGTGCTGGAAGGCCTCAGCTGGCTCCACCTGAGCTCTCAGACCTTCCAGGAGGGTCAGAGGAGCGTAGGAAAGGATCTCTCCAGGCTTCCAGCCCATCCCCTGGTCAAAGCAGGGACAACTCTGAAGTTAGATCAGGTTGCTGAAACTCTTGTCCAGTCAAGTGCTGAAAATCTCCACTGACAGAGATTCAATAGCCTTGGGGCAACTGTCCTGTGCTCAGCCACTCTGTGAAGAATATTTTCCTTACACTTAATTGGACTTTTCCTAGTTGCAGCTGTCATCGTTGCCTTTTCTTCATTCATTCTGGATATGTGAGAAGAGTGGGAACAACAACAGGACCCGAGGGAACGGCATGGAACTGGGAGAGGGGAGGGTCAGGCTGGGGATAAGGGAAAGGTTCTGCACCCAGAGGCGGTCGAGCACTGAGACAGGCTGCCCAGGGACATGATCATGGCACAGAGTTCAAGAAGCATTTGGATACTGCTCTCAGACACAGGGTGTGTTTTGGGGTAGTTTGTGTTGAGCCAGGAGTTGGACTCAATGATCCTTTGATTGCCTTTCAGCTTGGGATATTCTGTGGTTCTGGGATTCTATTTCCTGTAACCTCCCTTTGGGTAGGGGCAGGTAGCAATCAGAAGAGGCAACAACGCATCTGTAATGGTGCTGCTCTGTGGTGTGGATGTATCCAAGTGACTTGAGCAATGTCAAGCAGGATCCTGCGGCAAAACTGAGGACCAGGCCCTCTTCTACAAGCCTTGGCTCAACAGGCACCATCGCCCAGTGACTTTCACTGAAGTCAACAAGCCTCCAGAGAGGTGGGAGTCCACCCGACAAGAACAGCTTGCAAGAGGATGGTCTTGATGAGAAACAGAGAATGAGCCAAGCTAACAAAGAATTAATTGCTACTAGCACACACACACACACACACACACACACACAAAAAAAAAAAAAAAAAAGTCTGCTGATTCCTGTAGCTGACATATTATACTGCCACAGGCACAAGATAAGAATCATTGTTGCATACAGACATCGATGCTGTGTGGGTTTCTATCTATGCGATGGTCATAAGTTTAAAAAATTTATTGGTTTTATAATTAAGGAACTCTGCAATACATAAAGTTAAAAGCTATGTAAACATACACAGAGACCACATAAAGATAAACAAACATTTAGATTTAACACAGCATAAGTACAATAATCACCCATAAATGTAGTAATCACCAACTGTTTGATATAGATCAGTAGCAAACAAAAGAATAGATGGAATGGAAATTATTATTTGTACTAGAGGAGCTGGAGAGGCCACAACCAGAATCACTACTCTGTTCTGCCAGGCAGCACCCATGTAATGAGAAGCAGTCCTTGGTGCAAAGAGCTCACAAACTAAGACCAGACTTGAGAGGAGTAGGAGTGGAGATAGAGACGTGCTCCCATCTCAAGGTCACCAGCCTGCCAGGGCAAAGATAAGCCCTCCTGATCCATCTCCACCACAGAGTGTGTGAATAAGATTAAACTGGCAGATGGTTTTATTTCAGGCATATCATAAAATTGTCAGAAAAAAATGGAATTTCTTCCTGGGCTGTTTCGGCAACAGTAAAAGTCCTTTTTTAGCCTGTGACCGTGGGAGACCTGAGTTTATGAACCACCCAGCAGCAGGTACACTGGTGTGTGTCTCCATCTCTCCTTTGGTGCTTTTCTGCTTTTTAGAAATCATGAAATGTTCACTGAGCAGGAACAGTGAACAAGGTGTCCCAGCAAGAAGCCCACATGGTCATTTTTCTCCTGCTACTTCAGTCACAGGGTAGGATTCATCTCGTTTAACCAGTGATGTTTACATTTAATAGACACATCTCAGCTTCCTTTGCTGCTCAGCAGGAAAAAAAAATAAAAATAAATAAAAAAAATAAAAAAGGAAATTTTTTTTAACCTTTTGGGGAATATTCAGACATTTTTTGGCAGTCACTGAGTGTTAGCTGGGGGACATCTGGAGCAGGGTGCTGCCCAAAGTGGGTGCCAGGAATGATCACCTTGTAGGTGAATGACCCACACACAAATCTTCTCTCTTTCCAAAGCCAGCAGAAATCTGGGGAGAGTTCTTCCACCTGACAGGCAGCACCATGTAGGGCTGCAGGAGGGATGAGGAGTAAGATAAGACTCAGCCTTGGCCACAACATTTTTTGTTTGTCCCTTCTTTCTGCTGCATGATGCATTTTCTTTGCAAGACGCTGTCTGTTGTATCTTTAGCATGATCTTCTGATGAGACTTTCATGGTTTCCCAAGCTCCTTGGAAATAAAGTCAGTTAATTTATCACCTTAAATTGCTTCAGAATCTTAAAGCCATAAGAAAAAGCTGTATTTTATTTCTCCTGCTGTACATTCTCCCTGCCTCTGCTCTAGAGAAGACTGCAATCCTAGGACATGTGGAATATATTGAGCTTCATGTTGTCCAATTACCCCAACCATAGGCAGATTTTTCAGAAATAAAGAAAACTCCTGTAACTTTTTAATTAAATGTTAAAAGCCCTTGATTAAAGAGCCATAAATCAGTGAGCAGCCTTTAAATTTCTATAATGTCTTCTTTACTGGCATGTACCATTTGCAATCACAACCTCATTTGGCTGAAGTGGTAAGAGACATGTACCTCCGAATATTGGCCATCAGCTGCTGGTCCCCTGCTAGGTAAAGGGTAATAGGGAAAGGATGAAGGCAATTCTTAAATCAGGCTAATAAAGATGTACTGGCAGTACATCCCTTGGGTACTAGGGCTTGTGTCCAGGAGGAAATGGTATTTCTTTAGCTGTCCTGGAAAACGCCTAAAAATTTAACCCTGTTCTGGAAAACCCCCAAAATCTCATGCCTGGTCCATCAGAACATGCAATGGGGCTCTTTGCGCCAGACTAATGGATGAAGCAGGGATCACCTCTTTCACTGATCCCCCACAGCAGGTGAATTTAATACAATGCCTCAAAATGCAGCAAGGAATTTAATTATTTGGAAATGATGTGAAGGAAGGGAGGGTCAAACCTACTGGATAATTTATTCATTACTAATATTTCCAGTGGCTGTAATTGAGGTGCTCTTTTAATTGTCCAAGCCAATCCAAAAAACAGCTTTTCTAATAATGGCTTCGAAAGTTACTGTCATTCAGCTGTATAAACCTCTATCAAAGCTGGCTTTTGACTGGCTGATGGTATCACCCACTGCCTTGACTTTATTTTAGCTTATTAAAATTGATCCTAAATAAACCTGATATGCCCCAAATTATTTCCCTTAAATTAATTGGAATGCAATTTGTTCTCTGCTAGATATGCTGCCATGTTGAATCTTGCTGTGCAAACACAAGTTTGTTGGGTCACTCTAATTAATTTGATTTTGTATCTCAGCCCTCCTACCCGTCACCAGCACTAAATGGAATTATTTAGAAATAACAAAGATAATGCTGGTAAAATAATATGCCATGACAGATCCAAGGTTTGCTTCTTTAGGAGAAGAAAAAAAAATACACAACACGTTGAGGTGGTTTATTTTTGATTAAATGTTTCTGCTTTGTCTTGGCATTTATCTTTCAGAGACAGCTCCAGATCAGACAAAACGCACCACTCCATTAACATTATCTCTGTACATTTGAGTGGGACTCCCCAGATAACAAAAGGTTACAACATGTGTGGCCAGCTTACACTTCCAGCAGCTTTTATTTCTTCGGTGGGGATTTGCACAAAAGGTGTTAGGAGATGGGGAGGGATGATGCCTAGTCGCTTGGGTGAGAAGTCAAATGGTTTCAAAGAGATGGAGCTGAGCTATTTAATTCAAGGGCCCTAATGCAGACATCAGTGCCAGGAGCTGTACAAAATGACCGGGGTTTAAAGAGAGAACATGGGGTCATCGTAGTCAAAGGCTTTGGCTGAAGTGCTGAGCAACTTTGTGAGGCAAAGACAGCTCTTGCATCCAGAAAGCTGCATCTGGATGGAAAGAGGAGTGGGAAAGAACTAACTGCTGATGATCGGAGACTTGGGAGGATTTGGGGATGAAAACCCCCCTTAAAAGGGCAAGTGATGGTTTGGGAGAGTGGTGGAAGATAACCAAAATAATCAGTCATGCCCATTTTTGCTTCACCTGAATGAGAAAGATCTTCCCAAGAAATGGTGAGGGAGCAAACCTGAAAGGTGTTTTCTTCCAGCTGATGTCCACGGAGCCTCGTTAGCCTGCAGAGCTTGTTGCCAGAGAGAGCAGGGAGGTGGAAATCTCAGCATGACTCTGAAAGGAAATAAACATTGGTGATGGGAACATCCGTAGGAGTGTCATGGAAAGTACGGAGGTGTTCCTCCACAGAGGGAAAACCTCTTGTGCGATGGCCCTAAGCATCCTCAGTGGCCATGGCTGAAGGCTGAATCTCAGTCTTCACAGACCATTATCCTGAGCTGCCTGGCAATTTTTGTACACTCAGAGGTGAAAGGAGGGCAAGAAAAATAGTTTTTTTAGAAGAAAGGAAGTTATAATTTGCCCTCTTGAGATGTTACACCACCAAGTTATAGAACTACAAGGGGGTCACAGCTCTTTGAAGTTGCCTTCCAGCAAGGTCCGTCTTCACTGCAGATAAAGTCACTGGGCACAGGATGGCAACAAAGCTGATTTTGTATACGTCCTACCAGTAAATAAAGTAGGGAAGGCAGCTGTCCTATCTTTAACAATAGGACTTAGAATGGATATATGCTTATATATAGTTACTTGAAGCTTTAGAGAAGGACTGGTTGAACGAACCCCACTTCAGCATTAAGATGTGAATGTTGGAGCATTCTGAGGGATGGTGCATAAAGGAACTAATGGCATCATTCTGTCTGTAAATTCAGGGTAGCAGGGTGACCGCACATCGGTGATTTAACAGGTGATATCATTCATGGGGGAAATGGCTTTTGCTTCCCCTTCCTCTTTCTCTTTCTTCAGTAGTCTTGCTCCACTCCCCCCCATTTTCTGTCATTTCTCCTTCTGTTCTTCCTTTCTGATACCATGGTGATGAAGCTGACATATAAGAATAGCTATTCTTCACTGGGGTTCCCACAACATCCCTATATCAGCTTATGCTTCTCCCCCTCCCCGTCTCCCACGTTCACTAAGTGGGTATCTCTATGTGTGCTGCCAACCCCACATGCTGAAAAATATGGGCTAATCTCCCTCCTTCTCCTTCCCTCCCGTTTCCATGCAATTGTATAAAAAGTCATGAGTTGAAACAAACAAACAAACAAAAATCATAAATGCTGGGCTTGCTTTGCTGCCTCTTGTGTGTGTCTGTGTTTTTTTTTCTTCTTCTTTTTTTTTTTTTTTCTTTTTCTTTTTTTTCTCTTAGCCTGGTGTGCTAACAAAACAAACTTTTTGCAACCGTGCTGTCTATCCACGCCTACTTCAGGTTTTGGGGCAACTTCAGCCACGTTTGACAGCCAGCAAGATGATCTTCTTCCGAAAAGTTTTGTGGAAGTAGGTGTCTGGGTAGCTATTCTTTGAGCGAGGAAAATGCCAAAGCTACGTAGGAAAGCAGCTTTATAAATACCCCTAGTTCAAAAGTAGCTTCGATTGACATCAGCAATTAGTGGCGAGGTTCAGGATGCTGGAAAGTAGGTGTCGCACTTCCTTTCTCTGCTCTCTGTCTGAAATGCCCTTCCGGATTTATCACCACCTTCATGTCATGGGCAGTTCTGGGTCTTCCTGGGGCAATCTTTGTGCATCTGATCCGGCTCCTGTCCTCTCTCCCGTGTTCATGGTACCAACAGGAGCCTCTCCTCCCTGACCCCCTGAGAACCCAGTGACCAACGTCACAGAGAAGCAGCATCAGAGCAGTCAGCCCAACCCAGGCTCTCAGATCTGAAATTAAAGCCGTAATCTCTGGATTTGGCCCTTCCCCTCATTAGCCTGTCCTGTTTTCCTTTGGATTTCCTCCAATTTGAGTGCTGCGTCTCCCTGGCAGGATCCAGCAGCCCCTCTCGTGTCCTGTGCCACACGTGTTGGCATCCAGCCTCCTGCTCTCTCCTTCCAGGTACTCTCCAGCTCCTCTTACATTGCCCTCTTTTCTCCACCTCTTTTATCCATTTCTCCATCTCATCCCTCCACCTCCAACACCTTCTCAGTCCTTATCCCTCCCTGCTTCTCTCCAGCCCTCTGGAACAGGCATTGATTGCTCTTCTCTTTTGCATTGTCCTCCAAAATAAAGAAAACATGATTTTGTCTGACTGCTTCTGGTTGTAGTGCTCCACCTTGCCTGCTCCCATAGCATTCCCCTCGCTCGTCTCCTGCAGCTTGAAGTAGCCCTTCTCATGTGCCCCCCTCATTTAATTCGACAGCCCCAGCCTGTGTTTTATATTCTCCTTATCATTATGGCCTGACTGCTCCCCTGGCTCTCATTTCACCCTGCCTCTGTCCATCTGCCCCTCTTCTATGGCCATCCCCCTTCTGTTTTCTTTGGACAAATGACAGCCTGGGTGTGACCGGCGGCGATAATGGTCGACAAATATTTGAAGGGAGAGGAAGAAAAATTGTTCCATGGGGAGTTTCAAGGGGGAGAGCAGGGGAAGAATGGAGGGATGGCTCCCGAGCCGGTGGGGGGAGGCTGGGACAGGGAGAGAGTGGATGGGATGGGAAAATGATGCAGATGATGCTGTCACCCTGCGTGCATCATAAATCCAGCACGGGTGGATAGGGAACATGGGAATTAGCATCTTTCTTATCCCAGGGTCTGCCTGGAAAGAAGGATGGGCTCTACCTGCACTGGAAAAGTAGAGATGGGGAGGGATGAACGGGAGGATGGGAACACTGGAATAACTCTGGAAAGCTCCCTGTAACATCTCCTGGTGACCTAGTGTGTTAATCCAGATGATAACTTGACATGAAATAACTGGTATAAATGTTATTCACAGAAATACCCTAAGAAATCCACACCCAGAAGCACACCTGGGAGGGCTGGCAAGGAAGCAAAGAGACTGGCCAGAGGTCGTGAAACAAATCAGTGGCCTCAAATTTGAGACCCCAGGGGTCTCAAATAAATCAGTGCACAAGCCCCAAGTCACTAAAGACATGCTTGACCAAGGAAAAATGGAAGAAGGGTTGGATGGATCCTCTCAAGGGCTTTTTTCTTCACCTGTCATTGGGAATTGGCTTGGACTGAAGGGCCAAGCTGGTGGCCAAATGGCAAGCCCCTGCTTTTCCCTGTGAGCCTCTTCCTATCCTGAAGGTTTTTTTCATAGTGTTTCTGTCTCATTTTGTATCAACTTCACCCTTCCTGAAACTGGTAAAACTGCTGCAAAGCCGATAGAATGACAACCCTGACAGCCAGCACCCAGACCGGGAACTGCCTTTTGGCGCAGAGCTGATCCCATCCCTTCCTGGGGTGTCGGGAGTGATAATGCACAGCATTCAAACAACTCCCAGTTAATTTTTCCACCTTCCAAAACGTGATAAAGACATCCTTTGTCAGCAGCAGGGGCAGTGACAGCCACACCGCGAAGCCCAATTCTTTCAGGTGTCAGCAGAGCAGGGGAAGTCACTCAGACCTCCAACGCCTGAAAGACTGCAGGGCACACAGAGTGGTGAAAAAAGACCTGGAGGAAGAAGCTCTGCAGCCAGCAGCCTCCTCCCTGGGCTTATTTTTGGGAAGGTTTCGCCCTGCTGCGGGGATGTGCAGGGCTGCCACGAAGCGCGGCCGCTGCAGGTGGCGCTGCAATGTAGGGATTGGGCTCGGCACAAGCCCCGAGCCCGAGCAAGCGGCTCTTTGAGCAACTCAAACCCCGGGCTGCTTTAACAAACTTGTGAAATGGCGGGGGGGACACCAGATAAACTTCTTGCACAAACCTCTTTCTCTTTCTCTTTCTCTTTTTCTTTTTCTTTCTCTTTTTTCTTTTTCTTTTTCTTTTTCTTTTTCTTTTTCTTTTTCTTTTTCTTACTTCCCCTTCCCCTTCCCTTCCCCTTCCCCTTCCCCTTCCCCTTCCCCTTTCCCTTTCCCTTTCCCTTCCCCTTTCCCTTTCCCTTTCCCTTTCCCTTTCCCTTTCCCATGCTCTGTCATTGGGGACAGTTGAGTCTTAAACCATGTGGCTGTACACCCACAATAAAAATAGATGTTTTCTGTGATCTGAAGCATTGGGTGTTGTTGGAAATGATCCCTGTGTATGGCTCAGGTAACAAGGCATGAAATGAAACAGGGCTGTGCTGCTTGCCACTGTGCTGCTTGCTGGTGGAGGGTTGAAGTGATGCTGGTAGCACCTAGGACACTGAGAAATGGGGGACCAAAGGGTGTTTGGGGACAGCAGCTGGGGGAAACAGGTCACTGCAACTTGGCTGCATGGAAACAACTTGCTTTTGGCTCTTCCCAGATGATGCTGAGGGCAGCTTTGAAGCTGTCTGAGGGTGCCCAGCTCCTGTCCAGAGGCACCTGTGATCTCTGCCATCACTGCAGCCCTGGGTGAAATATCCCATTGATGACAGCATGTTGAACCTGGGTTCCCCTTGTCCTTGGGTCCTTTTTCTGTAGCCACTCACAATTTTTGTAGAGGGGGCATTTGGGTTTTGCAGCCCTCGCCGTCCTCCAGCCCCACTGCCTGGTTCACAGAGAGGCCGATAAATAAAGTCTCATTTGTCACTCCCGTGTGAACCCAGGGATATATCGATTCATGTCATTGTCTTAAGAAGCGGAAGGAGTTTGTATTAATTTCTTCCTCCCCGCCAGATAGTGGGAAGTAATCCCAACATATCCAGATTATCCCTTTCCAGCGGAACAGCCCGGTTTTAAATGCAAGACCAAATTTTCCCAAGATTTTCATATGTTTTATTAAATGGAGCTGCAAGTCAGGCTGGACATTAAATAATACTGTACTGCTCACAACAGCAGTGATCTTTAGAGGTTACTAACCTGCCATTGTATCTTTCAGATTTCCGTCTCGCTCTTCCGTTGTCATTTTGCTGTGTTATTACTCTTCAGGCTTCACATAGCATTCATTTCTCTGAATGAAAACAAATGACTCCTTGCGAGAGGCAGGAGATAAAGAATAATAAATACATTTTATGCACCACCTTAAAAAAAAAGGGCTCTGAATCCCCATCCATCCATCAGGAAATGTAAACCAGAGCTCAGGCAAAACACACACGCGCACACAGGCACGCGCCAGGGAGATAAAACTTGTTTTAAGGAAAACATGACATTGTTTAAAAATAAATATCTTGGAGGATGCAAATAGACAGCCCCCGGCCCCCGTGTTTTGTGGCATAAATTTGAGATAATTAAAAATACAAAGCTTGGATTAATCCTGGCTTTCTGTGAATGGCAGAAGCCGTGGGGAAGAGGGGCAGCCCTGCTGGGCTCGGTGCTGTACAATGTACCTCCGAGGGGCAAGCCCTGCCTCCGAAATGCTGGCTGCAAGCACTGGGACCCCCTTCACCACCCACCCTTGCACCCCGCTGGATGCCTCCATCGTGCATATAGGGTTTGGGGGAGCAGCAGGAGCACCCCTAGGATTTTCCCATCACTGTGTTGATGTGAGCATGGCCAACAGCCCTACAAGCAGAGGAGGGTTCCCCTCTTTGCTTGCCCTCTTCTCTGCCCATCATCACAGTGTCTGGGCTCCCCGCACCGCCAACACCCCAGAGCATCTCTTCCCTTCCCAAAAGCTGCTCTGCTTTGGGCTGGAGGGGATCCACGGGGCAGCCAGGCCAGCAGCCGGCTGGACACGAAACTCCATCACTGCACGCTAACAGCCTTCAAAAAACTAAGAAATAAAAATAAAAAATGCTATTATCACTGCTGCCGCCAGGAATTAAGCAAAGACCCGGCGAGCAGAGCAGCCTGCAGCCTTTCTGTAGGATTACTGCTCACCCAAGCTGCGGGATTGATCTTCCCCCGAGCCCCCCTACACCTGCTCTGAGGGGCTCCCCTCCTCATTTTGTCCTAGCAGTGGGGCACGGGGTGGGGAAGGAGGGGAGATGAGGATGCCAACCAGAGCCGAGGTGCCTGGAAGGGCTTTTTCTCGGGATGGAGGAGCCAGCGAGACGCGTTTGATTATTCCCCGAGATTATTTTTTTTCTCTCTCTCTTTTTTTTTTTTTTTTTTTTTTTTTTTTTTTTCTTTTTGGGCAGAGACATTTCCCAATTAGCCCAATCAGGCTCAGAGATCCTAGGTGTCAGTAGTGAGTAGGGAGCGAGAGAAGGCACCGGCAGGAATCGAGGCAGCAGCCCCAGTTGCTGCCGTGGGAGAGCGGCGGCGGCGCTCGCAGCCCCCGGGCGCGCTCGGAGGCGGCGGCCCCGCTCCTGTCCCCGTCCCCGTCCCCGTCCCCGTCCCCATCCCCTCCAAACTCCGGGACGAGGAAAAGCAGCTCCGGGGTCCCCCTCCGGCGACAACCTTTGCCCCCCTCCGCTTTCTCCCCTCTCTCAGAGGTGGGTGGGCTTGGGGAAAGGAGGAGCGACTGGCCACTCTGCAAAAAAAAAAAAAAAAAAAAAGAGAGAGAAACGTAAAAGGATTTTTATCCCCGATTTTATTTTATTTATTTTTTTAAGAATAATCATCATTATTATCCCTCCCGGGTGTGCTGGGCTGGTGCTTCCACACCTCTCCGAGTATTTTTTTTTTTTTTTTGGGGGGGGGGGAGGGGGAAAAGAGGGGTGTGTGCGTGTTTGCAAAAGAGCCTGGGTGTCAAAGCCCGCTCGGCAGCCACCATTGGCGAGGAGGAAGGGCTGGCTGGGGAGGAAGGGCTGGCGAGACAGCCGCAGTGCGAGCCCTCCCCGGCGGGCAGGAGGCGGCCGCGGAGCCGGGCATGGCCCCGGAGCGCATCCCCCGCTCGGCTCCCGGGTCCCCCCCTCCGTGCTCGATTTAGAGGCTGGGGAGGGGGGGAAGGAAGAAGGACCGGGGGAGAGGGTGGGAGGGGGTGATTTGGGGAAGGAGGAGGTTGTGGGGGGGGGGGGGGGGAAAGGGGGCGGGGTTTTTTTTTTTTCTTCCCCCCCCCCCCACCCCTCTGGGCGAGCCAGACGCGGTTTGCCCAGTGCAGGGAGAGGGGCTCTCCGCGTTCCGCCTCCGTGGAGTATTTGGGATTGGAGAGAGGAGAGAGAGAGAGACACACACGCACACGCACACACACACACACACAGACCATCTGCAGTGTCAATGCGGCGCCTGCTCTGAAGACTGAAGTGGGGGGAAAGGAGAGGAAAAAGAAATTATATATATATATATTGAAAAATATAATCATAATAATAAACCCACCCAAAGCAAGCCAGGAGCTTTCCCAGGTAAGGAACCCCCCCCCACCCCCCGCCCTGCCTGGGAAGCGGGGAACGGAGGGAGGATGCCCCAGAGGATGCCCCGGGAGGGCCGGAGGGGCTGCAGCGGTACCTGCCCTGCACACCTGGGCAAGGCTTCCAGGAGTCCCCCCCCCCGGTGCTTTTTCCACCCCCCAGGGTCGTGGGGAGGGGGTCGGGGCTGTCGGGCAGGGACCCGCAGAGCCGAGGGGGGGCTCGGGCACAGCCCCTCCGCTGCTCCCGGCTCGGGAGGATGCTCGGGGGGGGGGTGGGTGGCAGCGGGGAGCCCCCGTGTCCCCCACCTTCCACATCCCCATCGAGGAGGGGTGGTGGAAGCGTTGGTCGGGTGTCCTCCCCTCCCCAAAACGCAGATATTTTGGTCCCCGGTGGCTTTTTTCCCCAGGCACAAAGCTCAACTTTTGTCCCCCCGAGGAAGCGGCTTCAGAGCTGCAACCTGTCCCTAATCACCCCCACACACACCCGGTCACCCCGACCCCCCCGGGGGGGTTATTCCCCTCCCTCGGTGCCCCAGTGCCTCCCCCGGGCTGGAGGCATTCGCAAACTTTTCCTGCTCCCGACGAGGTTGCGGCTGGACGGGGCTGGAGACAGAGCCCTTTTCCCGGGGAGGATCGTTTCCCCCACAAAAAAAAAGGCTGACCGATGGACAGGGGGGGACAGAGGGGCCACCCCCATCGGGAAACACCTTGTTGGGAAGGGGGACACCCCCGTCGTTCCCTTTCCCGCAAGGTGCCGGGGAGTTGGGCTGCCGAAATCCCGGCTGCGGAGTCAGCGCTGTAAAAAAAACCTCCCTCCCTCCTTGCGTGTGTGTGTGCTGCAACCGAAACCTGCCTATTGATGCTCCGCGTTTATCAGACATATGCCCCTAAATTATGCAGACAGGGAGAAGTGATCTAAACACCGAGCCGCACATGGTTTCGGTGGAAATATAATACTCCGGCAGCAGATGAGTTCCTCCCAGATAAACAAACCCACTCGCTCAGCCCCAGCAGGGCTGAGCGCTGTTTGGGTTTGGAGTGGCTTGCGTGTGGCTTGCTGCATCCCCAGCCCAGAGGAAACCTGCCTGCTGGAGCCCCCATCTGCTCCCCGCTCTGGGAAAGGGAAGCAGCCCTCGCCTTGCTGGATTCGGCTGTAGGAACCTGCGGGACTCGCCTCGGCAGGAGGGACCAGGTGGGAAGCGTGTGGCCGCGCTCCTCTCCCTTCAACTTGCACCCCGCTTCTCCCCTGCAGCCTCGCCGCCGGGCAGCCGTGCCACGGAGCCGGCTGGAAAAGCACCTGGGTCTTCCGTGGCTTCCCTCCGGAGCTTGGGATGTGAGGTTTTGGGGAAGGGAACGATGCTGGGGTGAAGGGGGTGAGCGATGCTGGGAGGGAGGTTTGCACGGGGACCCCCAGGATGCTCTCCTTGCAGGGGAACAATGATGGTGCCGGGGGGATTTTTGCAGCCGATGCGGCTGCTTGCAGCCTGCTGGGGACTTATCTGGAGCAGTGCAGCAGCCCTGCACGGATATTTTGGAAGGCGTAAGGCGTGCTAACTTCTTTATCGGTCCTCCGTTTCACCCGGGTCTTGTTTATGGGAGCTGGTTAAATCCGCGAGCGGGTGGGACCGGTGGAGCGTGGGGGCTCCGCGGTTTTAATTACAGCGTGTGCCTCCCAGGGTGAGATGAGGTGCTCCCTTCCCCTGGCTAAGCCGCTGTCTTAAGGTCTGAGGGACGAGAGCCGCGTTCCGTTTGTGCTGGGATCGCCTCGGGAGGCGTTTGTGTGTGTGTTTGTGTGCGGGACCCTTCGCCGGAGCTGGGCTTTGGGCGGTGCAACAGATGGGTGCCCGCTTTCCGTGCGCAGCCCGGTTGAAATACACAACCCCAGCCCCGCCACGAAAGCCTGGGGATTTTCTTCCCTCCTCTCGGGGGGTGTCTCCTTTCCTAAAGGACCAGTCCGAGGCTTTTCCTTTACAACCCGTCTTAAATGCGCGGCGCCCGGTGTTATCCATAAGATGCAACATAAATGACAGCCACCCGATCTGAGCATTGCTGATGTCCGAGACGGGTGTTTTAAAATACAGCCTGGCGATCAATCACGGTGCTGTTGGGAAGCTTTTGCTCGCTGAAGCTCTTTGCTTCAGCCTTACAGGCGCTGAAGACTGTTGTTAAGTCTGTCCAGCCTGCCTGGCTAGCGGAGGGATGAGTGCTATCGCAAATCCTAGGAGAGAAGCTGAACTTCTCCACCGGGAGAGGAAATATTCGAGCTTTCCCTCATGCTTTCACCTGCTAGCCACCGTGGTGAGCCTGGTGCTAGGCAGCCCTGTAAATGTGGCCAGGCGAAGGGCTCCGCTCAGCGCCAGCTCTGCTGAGATCTGCCGGGGGGGAGCCAGGAGCCAGCTTCGGCAGCCAGATCCCGGGTGGGGGGGGCAGCAAGAAGGGGAGGAGGGATGCCGGATCCCCTTTTGTACTGCTTCTTTCTCCTTTTGCTCAATCGCTTTGTCTACCGATCTCCTCGAGGCTGAAGGGTTGCAATAAAACCAACCTCCTTCCCCGAGCGCCAGGCTTTGATTTGCGCGCTCGATGCGCCCCAGGATGGAAAGCCCTGTGAGGTCTTTGGATGCTCGGGCGTGCCGAGGGTTAACGCTGCATAGGAATTAATTTCTTGTTTGGAAGGGAACTCTGAAAAGCTTCCTAAAAAGCTGAGGATGACGCTGGCACAGTAGGCTTGTGCTCTACGTGCTAGCGTGTTGGGATCCTGCCTGGGGAGGGTGTTGGAGGTAGGGCTTTTGAGTTTGGAGCTGGTGGTGCCAAAGTTTGTGGCTTGGCATTGCGTGCAGGCATTTTCAAGCACGGTGGCGTGCTGTGATCATCTGTCCTGGGAGTCACTTGGCTCTTCTTGATTTATTAGCCACAATCCCCCTATGATGTTGATAGCAACTGAGACCCAGCATCAGCCCTGCGCTGCAGCAGTGGTGGGTCTCCAAAGCCTCGTGTCCTGCCACCCGCAGAAAAGAATATATTCTTCTGGGGTATGACCATTTCCCTTCAAAAAGCCCTCAGATGGCTTGGGGCTCAAAAAACAAAGCCCTTTCTGCTTCCCACCAGTGTGACGAGAGGCTTCAGAGGGCTCTTTCTGACTCCTTCCTTCTTGCTTGCATTAATAGTCCCCAGCCCCTGCAGGCGCCCAAGGCCATGAGACTTCCCGTCTGGGCAGCACGCTGACTTATTGCAGGATGCTAGTGGTGGGCGTGCTTCCCTGCATGGCTGCCACTGGGCTGAAAAGCACTTTATATCCCTGGGGTTGCAGTTCTCAAGAAGACCGAGTCAAAAAATCCTCACCTAAAATATAAATTAATGTACAGGGTTCCCCAAGTGCTTTTCATTCAGATTGTGAAGTGCTTAAAGAGTGAGGAAGTGTCCTCATTCCTCTGCAAAAGGTTGGGAAACTGAGGCATGGAGAGGCAGAAGGCTCAGTCTGACCTCGTTTACTGGTGGGACCCCTCGCTCAGCACATGGGCCAGGGGGCAGCTGTGTTCCCATGAAGTTTGGCTTCTGTGTATTTAAAACTGGGTATAAAATGGTTTTAATGACCCTTGGAAATTGAATGACCATTGCAAAAATGGGTTGTATCGTGATGCGGACAGTCTGGGTAGTGATTTTCTCCAACTGGTATTTCATTTTGTGATTTTTTTTTAATATTTTTATTTTTGACTCTGGTTTTCTTTGTTCTTCATTGGCCAAATTCTTCATTGCCAATTCTGCCAAATTTGCCTCTTCCTTGCTTGGCCGCATCTTGAAAGGTGCTAAACAGGCAGCCAGGAGGGAGGCTCCAGGTGTGTGCCACGTATCCCCTGCAGTGGGAATCACTGTGGGTGGCATCTATCCTGTAGCCCTTTCCTTTGGAAAAAGACAAACAGACCAAGAAAAAACTCTTTGAGCACCTTAGAGGTGCTCTGGGGACTTGGAAAGTTTATCCTTTGCTTTGGAAACCCAATGGTCATCCTGTTCTAGACACACTAATACACACAGCTCAGTGCTCCAGCAGCATGAAGCTTACTGGAGACTCAATTTTTGCTGAAGTATGTTGGTGACCACTGCTTCCACCTCAATTCTGAAGCCAGGAGAAGGCCCCCAGGGCTAGAGGAGAGCCTGAAGGCTTGAGCAGGAGCAGTGACTGGGCTGAAACCCCCATCCCTGCTATGCTGCATATCAACAGGTAGCTTGGACCTCACTTTGGGGGGATTTCGCTAGGAACAGAGAGGTTGCCTGCAAACTCTGGGACCTGCTTTTACTCCAGACCTTGCTGCCAAGGAAGTGGTTAAGGCTGTAAAAGAGAAATCCTGACCCACGAGGTAGGAGGTTGAAGTTCATGGGCTTCTTCTGAGTAGGAATAGAGGAAAACTGTAGTGAGCAGGGCTGGAGCGTCCCAGGAGGGAGCCCTGGCTCCGAGCTCCCCTCCAGCTGCCTCATCCGCACACGAGCGATCTGCCGGGGCTTTCCAAGCCACCAGCCATAAATTCACAGGAGCTGACTGGCACTTGAATCTCCCTTGTCCTTCTGACAGGGCGAATGTGTGGCTCTAATGCAGATAATATGGGGCAGGTTCCCATCAGACGCATTTGCATGATATATACTCGCACGCTCCCCCCTCCTCACAGCTTGTGCAAGGGGCAGGGGAATAAATTTCGATGCCCAGTGAACCCTCGCAGTGATGCTGCACCCAACGCATGTAAATGGTTGCCAAATGAGCTGCCCTGACCCGGCTGTTGTTTCTCCTTGAGCATAAAACACTGCACGGGGGAGGAAAGTGGAGGGTGGTGGAGTCCTTCCATCTCAATATTGTTTTCCTTTGAAATCCTGACATGACGCTGGACTCAGGGACTGCATGTAACCATCACGATTTATTTCCTCGTTGCATCTGAAGCAAGGAATGAGCACTTGCCACCAGCAGCCCCTCGATGCTCATCCGATGCTCGGCGCTAAACTGTTTGGTGCCGGAGTTTAGAGTTATAGGGATCGGAGCGGCGAATCAGCAGTAAATCAAAGCCTGGATGGCTCCGTACCCGGCTGCAGCAAGATTTAAATTAAAAATATCTCGAAGCGCTCATAAGTCAAATGCTGGAGTTGTGTCAGTCTGGACTTGAGCAGCCAGAGCTGCGCCCCTGTGATACAGAAACGAGGATGAGCCCTCGTATTGATCCCCAGCTTAACGGGGAAATTGCCACTTCATTTCTTCTTCTCTTCTGTCTTTGATTTTCCTTCCTTTCCTCTTCACTCCCCTTCTGCCCCCCAGAAGGGGGGCATCCCACAGGAAGGGATGTTGGGAAAAGGCTGGCAGATTTGCTGCACACACGTGAGGCCCTGATCGTGAAAATGATTTTTTTTTTTATTTTTTTTGTGTTACTGGGGATTTGTCCGTAATGTAGTGCTGGAAAGAAAACTCATTTAGTGACTAAGGAGGTGTATCCAGTTACAATTGCCTATTGATGCACCAACAAGCACTCGGTGTGCACCACGGCTTTGTTTTATTTTACGGAAACTTATTCTGGGCTGTCAGGGGGAGTCTTGGTGTTTTGATTTGGTGTTGATTTGGTGTCTGATTTGGTGTTTGGAGGGCTACCCCACAGCCTCCAGCAGGTCCCTTGGCTTCTTCAAGTCTTGCTTTCTCCATCTATCAAGTGTGGGTGCTGTGGCACCCCGGTCTTGAAGAAGTGACTGTCATCATCTCACAGCCTTTTTTGTACTAATGACCGTTAAAAATGACTCATTTTTGGTTAACGAGGTGATAAAAGGGATGAGGCTTTGCCTGGGAGCTCACTCTCTGGCCTGAGGACTAGCCTGGTGGACAGAGCTAATAGGTACCAATGGCCACTGGCCCGTCCCTGGGTCTTGTCCCCTTCTTCTGGCAGGGAAAATGCTTCTGGAGGTGGAGATGGGCTTAGGCCATCTAGGCTGGGGGGAAAGCAGAGCGAGGAGGTGAGCTGGGAACACAGCCATGCTGGTCGTGGAGCTAATCAATGGCTTTTCCTGGTAATTTGGATACTTTCGTTTAAAAAAAAAAAAAAAAAAAAAAAAAAAAGGCAAATTAGCATCGGCATGACTTACTAACATGACTTACTAGCTTAAAAAAAAGTGAGTCGCTGGAGTGTGTTGTGAAGATTTGTTAGGATTTTGGCACAAGTCTCCGATTCTTGCTCAAAGCAGAGCAACAGGTGGAGCTTTGTGAGCATTACCCTGAGCCGTGTGTGTGCTGGGGTGCACGTGGGGGGTATTTGCACGGCTGATTTCTCCCCTGCAGGTGTGTGACTGCCCCGGGACATCTCCTCTTTTTGGCCCCACTCTCCCCATCATGGTGTCCTCCTGCCAAAGGGGGGTTTGTGAGCACTCAGGGACAGCCTGGAGGGGCGGTTATGGGTTTACACCCCAGCTCTGCCCCCAACGGAGCCACCCCAGAAGGGCACTCGCCTCCTCACCCTGAAGAAGGCAGGATCAGCCCCTGAGTCCTCCTCCTGCGCTGAGCTGCTATGGTGATGAGTTGCTATAGAAACACATCGTTAGCATTATTATTTATTAGTGAAAGGTGCTTCTTTTCATCTCCTAAACGCGGGGTTGGTGCCAGGATGAGCCCGGTGCTGGGTGCAGGGTGCTGTCCATGAGGGTTGGGGGTTTATCCTGCCCCATGAGCCGGGCTTTAGCGAGCATGCTGTGCGAGCCCAGCGGGCTGAGCTGGTTAAACAAATCCCCCAGTATGTTCCGTCACAGGTCCCTTCCTTCGTCAGATCCTTCCTTTGGAGGGGGATTTGAGCGAAGCGTTTCATTATAATGAGCTTAGTTATTTCCCAACTAGTAATCGCGTGTCGCCATTTGGTGCAACGGGTTTGCATTAAGTCCTGTAATAATATGTCTATTCATCCATCACAAATACCATATTCACGGGACCTTGTAGCGATTGCCTGGTAAATACCTTCTCTTATCTTTTTGCATGCGCTGCTCCTTGCCGTTTGCTGAAGTCCTGCCCTCTCTGCAAACCCATCCCTCCGTGCTGGCAGGCAGGGAGGCTCCTCCGGTGCTCCCATCCCAGGCTCCTGCTCTTCCTGAGCCCTTCCCTGCAGCCGGGCTGTGTGGGGAGATGCTGCTGGTCTCATGCTGGCTGCAACCCACGGGTGATGCTGTGCTAGGGGTATCCCTCTGCCTTCCCTAAGTATCGCTTTCCGGATGTTGTGGGTGGGATGAATCCAGCTTTGGGGTTTTCTTTTGCTCCCCAGGACTGAGGGCAGCAGTAGGAAGAGGTATCTTCTATACAGCCTGGGTGCTGAGCACCCAGGTGTTCTGTTTTGTAGGATGGGTCATCCAAAGAGCATCCTTAAACATCTCCCCAGACACATCTATGGGTATGGGGAGGGCTCATCTGGGCAGCACCGGAGGGATGCAGGGCTGGGTGCGTGCCTGGGTTCACAGCTTGCCCTTGAGGCTGGCAGCACTGCAGAGGTGGCTCTGCAAGGAAACCTCCCCTTGCCCCACTGTCCTTCATAGCCCAGCAGCCCTGAGGATGCTGAATTTGCTGCAGAGGGATGGCTCGGTGGGGATGGGAGGTGAATGGAGGGGAGGATGGAGGGATTTCCAGGGCAGGTGCAGTGTAGCCTGGAGGTGGAGGGCAAAATGCGTGGGCAACCTGTGCTCCCTTGCCCCCCAAAACCCTAAAAAACACCTCCTTCCCCCAAACAAACAAACAAACAAAAAGAATATAAAACTGAAAATAATCATTAATAAGAAGAAACTCCACAGGTTTTCCAGACTTTGGGCTGCTCTGGGCTCTCCGTGCACCTGCTGCAGATGCTCCCCAGACGGATGAGCCTCGTGGGGCAGGAGGGATACAGGAATGGCTGGACCAGTCCTGCACGTGATGTGTGCGGCAATCTCTGCTGTCACTTACAGGCTGTGGCCCTTGAAGTTCCCTGAATTCCCCCCCTGCTTTCCATCTCCCCAGCCTGTGACTGGGGAACGTCCTTTCCAGCCTCTGAGGGAACAAAAGGAGGCTCTTTAAAGCACCCCCCTCGAGCAGGAATAAAACACCTTCCCTTACAGGGCCTGTTTCATCTCTTGAAGTCAATCCCCTCGGGCTTTGTGCTTCCCTTCTTGGAAACAGAGCTCCCTGTGGAGAAGAGAGAAAAACACCTGGGGTGCACAAGCAGGGGTGCAAAAAGAGGGCTCGGGGGGCTTCCTGGGATGGGTAGCTTGGAGGTGGAAGGAGGGATGGGGACGGGGGGCTGAATGCTCAGCCTTCCCCCTGCCAGAATCCCCTGAGACCACATGGGATTCCTACAGCTCGTAGGTGTAATGCCAGCGGCTATATGCATCCCCAGGCAGTATGCAAGATGTGGAAGGTGTGGAAGGAAGAGCAGAGCACACTTTCCCTGCTCCTGGGTGTCCTGCATGTGCCACCCCCTCTTATTCCCAGTGCAATTAGGCATAGCACTACTTGGGACCTACCCTAAAGGAAGGAGACTGGAGGTAATGAAAAACTGGTATGTTTTGGTAGGGTCACCCATGTGAAGGTGGAGCTAGAGGGATCATATTTTGCTTCTACCATCACTTTTCTCCATCCTGACTTGCCTGGAAATTTGGTTGTGGCACCAATGTGCTTGGAGAGAGGTAGTTCAAGGGACACCAAGGACCTGGCACCGGTGTGGGATGCCACCTTGGATCCCGTCAGCTCTGAGAGCATCAAGGCTTGGGTTTCTCCCCAAACACCAGCTGCCAGCTGTCATTTCAACTGCTGGACTCGGAGCATCTTTGCAGTCTTTGTCTTTCCTTCCCTCACCAAGCTTCTCACCATGGCAGGAGGCACGGGGCATCCATGGAGTTGCCCAGCTGCAAGAGGGAGAAGGGAGGGAAGGAAGAGGAGCTGCATGTGGCAGGAGCTGGACACTAAAAGTAGCGCCTGTCAGAGCCATTCAGAAAAGATTTTTTTTCCTTCCCTTATAATGGATTCGCTGCCCTTGCTTGCCTTAGCCATTCAAACAGCTCAAAGGGATGCCTCAGAACAAAAGAAACAACTTTTGGGACAAATTTCTTACTGCATAATGTCTCAAAGAAAGCAGGAAAAGGAAATGGCAAGTGGGCATAATTAGGTAAGTATTACCCATTAGGAAGGGGAAGGAGCTATCAAGTCAATTTCCATTTCCTTCTTATTTTCCGTGCCTGATTTTTCCGCCTCTCCAGGAGGTGGTGTGTGAAGTAGGTCTCTCCTTAGCATGGAGAAGTAAATAATCAGAACACAATGCATTGCAAAACTCTTCCCAAAGCTTTCCAAATCTGGACTAAGCTGAGGATTTCTTAGCATCTTCACAAGCCCAGCTGAACTTTCCAGCATCCATGAGACCTGGTAGAAATTATTTCTTACATTTGTGCTGGGGAACCGAGGTGCGGGTGGGTAGTGGGGCTTGCACATTTTCGGTGTGACCGCCTGTCTGTTCATATTTCTCACTGTTTTTTCCTATTTTGCATGGAAATAGAGATAACTCTTTGCCCTCCAGTTGCTTACAAATGTTTGAGGTGTTTGCAGTGTTGAACCCCCAGAGATGCCTTGATGCATGGAAGGGTTGAGTTCCCCAAGTCAACACTTGGCCCACCCTCATGCATACCCATGTCCTTCCACCCATGGGATCCCCTCTTTTTTCTCCCCCACACCTCAGGTTTCTCTCCGAGCTGTGCCCTCTGTTACTCCTTAGGATAACACATCCCAGCATGGGCTGCAATTACGAACATATCAGCGGGTGAATGCACTGCTTTTTGGCAAGGATGTGGGATGGCTTCACCCCACAGGAGAAGCACTCACCTCCTCCCTCGCCTCCAGAGGCTGTAAGTGGTGTGATTAAAGGCTGTCAGAAACTGCTGTCGTTGGCACAGTCCATGGCTGACACCAGGCAGCCCTCAGACTTTGACTCAGCCAACGTTCACACACACGCACGTGCACTGTGCATTATGCATGAGCCAGAGAAAAGGCAGGTTTTTTGCATGCACCGCCCTTTTTCCTGATGATTGGGTCTATTTTTGCATTATTTTTAAAGAAGAAGTCTTGAGTGTCCCATACTGTAAGAAAGCTTTGGATTTTTCATGGCATTGCACTGCCAGCACCTGTCCAAATCTCTCATTCACTTGCACTTGAAGCTGAAATTCCTTTTTCCTTTAGGTAAGACTACATGCACACATGCATATATAATGACGGGTATAATACATACGCATTTCTACACAAACTTGGAAAATAAACATGGTTAGAAAATGCTGTTCTAGTCTGTGTTTTCTCAGGTCCCTGACAATTTTGTCCATTGTTCAGGCAAGGTCTTGCAGGTCCGGGATGAGGCTTCTGGAGCAGAAGTTTGACTGCACAGCCAGAGCGAGAGGGATTTAGGACAAGTCCAGTTCTTATTCCTCCACCATCCCTTGATTTCTGTGCAATCCGTCAGGCACTGGAGGGAGATTTTTTTTTAATTATTATTTTTATTATTATTATTATTTTTTTTTTTTTTTTCTAGTTTGTAGGGAGGAGAGAGAAGTAAGGAAAAAGTTAGAGGTTTTGCTCCACCACGGGACTGGGAATAAATGGTGCAATCCTGGAAAAAGCCTTCATGGCTGGGAACGTGGCTCCCTGTGAACTTGGTTATTTTGATGTTTTTCAGAAGGTGCTGGTCTGGTGCAGGCACAGCTGGTGGCAAAGGGGTTACTCAGGGGATGCTCACTGGCTCTGCCTCCCCTCTTTTTGGGTATGGGTGTGTGTGGAGGAAAATTTCTTGAGTATATGCAAAAGTTACAGCATGATGTAGAGAGATGCAACAGTGAGTCGGACTAGAAAAACATGGTCCCGTCCATGTGTAAGTTTAATCTGGTGGTTGTCCTCTCTCCCCTTTCCATCTTTCCTTCTCCTTCCTTGTGCTTTTCTGCTTCTGCCTGTGACAGGCAACTCACTTTGCCACCCATAATTTGCCTCTTCCAAGGTCTCCTCGTAGGCAGAAAGCTACTACAGCAACTGCCTAGCCCCAAACACAGATAAAATCAGCCAATCCTCAGGTCAGGGTTAAGAGGGAGTGGATTTTAAGCTGCAATATGTTGTTGATGGAGCAGGGTGCTCGGTAGAAAGGACGCAAAACTGCCTGTGGTGATGCCGCTATGTGGTGGGGATCGTGGATAGAGGGGTGGGAGATGAATAACTCGGCCTTCCTACACAGAGGAAAGAATCAAATGTCTGCCCTATATCAAATATCATGCTCGATTCCTGTGGGACTGAGTTATTGGTGAGGAGGAAGCTGACCTTCTCCCGTATTTATGAACTGAAGCTCTCGTTTTCTTTGTTTTTGATTTTTTCCCCCTCCTGTTGCAGAAGGAGTGCAATACTTCATTTTGCAGGAAATAATATTTTCTTCATTTTCTCCCATGGTGTGGTTACTTTTTTGTTGTTGCTTTTTTTTTCTTTTCTTTTCTTTTCTTTTTTTTTTTTTTCTAAATGTTGGTTCAGATGATCAAGCTTCCTTCCCTTCTTCTTTCCTTGCTTTACAGCTCGCTTGGCAAGCCGGCCCTTGCTACCCAAGTCTGTGTGAGCCCATCAGTTTTGCTGGAGCCTGGGGGTATTCCCCTCTTACGGTTGCTGAGGGTGAAAAAATTCTCCTTGAACTGGACAAACACATTATTTTAATAGTCACACCCCAGCAAGCTTGAGAATCAACAGTCAATGTTTCCCTTATTGCTGTACACATCTATCCTTCCTCCTGGCTGCCTTCGCAGCCTTCCCCAAAGCAGTCTTCTCTGCAGATCTTTTCCTGCAAGAGCTGGTTGGGAGCATCTTCAGAGCAGCGAGTCCTTCAGAGCCCCAGGTCCTTTTCCTTCCTCTTCTGCCCATGGAGAGCAGATTTTTTGGAAGCTCAAGAGCTCTATTTCCTACACATAGGTCTCTTGGAGATATTTGAAGGTACTTTGCTGAAGTTCGCAGGTGACTTTTGAAAACCTTGGCCATTGCGTTCATGTGTGTATATATACATATATTAATCTCTTCTCTCTTCCCTCCTGTTTTCTTTCTCTGTCAGGAATCCAGCTGTGCAACATGTGGCACTTGTAGAACTTGGAAGGCAGGAAGATCAAGCAAACACAGAGCTTTCAGCAGAAGAGATAAATTTCCAGGCTAAATTCAAGCCACGTAGACCCAGTCTGTTTTAGTTTTAAAGCCCCGCTGGTAGTGATGTGTGGGAGCTGTAGATATAAAGCCAAGGAGAGAAGAAGAGTTTATTTGTATTATTTCTGGCACCTCTGTAGAAAAAGCTCTGTTCTGAGGTTGTGGTGCTTGGCACAATGTTAGTCTGCATGGGTCCTACCAGTGAAACTGCCTGTTGAGTGCTACCTTCGTGCATGATTTGAAGACAGAGAAAAGAGGGAATTTTCTTCCCGAAACGAGTGTTGTAGCTGCAGGAGGAATGTGTCGGATTTGTGGGGGTGGATGGCATACAGATGGCCATGGAGCAGAAATATTTCGTTATTCATAACCCATTGAATTTTGAGAGCATTTTTTACACCTCTGGATGCCACTCCAATTTTTTATCCCGGCCCTCCGGCATCGGGCAGGACCGCAGCTGCAAGGTGTGAGCTCCCCATGCAGGGGATTTGCTACCCACAGAGAACACAACAGGGTGCGATGGGCCCATAGAATTGAGCCATGGCCATGGATTTGGAGCCTGGTTTGCTCCAGGCATCTCCTGCGTTGCCTGGGTGTGTTTGCTACCACTGACCTCACAAGGGTCCATGTGCCAAAGAGGTGTTAGATGGGCTTGCTGCTTTTTGGAGGAGTCCCCGTCCATCCTTAGTGCTTTGCTTTTGTTTTAGTAAGTTAAAAAAAAAAAAAAAAAAAAAAAAGGCAAATAAACCCACAGGTTGCACCCAGATGTGCTACCCAGGCCCATCCTAATAAGCTCAGCAGCACCCATTGCGAACCAAAGCTCCATTCAGCCTGACCCCACCGCCAACGAGCTGCATTTCTCTCCCTCCCTAATGCGAGCAAAAGATTTACAGGCTCTATCTTTTGAAACCGTGGTGAATTTGAGCCCAGCCTCCCGTCGGAGAGCTTGCTTCATGTTGTGAAAAATTCATCTGCAGCCACCCAAGCCTCCCCACCGGCCACAGGCTGTGTGTCCCAGCCCCGCAGGAGCTGGGGGTGCAGCCCAGATGATGCTCCTGAATCTGAGTGGTTTTGTCCACATCCCCAAAAAGGCAGGGGTTCATGGGCATGGGTTTGCATGCTTTTAACGGTATTTAGGATTTGTGCATTGCTCGAAGTGCAGCTGTTGGCTCTCATGCTGGATCTCCCTCTGTCCTAGAAGGGGATGGAGGCAGAGGGAACACGGGGCAGGCTTGCATTGCGATGCGTTGCAGGGAGCAGAAGGGCATGTGGAGAGCAGTCTTCAGTAGCTCTTTATCTTTCATCACCTGTGCATCTGCTCTGTGGTGTTTCTCCATGTCTTGCATCCTATTACCAAAACCTGCATTGCTAACGTCCAGGATTTCACCAGCAGAAGTGACCCTCCCACACCCCCACCTCCCCAATGCCCCCGACACATGTGCCTTTAGACCATGTGTGAGCAGACAAGGGCAAAGCAGATGGTGTTGGGATCTGGATTAAATTAGAGTTTGGGGTGACATTTTGCTCACAGCTGACTGAGCAAACAAGCAACTTTCTTCTGGGTAGCACGATACAGCTCTGAAACCGTTGGTTAGTGCA
>CM021765.1:2436682-2653234 GCA_011076525.1 Nettapus auritus
GCAGTGCCAAGGCCAGGCTGGATGGGGCTGGGGGCAGCCTGGGCTGCTGGGAGGTGTCCCTGCCATGGCAGGGGGCTGCAATGAGATGACATTTAAGGTTTCTTCCAACCATTTCAAACCATTCTTTGATTCATGAGGTTATGAATTAATGAGTTTGGGACCTAATTGCCCTAGGTGCTACAGAAACATGGAAGATTGTCCCTCATCTGACCTGCTTGGGGGCTGAAGGACAGAACAGATGGTGGAAGAGCTGTCATGTCAAAGGCAGAGCGATAAAATGAATGGCATGTGTCTGCCCAGGAGGTTCATGGGGACACAAAGACTTACCCAGAAGCACTTATGAATTTAGTCAGAATTAGTATGAAACAAGAAGTCTAATATCTTTTTTCCATGATCCCCAGTACGGACGTCACCATAAAAATATCGCTAATGGCTGCAGTAAACCAGAGCTTTCATTTAGGATTGGAAGGGAAAATGCCAGTCAGCACTCCTTCTTCCCGCTAGCGATAATGTGTGTGTTGGACTCAGGATCTGGCTGAGACCTAAGATGGTCCAGCCATCGCCGCTTTACAGGACTGTACTCACTAATCCCTGTCCTTAGCCTTTCATATGGGAAGCTGAGGCTGAAGGATTTGCTGCATCAGATATTTCTTTCCACTGACCCTCTCCATGGCCAGTGGCTGGTGCTCCAAAACAGTTTGGCTACCTGCCACAGAACGAAAGGAGGAAATTTTATGCTGAATAAAGCATAACGGGAGTTTCTGTTCTTGCCTGTGCTGCAAACCCCTGTGTCACTGAAGAGAAATCACCGTACCTCTCTCTGTTCCTTCCCAGCAATAGAGGACTGTTAATGGTATTTTCTTTATGTCCCTGCTCCTGCTGTGTGTTCAGCCTATTTCTGAGCGTAAGGTTTTTGCAGGATTGATGGTCCTTACTCCAGAGGATCCTGGATCTCAGTGAGTACCCTTGCTCTGCATTAATCATTTTAAGCTGGGGAATTTTGCAGTCATTATATGAGGGAGCATCTCTGAACCATCAAGCACAGGTAACTGGTTATTGAGGCTCATCCTGTTTGCAGAAAGCCTGATCCTACACAGCAAATACACTGGATCTTTGTCCTGCTTAATTTCCAAGCTTTATTCCCTATCATGCTATCATCTTTGATTTTTCCCATCCTGTTGCTTTTACCCTATGCTTCTCAGGCTGCTCTGCTCCAGCTGCCTTTTGAATATGTAGTAAAATCTCAGGCTTTGAAGATTGGGGATTCTCTTCTGGCTTCTTTGCAAGTGGTTTCTTCAGCTCCAAATATAGATCTCGGTGCTCCAGCAAGCAGTGGATCAAGGTTTAAAGGTTTTGTTTTTCCTGCAAGCCCTGTGTTTTATCCTTGTTGGTGCCTCGTGTAGATCTGGAGAGAGAAATAGCCAGGGATCACAAAGTCACTGTGAATTTGGAGTTGCTCTCTGTGCCAGGCTTTCAGGAGACAGCTGAAGTATGGTCTCTGTCTTATGAGATTTGGCTCTTCATGGATTTATACAGTGCTAATTACAAGACTTCAGCCTGAGAGAGAGGAATTGTGTCTCACAGATCTTCCTAAGATTGCAAAGCAGGGGGAAACATCCACCCACTGGCATTCAATGCAACAGAAACTGTGTTCTACAGCCTCAGCCAAGAACAAAATAGCTGCCTGCTGGCTCAGGGGAGAACCTGAGGTCAGAGCCCCTTGTGGGGGGTTTTAGGGGTCACTTCTGGACTAGGTCCAGAAAATTTTAAGGCTTCATTTGAGTTGCTTTCAGAGCCCCCGAGGCCTTGATGGGAATTTGTGAGTGTAGGTGCAGCTTCTGAGGAAGAAAACGTATATATATATTTTTTTTCCATGGCTGTCCTACGATGCTGCACTTGATACACCAGCCAGGAAGACCTGCTGGGATGAAACCCAGTTCATTTTCTTTTCCATATGCATCATCCCTTTAGGGGGCAGGGGCTGTGGTTATTGCTTTTTGTGTCTAAAGTCACAACCCGACCAGGGTCTCCTGAGCTGCGAGTGCCATTTAATTTCTTGGCCATTGCCATCCCCATGAGAGCTGCACCTCAGTGAAATACAGTAGAAAAACCTTTTGTAGTGGGGAAGGCGAAGTTCCAGGAGTGTATGGTGGCTTTCATACTGGAAAATAATAGGAATTTGAAGCAGAAGTTAACGTGTCACTCTGTATTTTGGCAGTTCTCCACTTTTCTTGGTGCTTTGGACCTATATGGTGTAATAAAGATGTTCCTCAGACTGGGATCAACAATGTAAGGCGCTGTTGTGTCATGGTGTGCTCCTGCAATAACTGTTTGTTTGGGGTGTTTATCATTTCCCCAGTTGCTTGTATAAGGAATACTTTTAATAGACGTCCTCAGAATAATTTTGGGAGACCGGGAAGTAGTTACCTGCATTGTGACGGGGGGAACTCACCCACGGAGACTCACAGGCAAGCCTGCTCCAGAAAACAGAGTTTAACCCTGGTTTCTGGATTTGTAGGTCATTTCTATGACCTCAGAACTCCATTCTTGTTTCTGTGGCACCGAATATTTGTGTTCTTTCACTCAAGTGTCTGTGTAGCAAATTCCTGGAGGAACCAAGAAATCATTACAAGCCTCTCCTGTCTCCCTTCCAAGCACAAAGGAGTACAGCTCTGACCTGATTTCGCTGGTAGGAAACCAAGTCTGAAACGTGGGGAGAAACAGCATCCACATGCAGTTTTCTCAGACGGGAAATCAGGAAGAAAGGAATAAAGTCCCACTCATGGCAAATGTTAATCCTCTCACTTAATACGCTTCTGGCAGATGCACAGGTAACAAGGTGATGGGCACCATCCGAGTGCCTGAATGGAATAATCTGTGTGATGAGTGAATGCCACGTTGTGCTGCCGGAGCTTAAGTGCCTTGCAAACAACCCGTTGCTGAAATTAATCTCTCTATTTGGGACAAGCTGGAGCTTGTGCCGGGATCTGTTCATTGTGGTGAGCTCCAAAGAAAAGATGCTCTGATGCTGGGTGCCCTCAAAGAGAGACTTGCCTCCGCTTAGCGAAAGGCATCAGACAGGTTGTAAGTTCAGGGAGAAAGGATTTAGCTGAAGTTAGAAGCTGGCCTTTGTTGGGGAAGTTGTCAACAATGTGTCTGTATGGGTTTTCTTGCCATGCCAGCTCCCAAAGAAAAGCGCCTATCCATGGTAATCAGGGTTTATTAAAGGAAGCCAGGAAAAAAAAAAAATCTTTAGCTGAGATTAAAGGGATTGTGTAGCTGCACTTGGTGCTGAATTGCTGTGTGCTGGCTCCATGGCTGGACGTCTGCCTTGTCAGCATCTGTGCATGGCCTCCCGTGTCCCAGCAATTGAATAACTGTGCCTGAGCAGAGCAAAAGCAAACAGAGGAGTGTGCTGCTTGATTAATGCTGGGCTTCATTAACCGCCAAGCCTGTGCTCTTGGCATTGCTCTGGGTGCTGTTGGCTTCCTCCTAACTAGGTGCTCCCTGGTGAAGAACCCATTGGGGTCCATCTGAGCCTCTTCCACCATGTGCTTGGACCCTGGGGTGGTGTTGCACCTGCTCTGCAGGAGGGGGTGGTGGATTTGTTTCCCTCCTGGAGCTGTTTTTGGTACTGTTTTTGTCCTCTTCTAGGTTTAAATATGTGTTTTTCTCTGAGTCCCTGGCTGGAGCTGGACCCAGAGTAGGTTTTCTTCCATGTCTCTTTGCAGCCAGGCTCTCATCTGTGGCTGTTCTCGTGAAATGTTGCTGCTGACCTTGTGGTGTCCCTGCTGCAGAAGGCACTGATGGCAGGGGACCTGGTGATTTGAATCATTCTGCCTCCTTTGGTGGCAGGAGGGTTGTGTGTTTGCGAACCAAACGGTGAGATGCTGTTGTCACCCAGGGACACGATCCTCTCTGGAGCCGTAATTGCAGTGGGGTGAATTTGTGATGGTCTCCAACAGAGGGAAGTGAGCGTGGCTTTTGTGAGATTGCCATCAAAACCAAATGTCCCACCTCTCTCTTTCCCTTCTCCCTATACTCTTCTGCCCAAGTCCTCCCCTCTCTCTCACCGCACAGACCAATCCTTTGTGTTCTCTTTATTTCTGCTTTATTCCTTCTTCCTCAGACATACTACATCCTTTTTGACTTTCTCCCCTTGAAACTGGCTAGGTTTTGAGGATGTATTCAGAACCCTTTAGCTTTCCCATCCAATAACCACCACCAGTTGACTTAAAAGAAACTAGGAAAGTTTCTTCCCCTTAGGCTTTTTTGCACCCATTTTTTTCTTGTCTAGGGCCCATAGGGTTGCATGTCAATAAGTATTGGGATCGTTTCCTGGAGGGCTCAGAACAAGACCAACCTGCATCCTCTAACTCAATGGACTCCAACTTTTGCTAGAAATGGTCAACAACAGTAATTAAGTAATGGTGCTGTAGGGTAGCACCATAACTTGCTGTCCTTAAGGAAGAAACAAGGCTTTAAACCAAATTGTATAAACAGAAGGAGTCTTATGGGGAATGCTTCATTTGCAATCCACAGAGTAGAGACCCTAGTTCTACATGCAAGAGGGTGTTGTGAGGCTTTATGTGGGAGCTGACTTAGAAACCATCCTCTGATATACCTGGTGCTGAGCATGGATGGAGCCTTGTCTGAATCAGATGGATTTGGGAGGAGGCTTCCTCTGTGCCACCTTCATGTCCAGTCTAGGTTCAGACCTGGTATAACTCCTTTTCTGGAAAAAAAAAAAAAAAAAAAAAAAAAAAAGTAAAATCCAGGTATCTTCCTTCAGGTTTTTCTACCAAAACATCTTTTGCTATACATCCCTGGGGCTGTAGAAGCTGTGTGACCTTTCCAGGGACCTTGAATGTGTTGGTGAAGAGGCTGCTGTGGCAGAAGCCACGTAGAGGGACAGTCTGGTCTCACACAGGAACCCTGCAGTGGGTCATGGCATCTCTGCTGGCCACGTTTCTTGGGGGGGAAGGCGAGGGAACGTGGTCAGTGTGGGGAGGTGGTTTGGGTTTATTTTGGGAATGCCCAGATCAGAACCTAAGCCAAACCTCACTGCCTGCTCAGTTTGGCCTTCTGTTTATTTTTCTTGTAACTTAATTAGACTGTTGCCGAATGAGCAGCTTAAAAGACTGGTTATGTCTTCGGCACTGCATTATTTCTCTTCCCAGCTGCTATGATTTCCCACTATCCAAATGTGAGCAATAAAAAGACTTGTATAAAACCCCTTCTTCTTGGTGCATCCTCTAAGGACTAGTGCAAAGCCTACTCTATTCTGCAGGCTAAACAACCAATCCTCCTTGCCTCTGCCCTCTGCTGTTATTTAATAATTAAGCCGAATTATAACTGATAGCCCTGAGAGGCCCAAGTACCAACTGGGACTCCAGGATGCAGGATGCAGGAGAAAAAAATGTGAGCAGACGGGTGAAAAGGGGAATGCCAGCAGTGTTCAGAGAGAAAAACCTTCCTCCTAAGGCCACTCAGACTGCTGGGGGAAGATGGCAAGACAGCCCCAGGCTCCCTCCTTCCTTCCAAAAGGCTGCTTCTGGGCTTGCTTGGTGGCTGTCAGTGCTGGCAGTCTGTCTAGGCTTTTCCCTCTGCAGGTGAACAACTTTCCCCCATGATGTTTGCTATTTTGGAAGTGTCCTTGTTTGCTGCAAAAGGGATTCCTCACCTAACCTTCCTGGGGTCACTCTAGTTTCCAGACCAAATTTGCTGTCATTACCTGGAGGAAGGTTTCCCCCACCTCTCCCTCCCCCTATAAGTGACGGACACATCTCAAAGTGGGTCACGGTCCTCACCTGGTTGGGCTTCAAAGATTTCACATCTGGAGTGCATCTTGAGTTGACTGCTTATTTTAAAGGGAATATTTTCTCCTCTTGTAATAACTCAAGTCTTGGGCTCTGTAATAATCTTTGGGCAGACAGCTCCTGTTGGGTTGCAGAAGAGGGGCTGTTGGTTGCCTCTTCAGTCCCGGGGTCACGGCAGTTCCCATTTCCCTGTCCTGCAGCTGTGCTGACTCTGCAGGCCTAAGAGGAGCAAAATACGGTAAAATACAGGGGTAAAATAGATATCTTTTTTGTACTTCAAAACAATAATTTCTTCCTAGACCTGCCTAGTGCCTGATCAAACCGGTGTCTCTTAGAAATATGGATCATAACTCGTAAGTGAAGGGAGCTGGTGTTCAGGGTCGCCACGTGATGTTTCTGAACATAGGACTCAAACAGGGACTGCTTCCCTCTTCTGCCGCTCTCTCAAGGATGGCCTCTTTTGAAAGAGGAATGCTTGTGTAGGAGAGCTCAACCCATCTCTGTTCTATCTATCATAATAAAGGTTATTAAAAACCTACGTGACTGGCCTGCGTATTCCTGTAGAGCAAATCCTCTCCAGCTCGCAAGACAGTCTTGCAAACTCTGCAGTATAAGCTTGATTTTATTAAATATTTGCTTGACCAGAAAGGCAAAGCAGAGCAGTATAAACATGCCTAAAGTAAACGTGAAATGACCTTTGGCTGTCATCTATCCAATGCCTGCGGCTGCTGTGGTAGGGAGGGCAGTGGGAGGTGAAGGTGATCATACAGCTGCTTTGAAATTCTGCCTCCTGTGAGAACTTTGAAATATTTGGGGTGGCATGAAAGTGGTGGATGCTCTGGAAGCCCAGACTTACCCTTTCCACTATCAGATCTAATCAGTCTGCAGGTCAAAAGAAGATAGGATTTATTCTCTTTGTTATTCCTTGAAGTAAATTTTTCAGTTCCGCTGGCGTTGGCAGAGTTGCACAGATTTGAAAGAGCTGTGAATGCCAGACCTGTGTCACTGCCGCCCCTTCCTCCCTGCTGGGATTTGCAAACAGTGATTTTCCCCTGTCTCCTCCTTGCACAGGGCTTGCTGTCGTCACCTTTGCTCAGCAAGTTACACCCCTGTTTTCAGCAAAAGTACTCTGTGAGAAATGACAGGACACTGGCCTGCAGAAGTGCATTCAAATCACAGATCTGTGAAGCTGGGGGTTGACTTGTTTTCTTTTTAAAAGCAAGAATTCTGTGCAATTCTGATACGGATGTTAAAGAGGGAGGAAGGGAAGACCTGTGTGCATTAGCCTGGCCACCTGTAACAGCGTTGCGCAGTCAGCACTTAGCAAAGAGCTTGGCTGACAAGACCCAAGGTGGTAGGGCTCCATCCTCCATGTGCTCTGTGGGGCCATAAAAAGCCAAACCTTCTCTTGGTACAGAAGCAACCATGAAGAGGAGAAGGAGCAGGGAGCAGGTGAATGTCTTGAATGGGAAGATGTATTGCCATGACACAAGGATGGGGTGCGGTGATAAACTCACCGAATTAGAGCAGCTGTTTGAACTCCATGTAGCTCCCACCACCCTATTTAAAACCTGGGAGATTTTAAGAAACTGAGTGGTGCAAGGAAGCTCCTTTAGACTTTATTATTGCTAATAATAAAGCCTCTACACTTTATTATTGCTAATAATTAGGCAGCCCCTTTCTTCTCCCTCCTCCAAGATGCCCAGTTGAACTCTCATGTTTTTTTGGACAATGCTGTCTTGGCTGTGCAGTGGGTGAAGAGCAGTCTCGTGGTGATGGCCCAAGGGAGGGAGGGGACCTGGTATTCAGTTTGTTTTGTGCTTGGCTCTGTGCCCTTCACAGATGTGGCTCTGAAGGCTGGCACACCACAGTTCCTACATCTGTACTCCAAGCTGGGCTGGCATGTGGCAGCTTTGATCTGGTAGCCACAAGACAGCCTGTTCAAACAGGCCTGCTCTGAACCAGCGTCTCCCTGAAAGGATGTTAATGTCAGACCAGAGCTGGTTTCTTTCTGGCAAACTTGAAGAGCTGCAGAAGAGCTCAGCATCCATCTGGACTTGTCCCTGTAGGCAGGTCCCTGACCTTCTCCAGACCTCAGTCCCTCATCCAGAAGAGCAGGATAGTAATCCTTCTCCTGTCTTGTCTTAGTAAATACACAACTGGGTCAAAGTTGGCCGTGCAAACAGTAATGCTGCTTGCTGATTCTACCATTAGCCTTCTGCACTGCTCTGGCTTCCAGTGAATTCTTGTGCTGCACCATGGGGCACGTGTGTGTGTAGCAGAGGTTAAGAGGGCACTGATTTATTATTCTGCTATGTGATTTCTGCTCTTTCTACCAGCATTTTTTCTTTCAGGAGGGCTCCCTTTGTGCTGGCTGTAAGTAGAGAGCTCAGAGACGAGAAAAGGAGGATTAGCAATTAAATATGCTCTGATGATGGCATGGTTGTGAAGGAGGGAGGAGGAAGGAATACTCCATAGTAACGTACTTTTGTTTTCTTTTTTCTTTGCTTGTAGGACAAAATCTGCCAGGGAATTGGTGTTTTGAAGACACTTGCAGCTTTCAATCTTCGTTCCCTTGGGAATACAAATCTTTCTAAACATGTCACCAGCCATGTGGAAGTGGACTTGCCTGATTTCTCACCTCCTGTTATCTGCCACGGTGTCACCTCTTGGTAGGCAGCAGCCACCCCACCCAAAGAGGTCCTTCGTCACTTTCACTGGAGACCAAGCAGAGGGGAACTTCAACCACTTGGTTGTTGATGAAAGAACTGGGCACATTTACCTGGGAGCTGTCAACAGGATCTACAAACTCTCCAGTGACCTGAAGGTCCTGGTGACTCACCAGACTGGTCCTGATGAAGATAATCCCAAGTGTTATCCTCCCAGGATAGTCCAAACCTGCAATGAACCTTTGACACCCACTAACAACATCAACAAAATGCTCCTCATAGACTACAAGGAGAATCGATTGATAGCCTGTGGGAGCCTTTACCAGGGCATTTGTAAGCTTTTGAGGCTGGATGACCTCTTCAAGCTGGGCGAGCCCTTCCACAAGAAGGAGCATTACCTCTCCGGTGTCAACGAGAGTGGCTCTGTTTTTGGAGTCATTGTTTCTTATAGCAACATGGATGACAAGTTGTTCATTGCCACCGCTGTGGATGGCAAGCCTGAGTATTTCCCCACTATTTCCAGCAGAAAGCTAACCAAGAACTCTGAGGCAGATGGGATGTTTGCATATGTTTTCCATGATGAGTTTGTGGCCTCCATGATTAAAATCCCCTCAGACACCTTTACCATCATACCTGACTTTGATATCTACTACATCTATGGCTTCAGCAGCGGTAACTTTGTCTACTTCCTAACTCTGCAGCCTGAGATGATCTCACCACCTGGCTCCACCACAAAGGAGCAGGTTTATACCTCTAAGCTGGTCCGTTTGTGCAAAGAGGACACAGCTTTTAACTCCTATGTTGAGGTGCCCATTGGTTGTGAGAAGAATGGGGTAGAGTACCGGTTGCTCCAGGCAGCCTACTTGTCCAAGGCTGGAGCCATTTTGGCGAGGTCTTTGGGTGTAGGCCCTGAGGATGATATCCTCTTCACAGTATTCTCCAAGGGGCAGAAAAGGAAGATGAAGTCCTTGGATGAGTCCGCTCTTTGCATCTTTGTCCTGAAAAAGATCAACGATCGCATCAAGGACAGGCTGCAGTCCTGCTACAGGGGAGAGGGGACGTTAGATCTGGCCTGGCTCAAGGTCAAGGATATTCCCTGTAGCAGTGCGGTAAGTCAAGCCTCTAACCACCCGAGTTTAACCTCCTCATGTGTTCACAGAGCTTAAAGAGTGGCTCAATGGCTAGAGCGAGAAACTGAACCTACCTTGTCTCAGTCCTGGCTCTGCCTCTGGCTCACCACACCACCTAATCTAAGCAGTCCATGCCTCAGTTTGCCATGGAAGAGCTGAGAATGTATCACTTTCTGACCTTCCCAGCAATCTCATGTTTTTTGATACATTATGCCAAGGGATCTTAAACATCTTTAGGAGGAATTGGTCTGTTGTTGTTATTTCACTGTGCAATTCATTAGGGGTGAAATCACATTTCCTTCTGCAGTTTTGGCTCAAGCCTTAACCAAAACAGTACTTAGATAAAGTCAACTGCTTGTGCTGGTTTCTGTGTCTGATCGTGGAATTTTATCTGGGCTAGTGTTGGAGCAGGATTTGTTCTGGGAGCTTTGTGAAGCCAGGGCTTCATTTCTTCCGTGTCTGAGGAGCGCTGGTCATTAACCATCAAAGCCCCTCGTCTTCCTGTTTCTAGCCAGCTCTGCAGTGTCTGTGCACTGAAAAATTAAGGCCTGGCTACAGATCAAGGATTAAACACTGCAAGATTTAAGTACAGGACTGGGGAAGAGGTTGGTCTACCTGACCTACAAATGGTCTTAAGAAATTGTCTTAGTTTATTCTGCCAGTTCACTAAAGTGTCATTGCAGAAATCTGCCTCAGCTCCGCCAGTATGCGGCTGGCTTTGATACCATGCGCAGAAATCAGCATTATAGCCGGCACTGCACCCCGGCTGCTGTACTAACCGCCTCTCTGGGCTTTGATTTCCTTCCTTAATTAGCTCTTTCAAGTAAGAGGCAAGTTTAAGACTAAGCAAAGGGAATATGGAGAAACACCAGGGCGCTTTCCTGCCCAAATCATCTCATGGCAGAGTCAGGGCTTGGGATACGGGATCACTCATGCTTTCCTTTGTACTCAAGCATTCTTTGCTGGGGGATCCCTGCTGTTGCTCCTTTATAGGACAAGGACACACTAAGAGGAATGCAGATGGAAATTTCATTGCAGGGAGATCGATTCTGCCTTACCCTGTCCTAATTCCTCTCTGTACCAGCACCCCCAGCATCGTTGCACAACACTGCAGTGCTCTCACACTCCTACGCTGAAGGTGCAGGGGGACAAACCCCTTCATTTTAGTGGGATTTCTTCGGTCTAGACTTGTGCCAGTAGTGAAACTCCCTATGCAGCATTGCACAGGGAGAAAGTCTGTGCCCGGATCTGGCTTTGATTATTATTTATTTATTTATTTATTTATTTTTGTTTAGCCTCAAGGCTGCTGCACATTCAAAAAACTGCCTTTAGATTTAAGCTGGGAGCTTCCCACTGGAGTTACTTTCCTGGGCTCTTAAGCCTCTCCTTGTATTTGCAAATCTGCTCTGCTTGTGCTCCATGCTAATGCTTGCAAAACAGGACCTGTCAAATCAAGAATTTTGAAACCCATCAATCACATGGCTTCTGTGGCTTTAGAATGAGGGAGAAGGGCCAACAGCTTTCCTGTGTCCCTTGGGTTGAATCCTGGATACATCAGGCTGAATTTGGAGGGACAGCACTGCAGAGACTTGGGGAGAGGACAAGGAATCAGGGACTGGGTGACACAGCAGGGAAAACTGTAAGAGCATCTTTGTGACTGTGAATCAGAGATGCTAATACTTCCCAGCTGGAAAAGGAGCCTGGAGATCCTTGGAGAAAAAACAAAACAAAACAAAAAAAAAAACCATGAGTCTGAAAAGGTAACTAAATGGGCTGTGCTATCCTTAAATGAGTCTACTTAGAGCTGCTGGCAAGCCCTGCTTGAGATCAGCTGTGCTGCCCGAGGGACGAGGTATTAGTGACTTGGCTGCTGTAAGGATTGCAGAGTCCAGCCGCTAAGCTTGGAAAATATTTGGTGGTTGGAGAAGTATTTTGGAGGCTGGGCATATGTCCGTGAGGACCTCATCTCCTTTGCTGATGTCCTGCTTGCCAGCCAGCCACCAGTGCTGCTGCTCTGCCCGTTAGAACATGGATTTGAAGCAGCTAGAAAACCAATATAAAGCTACCAGTGTGATTTTTCCTGGTTTTCTGTGGATATCAAATGTGTCTCTGCTGGTGCAGGCCTGTGAACCTGAAGTTCAGTTCTGCTGCCCTGCTTCCAGCAGCCCAAATCCTGCATGAGAATAGTTACAGCTGGTACACTTGGCAGGGAGCAGATGGGTGGAAAGAAACTGTGGGATACCCCCACTGAGCATCACAGAGAAATACTCTTAGAAGACATATTCCAGCCCCTCTCTGAGATATTAACTCCGGGACTGTGGATTATGGAGCTGGGCTCATCACACTGTCCTTGCACCTTGACGCATGGTCAGGCCTGACCTGTGAAAAACCAGAGGTGAATAGACAATCCTTGATGCTCGTTCGTCTCCTATTCCTCTGCTACAGCTGTCCTTCTCTTAATCTTCAGCATAAATCAGGAAAAATAGATGGATTTTTATGTCTGGGCAGTTGATTTGCAAATTGGTGATGTTCACCAAAGTGATGAATAGTTTCAGGTAATACCTCTGGTTTTCCTCTCTGCCCGTACCTTGCAAATGCAGGATAATAGCTTATATTTAAAAGTATGCTTGACCCTGAATGCTTAGAAATTCATATAACCAGAGAAAAATGAGGCTGTGAAAAAAGAAGAGTCTTACGAGGTCATCTGATTTGCCCTTCTGCCTTACTTATAACATTTCTGACAGATGTTTGTCTCACTTGTTCTTAACCTCCAGCGATGGGGGCTCCCCTCTCTCCCTCCATGATCTGTCTTTGCTGCTAGGGAGCTTTCCCACACATCTAATCTAAATTTCCTTTCCTGCTACTGAAGCCATTACTACTTATATAGCCCCAGAGAGCACTTTCGTCCCCTTTGACTGTCTAGCAAAAGTGTTGTGTGTCACCAAAATGCAACCACTTTTGTGGTGCAGTGTGGTGCATCGATCTATGGAGCAGAGGGAGCTGTACAAATTCTCAAGGTGTTGGCAGAAGGTAGGGCTGGTCTAGAGGGAAAAAATGCTTATAAAGGCAGGAAACAATCTTTATGTTGGGTAAAGAAGATTGGGGTTTGAATGCACATCATAAACTTTGTAACTAACTGTTGATGGAAACGATTAATTTGTTTAGAAACATAAAAAAGGCACTTTGGAAGGAAGATGGAGATGTGAAGGGACCATTTCTGGGGGAAGAGACCAGCTGAAGGGACCAACTGCTGGCTTAGGAGCTGGTTGCAACCCAGGGCTGTAAGCTGGGGAGATGCCAGCCTCCTCGCCAGCCAGATCTGCCTCCCAGCATCACCTGCTGCTCTGCAGCCTAACAGACTGCAGGCCCTGAAATGAAAAGGTGTCACCTCCACCGCTGCAGCTTTTACCGGATACACAGTGCAAATATCTGCCCGAGATAATCAAATTGTCTGTCCCCAACTATCGCCTGGTTTCTGCCTTTCGCCGGTATTTTCTTTTCCTTCTGGCAGGAAATGGAGTTTGACTGCTTAAATTACTGTATTCAATCTCTTCCTGTTTTTCATGGCAGCGTTGTCAGTTGGGAGAGAGCAGAAATATTTTTTTTTTGAAGCTGACCAGCTAACAAAAGAGCAAAGAGCTGGGCAATATTTTTCCGACACTTTGCTAACAGAGGGCAGGTGAGGTGGGGCATTTGGGACTCAAGTCATTGTCTGACAAGTAACCCAGCCATGAAGGCTTCCACTTCTGATGCTTCAAGTCATATTTAAATCAGCAGCTCTCCAAAACATCCCTGTGGTTACCACTGCCTAGATTCCTGAGAGGTCTGCATCTCCTCCACATGTCTGTTCCTGATGTGGACTCTGCTCTCTTACTCCTTCCTGCTTCTCTCTTTCCCCCTGCCCATTCTAGAAGTTGAGACTGATCCATGCTCTATATCACCAGGTGAGGAAGAGCCCTTTCTAGTTCGAGTACATATAGTATAAAGCACAATTTAACTCCTGGAGAGGCTACTGTTGATGATGGAGTGACCATAATTTTCCTACAGAAAATGTGTGTCATTATTTTCCTCTTCAACACCACACAGGTCTGACAGAGCACTTCTGAGACACCAAGCTGGGGAGAGTATTACCCCTGTTTTACAGAAGGGGCAGATAAGGCACAGGAAAACATGACTTGCAACTCATTTACATCTCACGGACTCCTGGATCCTCGTGTTGTGCCCAATGTTCCCAACTGTTGCTGGAAGAGGGAATAACATCCTTGCTATTGCATTCCTCTCTATCATGGGAAACAGCATTACAGAGTAATTTAAAATGGACATGGGATAGAGTTGCTGGAAAAAAAAGGCTCTTTCAAAGAAAAAAAAAAAAAATCACTTTATCAACTAAAAGGCAGGGCTTATCATCTCTTTCTATCATTTCCCCTAAAATTTCCCTTAGAAGGAAAAGACTGAGGAAAAAAGGAGTGCTAAGATTTGCTTAGCCCTAAGGCAGAGGAGCATGTGGAAGGTGGTCCACGCGGTGCTGCTGCCCTGACATTTTGCACAGAGTGTGTGCTTGTTTCTCCTGGTGGGGCTGGCCCGTGCATGAGCCTGCCGCTTTCCCTGGGGAATGACTCAGAGTCACAGGAACGAGCTATCGGTTTCATGAGACCTCGGAGCGCCGCTGCTTGCCAGCAGGGCTATCCTAAGTGAATCTCTGCGAGGTCAATGCCACTCATGCTTGTACAATAGGGACTTTTGTTCATCTCTGCTGGATATACCATGCATAAAAGCCTTGCAGGCGCTCCTTTAGCCCAAATCACACAGGCTTATGTTTCTCGTCCAAAGGGCTCATGGTCAGTTGAGGACCACTTTTTGGTCTACTTTTGATGGTGTTTTCCTCTTCTTCCTCCGTAAAGAAGAGCAGCAATCCTAAAAAAGTTAAAGGGAGCAGCCTGTGTAGAAGCAGTAGCCTCAGAAATACGGAAATGCCTCTCGGGGAATGCTCACTGGAGACGCTGAGACGGAGCAAACAGGCTGTTCCTGCCAGCTCTCTATTTGTATAATTGGTCACATCAGTTTGTGTTGGATGGCAGCGTGTGAGTGCAGCATGTGCTGGAGGGACTTGCTGGGCCCAGCACATCGATAAGAGATGACCAGCGTCCTCTGCCAGCGCTGGGAGCCGGAGTGGATGGAGGATTTTACTGGGGATGTAACTTGGACAAGGGGTAGGGTGCTGGCTTAGGATTTCTGCAGCTGAGCTCTGCGATTTGCACATCTTCCCCACAAACCTTCCTCCTTCCCGTTTCTCCATCCCTCCATGGCCTCACTGCTGTCTCTCCTACAAAGCCGGTCGTGCTCTGGGGGAAAGGCACTTTAATAGAGAGAAATGTCATATCTTGCTATGTGAGGCAGCTCAGGCGAAAGCAGAGCAGGGAGCTCTCTCCAGCGATGTGGCTGGTGTTTCCCGTGATTATTGTCAGTGGTGGAAGTGACCAGAGATGTCTGAGGCCGTGCTCCTCAGGCTAATGGAGAGCAACTGAGTTCAAATCTCCACCGCTCCGAGCAAGGTCCTGGCCCCTCCGTAACCGGAATTAGGAAAGTCTCCCCACCTCTTCCACTGCGATGTGACCAGGCAGGCTCATTAATTAGTGCTAATTCATTGACGTGCAAGCCCAGAGTTCGTGGTCTGCCAGGGACACAACGGCTGAGACATAATGGAGTTGCAGGAATGAAACCCTCCTGGCTTTCCAGTCGGTAGCTCAGGGTGAGCACTGGGACTTTTCCAGTATCTGCAGTCCAGTTCAGCCTGGATAGAGCTGCTGGCAACATCCTAACCTCTGGATATCCTTAAAAGCCCACGACCAGCATTTAGGTGGGTGTGCATAAACTAACCTGATGAAAACTCATTTTCAGGGGCTCCTCAGGCACCGCATGGGTTCATCTTTACTTTTTCCTTGGCTGCAGTCCTTCCTCCCAAGTGCCACCTCTCTGCTTTCTGCCAGCGGGGATAAGGACACTTCCCTGCCTCTGCAGAGTGCTCTGCACTCGAGGCAGGAGAAATGGCTTCGGGAGAGAAAAACAAAAACTCTTAAGCACCTACATAAACCGAAGCTTGCACTTAAGGGCTGTAAACCAGGCCCTAATTGCACACAGAGGATGATTGCATTTAAGGCATTAAGTGTGTTCCTTGGTATTAAACACCTGTCCTTGAAAGTATACCTCCAGATCAGAAATAACACTGCCTGTCATTAATTGCCTTCTTATCACACCCCAGCCCCGCAGCCTCTCCTTCCAAAATGCTCATGGCTTGTGCTGGAATAAATAATAAAAAAAAAAGCTCTGAAAAAATCTTCCGCAAAGCTGGAAGATCTATTTCCTTCCCAAACATAAGAGGAAACCCTCTGCCTTTAAGTGGCCGGGTGCCAAACCCGTGCGCGCTGTGCTGTTCCCTCCTGGCTCCTCGCGTCTGCTTGACCCTGCTCACACAAAATGTTCATTGAAGACAGAGCAGGGCCCAAGGCTGCTGACTCGCTGTTGTGTCTGAGATATTTCAGGCTCGGCTCCCTCCCCCCGCCATCAGTCCCATCTCTGGACCGCGCTGGCTCTGCCTCCGTGGCTCAGCATCTCTCAGCATCGCTCAGCATCTCTCAGCCTCCCCTGCTCCCGCTGGCCTCCAGGTAAATGCTTCTGCAGGAGAGCGAGGTGCCAGCTTCCACATCACCTCCTGGGCCGTCTGCTTTGTGCTCCTCGCCGCATGGACGATTGTATTTATTTCTGGGAACCGATCTTTGCCACTTCCCCTGCCAGTGACCCGGGCTGCTTTCTTCTACAGTCGAGCCCTGCAGTCACACGCGGCTCAGCCTCGCGTTTTCAGAGGGCTCCATATGATCTCCTCGCGTTCACTTCCGTGCCGGGTGATCAGCTATTTCACAAACCTGACCTCATCTTGCCTCACCAGGAGATTGCCTCCCAGGCCAAGGGGAATGCTTACACAACATTTGGAAAGGAAAAAAATAAATCAAGTGAAACTCAGAAAAATCCTGAAAGAGCCAGAAGCAAAGTGACTGCGCCTCCCTGCATGAGCCTGATGCTATTTAAAGCACCTCCGGACCGGGGGCAGCTGGGGTTCGTACAATAACCATTCTGTTGAGGAGGGGGTCACGGGCACGCAGGATTCAGCGTTGCTTTACAGCCCAAATCCTGCACAGACCCCTTCTCACTTGCCTCATGCGAGTGGAGTCATTGGGGTGAAAAACAGTGCAGTGTCTGTCTTCGTACTTGGGGAATCAGCGAAGATGTTTAGCCTCTGGGAACAGTCTGATGCACACGTCTGCATTTATTTTATATTCCAGCACACACAGAGCATAGGGCATTATTTTTGCCCCAGAAATAACTGCGTCTCTCTGTTTACCTGAATTGCACAGAAGCATGGGTCCCCATTACATCAGGCAGCATTAATACAGATGCTGGGAGTAGCCACTGTGAAAATGGGGACAAGATATGATGATGGGGACAGGAAAGAGTGTTGTCCCTACATAGAGATGTGTCCAGGTCTCCTCTGGCCATATTTCTGCCCTAGATGCTCCCAGCCTGGCACCTCTATGGCCGTGTTGCAGTGGCATACGCAGACTCTGGGTAATGTAAGAACAACTTTGGGACTAAACGTGGTGTTGGTAGGGCCAGAACAGACCTGGCTGGTTAGATATGCTCTAATTCGGGATGGAGCTGGGTGCATGCTCACATCTACCTATGAACCACCCGTCTCTTCAGCTCTACTCCTTTGCACAGATAAATGTTAGGAAGCGGAGCAGCGTGGCCTCACTTTGCTTGCTGAAGGGCAAACCTTTGTTGCATCTTTCTCCTGTAGGTAGCAAATATTGATCCCACCTGAGCGTGCACAGTGATGTTTGTGTGTGTGTGAGATGTATCGTTACCAGCATCCAGCAAAGACACGGGGTCCCAGAGCTTTCAGCGAGGTTTCACCTTAGAGACCTCTGGCACTGAGACCCTGGGGACGTGGAGCTGAATAACAAAGCTGTTCTGGCTCTGCTGCTGTCGTGTGTATGTGCTTTATAAAATAGCCATGAAATCCATAAGACCTAAACCCTTCCCTGTGCCACCAGCAACCAGTTGCTTAAATTTAGGAATGAGACATCATTCAGCCCTGGTGTTTTCTGCTTTATGGTGCACGTTTTGTGGAGATAATACTTAGAGTAGTTACAGAAGTACTTGAAGCACAGGATATCCAGAGATGTAAGTGGTAATGCCGCGGACGGACAGAGAGACCTCTGTTTCCACCATGCAGTATTGGAGCTGGCATAGCTGATAGAGCATGTGGGTGACATTAGATCAGTAGGAACAACATCGCATTTTCCCTGTTTCAATGTCATTACCCCGTCATTGTCACTGGTCCAAAATATAATGGGATTTGTTCAGCTGATTTATCCTGTAAACAAGCAATATTAGCCAGGCGCGCATTCAGCCACAGACAGGGAGTGGGAGAGGCAGAGCAAGGGAGCGTGCAGAAGGGAATAATAAAAAATGCGCTGCTCCTAATGAGGGAATGACCTAGCACTCATCAGTGGGTCAGGGCTACTGGTCGGGATCCCGTGCCAAGAAACACAGGGCTGTAATTGTCACGGTGTCCCTGCTTCTGAGGGCTGTCTGCTGCACAGGCCTGCTTTCAGCTGCAAAGAAGAGTTGGGAGCTAAGGGCTTGAGTGAATTTGTATGGGGCTGACAGGAGTGCTCCGAATTCCTCAGCTCCCGAGATCTGCACAGATAGAGGCAGCGAGTGGGAGATTTTTCTTGTCCAGTGCCTGTGCGATGTATTTTGTTGTTTAAAATGAGAACCGGGCTTATTTACCTTCATTTTCCATCAGATTATAGGACCAGAGACAAGGCGGTTCCCCCTGATACAGATGTGCAGCCTTCGACTCTCCATTATTTGGTGAGCAAGCCAGGGTCTCTCGTACCCAGCCAAGCGATTTCCCTACACTGAAGAGCAACAACAGATACATGTTGTTTGTTACAACGCTTAGCCTACCTTTGCAGGACCACAGTGAGGCTTAATTAATGCTTTTAAGCGGCTCTGGGAGAAGGTGTCGCCTGCATGCAAAGCAGCGTTGTTGTTTAATTTATCCAGCGCTGTTGGTGCGCGTGGCACTTTGCAGCCCAAATGATAATTTCGCCTGTGCAACAAAATAATAATTATAGTAATTGTGATTCAGCGGAGAATGTCTGGTGGTGCCAGCATAGGGGAGGCAGCTGGACTCTATCCGGCAAGGTGCTGGTGTGCGTCACTGGAATAGGAATGAGGGTGTCTGGCAGCTGCCAGAAATGCTCCATCTCAGCCCAGGTTTAACCATTCTGTTACCAGCAAGTAGCAGGAGATAACGGGCCGGGGGTGAAGACGAACACGAGAGTTTAATGTGGGGAAGGTCTCCTTGTTGGGCATCTCTGTTAGATGGACACAGCTGAGGGAAACACGAGTTATGGCAAGGATGTTCGGGATTACGGAGGCATAGCCGGCAGGGCACAGAGCTCAGTTCTCTTTCACCTCTTTCATCGCTGCTGTTGATGGAATTTGTTATACAGACCACCTTTGGCTTATTACAGAAATCCAATGTCCTTTAGGGGCAATTTTTCCCTCTCCCAAAGGCATCTTTCTGCCTACACAGAACAACCCTCTTCACCCAGGACTTTCCCGCTGTGACATTTGCGCCCCAGCGGCACCAGGGGAAGTCAGTGCTGCTGTGTTTCAGGTGCATAACACAGCTTTGCAGCTGGAATATGTTCTTACAGGAGAGCTCTAGCAGCTTATTTGATCAATACTTCACTTTTGAAAAATCCCCAAATGTTTGTTTGCCCAATAGACCATGGCAGTTTCAAAGGCAGAGTCTCCACACTCAATAATCTCTTTTTTGGGGACGCGTGAAATTTTTTAAGTGAATTTCTTAGAGCTCATGGAAAGCACCGAGCTGACAGCTATAGAGATCATATTCCTCTGTTTATCCTTCAGTGCCTCATCCACACGATCCTCCTGCCTCTCAGCCAGCAGAGGGAAGTTTATGGGACTGCAGAGGAGCTCGGCTTCCTTTTACAGCCACATTTGCTGTTCTTTAGGTCCCATCCCTTCTTCCTGTTTGCAGACACGGTTTCCCGCTTGGGAGGGAAGGAACCTCTGGGACCACACACCTCAGCGATATGGTTTTCACCCCAGCTGCATGGCTTGGCGTGCTAATACTGAGGTTTGGAATTGCAATGCCAGATTTCTTTTTTTGAGGAGGTGGAAATGATTTGCGAAAGAGGGATTTGGCTGACACAGCGATGATGAATGGGATGTGGGGTGCGAAGGTTTCCACAAACGGGAGTGTTTGGGATATCTCAGCTTGACAGCCTGCATTGCTGCTGGAGGTACTGCCCCTCTTCCCTGCCTACATCACTTGTTTGGGCTCTAACCAAGGCTCTGAAATACCCCTTAACTTATAATACCAAATCAGAGAGAGTATAAATATCCCACTAAAATATATTCCCAGGTATCTCAGCTGTTTCCGCACCTCATCTTGTTTATCTTGACACAGAGTGACTATTTTTCACGGCAGACACTTGGAATTGAAGTTGATGAAGGACGTGAAGGATATAGCGGAGGTCACATCAGTACACCATCTGCCAGTAACATGGACTCATTAACCTGGTGGTGTTTCAGGCTGGATTTTTAATTGCACCTTCGCTCACCTCCACTCTGCAAGTGGCCAAGAAGCAAGTACGTCATTTTGCTGAGGACAGTATTGGCCTGGGGGCCTGAAAATGAAATATACGTGATGTAATAAAAGCACATAGTCAGTCTCAGTTTTCTCCTTTTGGGGACATGAACTGTTTCCTTCTGATAGCCTGGTGCTGCTTCCAGAGCAGAAATGCTGCTGCTGACCAGACCCATGCCTGCGGTAAGGTAATGTTCACAGCAGAAGTGAGAATATGAGTTGAGGAACGTGCCATGGGCTTAAAAGAGTCTGCACCTGATGCTCACTGGTCCTGTGGCTGCAACACAGCTGTGGTCTGTGCCTCCAGGGTCTGCAGCAAGAAATAAGAAAAGCCAACTTACTGCCAGTGTTGCTGAATTTTTGTAGTATTAGAGTCTAGAATATATTTAGGGGTTCACTAATCAATGGATATTGCACACATATTTTGGCACAGTAATCATGCAGAAATTCAGAACTAGAAGATGCTATATTAATAGCCACTGTTACTTAGTAATAATCACTGAGCTCTGCTGAGCAAAAGGCCCGAAGACCAAAGAAACCTGCTGGCCTCCAGAAGAGAGGCAGCCTCCTCTTCAGGAAATTGCAAATTTTACGATGTGGAGGGAGATGGTAGAGGCTGTTGGGAAGCCTTATGCTCACAGTCCAGCAGGAACATAAATGCAGACATAACAAGTCTGTACCACATTAAGATTCTGCAGCACTCCGGAAACTTGACACCAGCCCTTGAACTGATGCTCAAACTGCAGACCCCAAAACCAAACGCTGGTACAAGTTCTAGCTAATTTGAGCAACTTTTCCCCAGTCTTGTGTTCCTGAATTATAACTGAGTGAAAACCTCTTAGCATAGTGGGTACAATTTCCCTGTAATTGGTAAAGTTACTGTAACTGCACTGTCATTTGTATATGGTGACATGTAATTGCGTGGTAACCACTGTGGTGGTTGCACAAGTGAAAAGCAGCGTGCAATTATAATGTATTTCCAAATGCTGGCTCTTTATCCAGCTTCCATTATATCACTAAGCACCCTAGTGAAATGGTACTGGATATTTTTGTATGTCATTATACTGTGGGCTAACTGCTGAAGAGTGGGTTTGTTGGTGAGCTGTGCTATCTTTGGTTGATGGCCCAGGGTTCCCATCTTTTTGCCCACAAAATTTCCCCAGGCCTTGAATTGCAGATGACAAAGGTCTACAGCTGTTGGTGGTCACTGGGCAAGCCCACATTCTTTTCTTCCTGACCCAGTGTCAGGAATGCATGTGATGGGGAGGGCAGTAACAGGCATCAAATTTTGTGAATGATGTGGCATGAGGAGTGTCAGAGGAGCTGTCTCCATCCTTCACCAGGACCTCATGGCTAGACACTGATGGTAGGCACCGCCTGAAATTTGGTGGTCCTGCCACAGTTCACAGCACAGAACATGAGGAGAAGCCTGCATGAGCCATGTCCATGTGTCCCAGTGGGGTCAGAAGGGAAAGCTAGAGGTCAGAAGCAGAGATACTGCTAGGAATGCAGGAGGTCAGAGGCAGATCCAATCCAGCTTAAGGGTACTGAAAATTCCTGGTGACCTCCATCTCTCTAGATTTTTAAATATCCTGTGGAGTAGGATACATGTCTATCCTCATCAGGAAGCTCAGTCCTTGCTGTTGAGAAGATCTTGCACGCAGGTGATGAAGAGACCCTGGGACCTTGCAAAGATTCAGTTGCATATTTCTGATAATTTCTTACTGCTGTTGGCTCCCTGGCTCTGCTGGCAACACAGGCAGCCGTAATGTATGCATTCCCTCCATCATGTGGAGTAGCCAAGCCTGAGATAACAAGAGTGAGAAGCCAAGTACCTGCCACTGTATGAAGACAAGGCTATTAGGCATTAGCTGTAAATCAAAGGCGAGAGACTTGGCCGTTGGGACAGCCTTTATCCCCGGTGAGTCTGCAGAATTGCTTTGGAGCCTGCTGAGATATCTGGAAAAAGGCCCTTGTGCTTTGATTGGGAAGGAAGATTTTGCCTGAGTGAAAGCAAGGAGGAATGAGGGATGGCTAATCCTTTACCAAAGCTTTTCCCAAAATATGGATTAGGCTGTATTTGATTATCAGGGGCTGTTTCAGAGGCAAATTCCTAAAGCAGATGTTTAAGGGACACTTGCAGATCAGTAGGAGCACTATTTGGACTGGCCTCCGAATACGTTGCACTTTAGCCTGTAGTGCAATGCCCAGCACTTCTGCTGGGCAATCAGATGAGATCAATGAGGGAGGTGCTGCAATCAGAGTTCTAACCCTTCTGCTAAGTTTGGGGGTTTTGGGGACTCGGTGAATCTCTAGAGACCTAAGCCAGCATGAGCCTTGTAAAACCATCCTCTTCAGGAGCATTTGGATGCGTTCATTACTTATTTGATAGGCTTAATCCTGGAGAAGGCAGATCCCTGCCAGAATCCTCCTGTAAATCAGGGCCATTCTTTGCACATCCTTCCTATTTCACTGGCGAATGTGACATTTGGCCACGGTGTCACTGCTGCAGATGAAACCTCTGGTTGCCGATGCAGGGAGCGGTGGCAGGAGCAGACAGCAGCCTCTCACCAGCTGGCTCCCCACTGTGCATCAGCCTGAGATGGAGAGGCAGCTGGTGGGACTCAGGAGGGCATTTATGCCCTGGGAGCTGCCAATCACTCTCTCATGAAGATATTTTGGATATGTAAAGCACCTAATAAACCTGTGTTTAGCAGCTTCCCTGGGGCAGAGGGGCAGCGAGTAATATTCCCTCACTGGCAGGTGGAACGTGATGCGGGATGCTGGTTTGACTCCATTCCAGCATCTCAACCAAAAGGCCCCCCTTCCTTTCTGAGTCACCTACAGACCATGCTGTGAATTTCTGGGTTAGATTTAACTGCTCAAGATGCAAGAATTGCTGATTGCTTTCCTGCCTCTTTAGATCTTCCCTTTGCCCCTCCCTGATATCCCAGCTGGTGTGCCAGCAGTGTTGCGAGCAGAGTGAATTCATGTCCTCACCTCTGCTTTCATTCTGGAAAGTCGTTAACGTGAAATTGCCAAGCAGAGAAGCTCCAGAGAGTTTAACGTGGCTACTTTATATTGCTGTTAGGAGTGTCTGGAATTGAAAATAAACCTGCGCTTGCAACTCCTGACCCTTTCATCATAAATCCAAATTTCCTTACGTGTTTCTCTTTGCTGAAGATGACTGTATTTCTGCCTTTACAAAGATGTTGTGCGTGCAGCTGAGAGCCACAGCTGCACAGAAGCTAGCTGATGTTTATTTGTAGGGTTTCATTCACTGGTATTTTTTTTTTTTTTTATTATTTTATTGTTGTAGATGATCCCCTGAGGAAATAATCCCAATGTGTTAAATGAAAATAGTTTTCATGCGATGTGTGACTTGCTGGCCTTACTCTTCCTCCAAGATCCTTCTTGGGGGACTGTTGTCTACCTTCAAACTGTAACTGTGCAATTGCTTCTTCAGCATCTGTGCAAGGGCACATGACTGAAAAGCTTGGCCTGATCTTCCCTCAACCACCCATTCATGTCTCAGAGGTTAAGGTGTGCTGTGATGGTCTTAGATCTCATCTGAACTGCATCTTTTTAATGCACTGATTTCACTCTTCAAACTTGTTTTGGTGTTTGGATGTGTCCTTCTGTAAATGATCCCCGGGAAGTGAGATGAAATCAGTGGGCTTAAAGTTAGTTTTGTGTCTGTGGGTGGGAAAAGCATGATTTCAGCCCCATTAAGGTTAGGTCTCACTTCAGCTGGAGCCAGGCCCAATCTGTTGGAGGAGGAACTAACCTGTGGCAATTGGATTAATTAAGCCTCAACAAGTTGGGGATGTGGTGTAGATCAACTACAGGTTATTGTGTTTGATGCTGGGATTTCTGGGTCTATATCCTCTCAGGGTTTTTGCAGGCAGATAAGAGCTTATTCTGGCTATGTAAGCTCTGATATGCATCCACAGCAGTCATGCTCTAGCTAACACATCCTGGCTGTTGATAGAGTGCATTGCAGAGGATTCAGTGCCATATTCTTTAAGCCATACAAGCTCAGACCTGTCTAGGTGCCTAGAGAACAAGCAGAAGTAGCTTCCATCTCCCTGAAAACCAACACAGGAAACTCCTTTCTGAGACACAATATCCTTGGTCACGCAGGAAAGTACAGCAGATGATTGCAGGGCCCCTTTAGGCCTCTAAACGCTCTTGGCCTGTGCTGCTGGGAGGCAGCATACAATCATAGAATGCTTTGGATTGGAAAGGACCTTAAAGATTGTCTAATGTCTCTGCACCCCCCCCAAGCTATCTGTCCTTGCTTCCATCCTCTGTAGGCCTCCTCTTTCTGTTTGAATTTGTCCAGGAGCTCCTTGTTCATCCATGCAGGCCTCCTGGTGTTTTTGCCTGACTTCCTCTTTGTTGGGATGCATCACTCCTGACCTTGGAGAAGGTGATGCTTGAATATTAACTAGCTTTCTTGGGCCCCTCCATGGATTTGTCCCTTGGTACTCTTCCAAGCAGATCCTTGAAAGAGGACAAAGTCTGCTCTCCCAAAGCCCAGGGTAGTGAGCTTGCTGTGTTCCCTCCTTGCTGCTCTCAGGATCCTAAACTGCACGGTGTGATGGTCACTGCAGACAAGGCTGCCCTTGAGGTTCACATTCCCCACCAGTCCCTCCTTGTTGGTGAGAATGAGATCCAACAGAGCACCCCTCCTCACTGGCTCCTCTATCACTTGGAGAAGGAAGTTATCAGTGAATTTGAGGATCCTTCTGGATTGCCTATGCCCTGCTGTGCTGTCCCTCTAACGGATGTCAAGGTGGCTCAAGTCTCCCATGAAGACCATGGCTTGTGAATGTGAGGCTGTTTCTATCTGTCTATAGAGGGCCTCATCTGCTTGGTCTTCCCAACCAGGTAGCCTGTAGCAGACCCCCACTATAACGTCACCTGTCCCTGTCCTCCCTTTAATCCTGACCCATCATCTCTCTGCCAGCTCTTCATCCACCAGGCAGAGCTCCTTGCACTCCAGCTGCTCATTGTCATTGAGGGCGATGCCCTCTTCTTGCCTCCCCTGCCTGTCTTTCCTAAAGAGCCTGTGTCCTTCCTTCCTAACACTCCAGTCATGGGAGCCATCCCACCATGACTCCATAATCCCAATGACATTATAGCCCTGCAGGCTATCACATCTGTAACTCCTCTTGTTTATTACTCCTGCTACCTGCATTTGCATAGAGACATTTGAGTTGCACTTCTGATGAAGCTAACTTCCCAGCTGCAGTGGCTGGAATTCATTTGTGCTGCTCTTCAGGTGCTCTCCTGCTGACCCATGATCCTTCCCCAGGCTCTGGGCATCTGTTGCTGACACTGGCAGCAAACTGGGAGGAGTGGGAGGGATTGGGGTTTTTCTCACCTGGCAACTCTAAATTTAAAGACCTATTCACCAGCCTAGCAAGCCTATGACCAAAGATGCTTTTCCCCTTCTCTGACAGGTGAACCCCACCAGCCCCCAGCAGACCAGGGTTCTTAAAGCAAGTCCCATGGTCTAAGTAGCTGAACCTCCTGGCTGTGGCACCAGTCCTGTATCCATGTGTTGATTTGCCAAATTCAACTGGATCTTTCAATCCCCTTCCTTTTGAATGGGTGGATTGATTAAAAAAACTGCCTGTGTTCCTGAGTCTCTTCCTGTTGCTCCCAGGGCCCTGTAATCCCTCTTTATGCTCCTCAGACTGCTCCTGTCTGCAACGCTGGTGCCCATATGAAGCAGCAGCAGCAGATAATAATCCTTAGGCTGTATGAGGCTTGGTGGCCTCTTAGTGACAACCTTGATACAAGCCCCCAGTAAACAGCAAACTTCCCTCAAGTGCAGCTCAGGTCTGCAGATGGGCACCTCTGTAGCTCTCAGAGGAGAGTCTCCTGCTGCTATCACCCACAGCCTTTTCTTAGCGGGACTGGTTGTTATGTGAGGAGCAGACCGGGCTGTTTTACTCAGCCCCAGCCCCCTGCAACGGGTCTTTTCGGTCAGCAGAGGGGTGAAGTGCCTCTGTAAGGGCACCTCAGGCTTTGGGGGACGACCCTTCCTCCTGCTGCTCCTCATTGTTCTCAGCTTCCCCTCTGTGTTGTCGTTGTCCAGCCCCCTTCCCTCCCCCCCTCCGCCTCCTGTGAGTGCTGCTGGGGGAATTTTGGGCTGTTTGGCTAGGGGCTGTGTCCCTGCTGCAGGCTGCCAGGATCCAGATAACGCCTTCTCAGCCTCCCTGCTGCTATGTGGCTTCCTCATGGCCTCCTGCAGCAGGAGGTCCTCCACCTTTAGCAAGCAGGCAGGCTTGCCCCCAGCCCCTGCCCTAGGGGGCTGCTGCAGAGGGAGCAGGGACTCCATTACTACACCTAAAGAGATCTGCTGGTCTCTGAGTGTCCCAGGGGCTCTGCTATGCCAGGGGGACCCCTCAGCCTGTGCCTGCTCTGCTGGATTGCTCTCCCATTTCACTGCTTAATGGAGTCATTTGCTGTTGTTTGAGGTGGATGTGCTGCACCCTAGGTAAGTTGTCTGCTGGTCCTATCGAGTTTTTCACCCTCTTGGGGAAGAAATCAGCTTTGTGGTTCTTGTTTTCTTCCAGCACCATGGCAAAACAGGGTTTTCCCTTGCCCCTTTTTCAGCCATTTGTAGAAGGTGGGGGAATCTTTTGCTTTCAATCTGAAATGATTCTTCCCTCAGCTTGTCAAGTGTTTCTGTGCAAACTAAATTCAGATCCTGGATTCTTTTCAAATCCTGCTTCAGTGGGATAATTCAGGTTGGAATCAGGATAATTCATGTTGGAAGGGACCCCAGAAGGTCACCCAGGCCAGCTTCTTGCTGAAAGCATGGTGCATGCTAGGCTTAGGCTTGGGGGACTTGTGGAGACCTTTTTGCTGCCACTTGCTCTACCACAAGGTGATCCAGTGCATTCCAGGGTTGAAAGGAAGGTTTGTTCTTCAACACACCTCCTTTCCTTGATTATGGAGATGATTTAGGTGACTGCTGTAGGACGGTTGCTAAGATTTGATGTGATTGAAGCTAGCTGAGGTGGATCCCAGGCAATGTGTCAGGTAGAAAACTGGGGAACAGAAGGTTGGTGACATTGCATCAGACCAACATGCTGCTCCTCCACCTCAGTGTCCCACACTTTGCAGAAGAATCTGGGTAGTGTTGCTGCTTCTGACATCTTTGGTACTTCCCAAGTAATCAAGTGGTGGTTTTTTTTTTTTTTTTTTTTTTTTTTTCCTCCTTTTCTTCCTGGACTACATAACAAGACTGGGCATGTTCTCATTATCCACAGAAACACTTGACTCCAGCAAGCCATGCTGTCATGGGGGTCTGAAGCGTGGTGATCAGCACGGTGGTGCTAGACCTCAGATGAATTTGGCCTTTGGATCTGGGATGCAGATTTATCTTAAAGTCTGTGCTAGCATTGTAGACTAGCAATATCCTGTCTGCAGCTCATAAACGCTCTTGATCTGATCTGTAATTGCACTTTGAGATGGTGTTTTAGCTCCGAAAGGGCAGTCCTCAAACACTAATGATTTTCACAGGCCAGAGCTCAGGCTAGCTCTTCCTTACTAATGGCTGTTTGAATTCCTTGTAGATTTTATTTGTTTATAAATACATTTAGGACACATTATTCTTCCATTCATCAAAAACATCTGTAATTATTTCCCGTAATTGCTGGGTGAGGACAAAATGAATCAACGCTCAGGCTTTTGCTGCCTGTGTGAACTCAATCAAGGAGCAGCACATATTCTAGCCATGCTTCCCAGAAGATGTGATCTCAGATAAGGAAGATGGTCATAGCTCATCTTTATCAATATAAGAAAATCAAGTAGCTTTCTTGTAGACTGAATTATTGCTTTCTTAGGCCTTAGTCTAGCAAAAAAAAAAAAAAATGAAGCAGGTGCTTAGCTTCACATGTGTAAGTGGTCACACTGAAGTCAATAAAATCTAATTGCTTTGGCAATTGCATGCTGTAATATTTGGAACTTCATCTTTATTTGTTTTACTCTGTGGGACCTTCACGCTGCCAACCTGTGTTAACCTCACCTGTTTTCCAGATCACGCTGTGAGGTATTATAGAAGAGTTGTCCACATTGTTTTACTGTTGCTCTTCTGTAACTCCCTCAAGTTGAAGGAAACACCATCGTAATTGCTAATGTAGATTTAGCTCAGTGGTTCTTTTTCTGGATCCCTGGGGAATGATGTGCAAACATTACTTTTGACAGACCTAGATATGTTTAAAACTTTCAACGGACTTTGAGTGCGAGGTAAAAGAGACTGGTAAAGTAGTAGGAAAAATGCTTAAAATAATATATCCTTCTGGGCTGTCATTCAAGAGAAACAAGTTTCCAGGGCTCCTTCTGTCTGTAACTCATCATGAAACTTTGGACAATTTATTTCCACCTTTGTAATCCTCCAGTCCTGCCTTTGCCATCAATTTGTCAGTCTGCATAAATTATAGGCACGTTGCATAACGGTGTCCTCGGTTGGATGGATACTTCGCAGATCGCTGAAGAATTAGTGGCTTCACTTTTTCATACTGTCTTTCTTGTTGTTTATAGCTGTTAACGATTGATGACAATTTCTGTGGCCTGGATATGAATGCCCCGTTGGGAGTATCATCAATGGTGCGTGGGCTCCCCATTTTCACTGAGGATGGAGACAGGATGACATCCGTGATTGCCTACGTCTACAAGAACCACTCGCTGGCTTTTGTGGGAACCAAGAGTGGGAAGCTGAAGAAGGTAAGACCCGATGTGGTCCTCTAACTCTTATTTTCACGTTCTTATGGAGATTGGCAGTGTTTTGTTGTTGTGTGTGCATGAAGTCCTTACTGTAAGGTGCATCACTTACTTTGAGGATGTCAAATGTTTTGGTTGGCAAAAAATAGCATTTCACCCCTGAAGAATAAAACTGATGTGAGAAAGGAGAAAGGCAGACTCCCAAACTATTTTTATCTGCAAAGGAATGTCTGAAGTCAAACCGCGGGCAGACTTGGTGCAGTTTGAATCCAACAGATTTTTTTTTGTGTTCAGACCATCTCTAATTAAGTAGTTGATCACATGGTGCAATGCTGGAGAAAACATGATTGTGTCTGAAGTTTGTTAAGAAATGGGATTCGTGCTCTGGAGGTCTTTCTTCAGAGCAATGTGACTGGACTGTGACTTTACCACAAGCCCAGCATGGGATTAGTGGTTGCTGGGTGCTTGTACTGAAGGAAGAGTGTTTTCAGGAAAAGGAAGCTTTTTGATAATGAGCTTTATGCTGGTGGAGTAACCATGGCTGATGCCACAGAAATAAATGCGTTCTTTATTGTGTTTGAGCTTATGTTCCTCACTCTGCATTCTCACTAAAAATATGCCTGTTGCGTGGCTGTCGTGGAACAGCTGCTGTTGTTTAAAATGTAAGGTGGTAGCAGAGAGCTTAAGAGGTGGAAACTGAGTTTTTTTTTACCTGTGCTTCTGGTAAGTGCTTTTCTATAAGCAGCAGAAGGTGGTAGAAGTGATCTTCTCGTGTTAATGATGGGCACCGCTTCCTTTTCAACACCTCTGTGCCACTCTGGCAATGTTTGAATGCTTGGGCTGGGTATGTTGAAAAATACTATGTGTGAGGAGATTGTGGCTTTGTGAGAATAATGGAGCAGGGTGAGACACTGAGAGGGGAGGTTGGACAGAGCCTTGGGCGTCGTGTTGGATGTTGACACCTCTTTGAATTAATTTTTGCAAATAATAACCTCAAGTTGGGGAGATGATGGTGCTATTAAAAGGTTGCCCATTTGGGTTGTATGAAGGATGGACCGAGTGGAGAGGAGGAAGGGAGTCATTTGTTCATGGATGCGTAAGGAAGGTCTGAGATCTCTGGTTTTGTTCCTCTACCTGCTGCTTCACTTCAAAAGGTTATCAAAGTTTTAAGCTCCGATGGCACGGCCCCCATGCTGTGTGAGGTTTGTAAGGGGAACAGGATTGTGCCCCTTGATAAATGTCTCCGGTCCTGTTCAACAGAGGGTTGCTGATGCTTTTGTAAGAGTAAGGTGTGTTTTTTTGTGTGTGTGTGTGTGTGTGTGTGTTTTTTTAATCAGTCTGTTCAAGCATGTGGAAAAGGAGCCAAATTGTTGTTTTTTTTCTTAAACCATTGTAATAAAAATAATCTCCTCCCCTGACTAATTAGGTTTTGCGTCCTTGTCATCTATGATATCATAATAAGCCGTTCAGTTCTCCAGCCAGTCTCTTGGGGAAAGAAATAGGACAGCTGAGATGTGAATAGTAAATATCCGAAAGACCTAAATGGTTAAGAGTGACGCTGCTTCTCTGTGCTTGCAAGCATTTGATTTTTCTTTTGGCTCCAGGAGAAGCAAACTCAGACATAGCTCTGTCTTTGCCTTTGCAGAATCCAACATCTCATCTTTTTTTTAAAGGGGGAAAATAGGAGTGAGAAAGCTTTTTGTTTTTTACCGAGCGTGGTGCGGAGTGGGGACAGCCTTATAGGGTAAAGAATGAGAAGAGGCGAGCTGAACTAACTGCTGTAACTTGAGAAAGCTGCGTTTTATTCTCTTTTTCCTAACATGATGAATGTTCTGTCTGCGGTAGTTAGTGCGGTGGGTGTGTGTGTCAGAGCAGGGCTGGAGCCATGGGCTGAGATCTTCATGGGCTGAGTAATTCCCCATCAGGGTGGCGGCATGCAAAGCTGTCAGTGCAAAATGAAGCTCCCCCAAACTCAAAAGGTTGCTTTGGACCACTCGAGCCTGGAAACATTTACTTCCCGCAGGTTCAGCCTGGTCCTTGCTATGACTTCTGCAATCACCGACTCTCTTCCAGGGCTCCTGAAGGTATTTGAGCTCAGGACACCAGCCTGCCGTCCCCTCCAAGGGCCACATGAGGCCAATTTGGCACTCAGGTTTTTTTCACTTGATATTCCTTGGGCCCTGCCAAGACTTCATGGCCTTTCAAAGCTTTGTTTTCCATCTTGGCTCATCAAACAGGTGCTTCTGAATAGGAAGCAAGGGAAATAACTGCATCGGTAATTGCAACTCCTTCACGATCCGTTACGTTAAAATGAAGTTTGATTTATGTTTTTTTTTAAAAAAATGCATACGGGTAAGTGGAAATAAGCTATACAAGATGAGATTAAGCGCTGTGTGCCGGTGGACGAAGCCCAGGGGCTGTCATTTTCCTGCTGCCTGCTGGGTCCTGCCACGCACAGCACGTACTGCGGCTTCTCCTGGTACTTGGAGAAGCCACGGTGAAGTGTTTCTGGCTAGCACAAAGAGATGGGTTGTTAGATTACCTTCAGCATAGCAGGATCTGCTCAGCTGTTGTGTGAAAACTCACCGCAAGTAATTAGAAGACGGTTTGGGAGAAACTTCCCTTATTTTTCCCTCCAGTTTCAGTCTCTGTTTCTATTTTTGTGTGAAAGATACAGGCCATGTATCAGATTTTGATGCATGCAATCCGTGGAAGCGCGGCGAAAATACTCGCAGTCACAAAGCACGATCTGGAAGTTGATACACAAATGTCACGTGTCAGAGGGATTTATCCAGTGGCACACAAACCTGAAGGAAAATATTGTGCTTTACAGGAACATATCATTAAAATGAAAACTAGCAGCATATCAGGAATCTGCCCGTGTAACCAAGACAACAAAGGGAGAAAGAAAAGGAAACACCAAGATAGAGATAGGGTAGGAAAAGAGTGAGTGAAAGGGAATGACAAGGCTGGCCCCAGCTATTTCACTGCCCTGGGCAAAATACATTTTGCAACCCTCTCTTATTCACACAAGCTACATGTGCGGACCAACAGGAAAGCTCTGAATAATAAAGCTGCTGTAGAAATACGCCCTACAAGTCTGCCAGCTTGTCCACAGCGCGGCGTGGCCCTGCGGAACGGTGATATAAACAGGAGAAAAATGCAGAGCTATGAAAAGGGAAAACAAAATGTCTCTGTCCGTGTCTTGTGGTGGAAACCACAGCCTGTGGATTGAAGGGCTGCTGGGTGCCGGTGTCCTCTTGGGGGTGGAGAAGGTGGCCCAGGAATAAATGGGTTGGGAAACGGACACATTGAGTTCTTTGCTCTCCTAAAAGCTTCTGGTCTGAACCTCCTTTTCCCTCCTGCAAAGGGAAGGAAGTACTTTGTTTGCTGTAAGGAGCGTCAGGGGAAATTAATGCACTAAATGTTGCGAGGGGCTCAGGAACAAAGCGTTAGGATCGCATCAAACAGCTCCAACAGGCAGATCAGATGAGATGGCAAACCAAGCTCCTGACCACTTGTGGGCATTGAAGGTGCTGCGGTGCTTTTTAATGAGAAATATTTCATCTTGCATGCTTTGGTCAGATGCCGTATCCGTAATTACCTGCTGTCCCGCGGTGTCCCCTGTGCCTCCGTGCTGTGCTGGTAAGCATTGCCCCAGCTTTAGGATGCTCCAGGGGGCTTGGTGGGCTTTGAAGGCAGAGTGAGCTCCTGCCTATGGTGGGAGGTGCTCGATCCTTATTCCCTTGAATTTTCAGTGGTTGCTTTCACGAGATATGAAGGTTTGTTTCGTCTCTCTGCAAACTGCAGCCCAGCCACCCACCAGGACCAGGAGCTATTCCTGGGTGTGCCCTTCTTACAAGCACTGTGCCGTGAAACATCTGGGTGCAGAAGCCCACTGGCTTTCTCCCCCTTTCTTCCCCTTCCTTCGTTCTTCACTCTGCCGGCAGGAGAAAACTGGAGGAGGACCCCCGGAGGTGCTCTGCACGCTTTTGTATTGTTTCAGCTCTTTTGTTCCTAACATGCCTGGCCAAATGGTGTTCCTCGTACCCGTCATTGCCAAGAGAATGTAGCAATATTCGGTAATCCTTGTACGTTTTCCCTAGATGTGTAACTTACAGGTCATTGCTTTTGTGCAGATAGTTTCCACGCTGAAAAAAAACCACAGCTTACCTGCAATTATTCTCTGTACGTGTGCCAGGTGTAAAGGGCAGTTTAACATTTACAAATGTCAGCTGGGGAACAGCTCTGGGAATTGCACCTTTATTCAAAACAAAGCTATTTGTCCGTTTTGAAATGCTTACTTGAAACTGGAGTAGTAATACTTCACATTTGTGTAAGAAAATTCACATTCCCCGTAAGAAATACTTTTTATTTATTAAATGCTTCATTCAAAGCCTTCTCTTTGCTAAATTCCCTTCCAGAGAAAGAAATTGGGCTTAAACAGCAGTCCTTTTATTTCCACTTTTCATAAAATCCCATCAGTTTGAGGGCATTTTAGATGTGGACTGCCATTTTGGGTAAAGGCTTTCTTTCACATTAGACAGTTCTTCCCACCTGTTATCACCGCTATTTAGTAGCAAAACTCCAATATCAACCAGTTTTGTGAACCACCCTCTGGATTACCCTGAACTTTTGAGATCCTGCTTTCTTTGGATCCAAAGCAAGACATCACAGGGAGAATTTCAGATCTGAGAGCTCAGATTGCTAATTCTAATTTTGGGCCCACATTTCAGTTGCGTTGGGGAAGGTTGGCTTGCTCAGATAAATAATTGGGATGGAAGCATTGTATGGCTTAGTCTTTGCTGTTTTTTGGCCGTGTAGCTGTGGCTACCTGGTCCCATCACCTGTCCAACAGTTCTTCAAGTTGTGTGCTGTTTACAACCTCTCTGCCTTGGAAGCTACAGGAGAAGTCAACCAGTTGCTGGAGGAAGATCCGTGTGGTATTGGATCCAAGATCCATGTGCTATTATTGGAAAGAGAGCCCTGAAGGACACCCAAGGCTGCAGCTTTATCATCACCACTGACTGCTCTTCCTGCAGTCATTGCCCAGCACAAGGTGGGATCCCTTTCAGCACAGGGTACGTCCTGGTGGCTTAAATCCTGGTGGGACTGGCAGGGAGTCAGATCCTTCCACAAAGCTGGGCTATCAGCAAATGCCCTGGGTGTGCAGCAGAGGAATAAGAAGGAGTTTTTCATGCAAAATACTTTGAGCAAGGCAAAATGGTGAAACAGATGGGCAGAGACCCACGGAGGTGATAGAGCTCTGACCAGGCAGGTGATATCACGGTGTACCCACACGGAGAGGGGAGGAATATCTCCTCTTTCTCCTCTGACACATTACTTCCTACCCAACGAGCTGGAGCTAATGAGACTGAGCCTTGGTTTGTCACACATAGTTTTGTGGGCTCCTGATAACTGCAGGAAGAGACAGAGATTCTCGCTGTTTCTCCAGGCGAGGGAGTTTCTGAATATGCACAAGACGAGAAACCCTGCCCTGCTTAGATGTTCCCTGGAGGATATTTTGCTGCTGACAGCTCTGTGCGAATGTCAGCAGGGAAACTCTGCTTCCTTCTCCTTCCCTCTGCTGCTTTGTAGGAGTCGGATTTTAATTTCTTATTTTTTTTTCTCCCCAACTGTTTGGCAAGTGGACTTGACTGCTCTGAAAACATGCTGTAGAGGCTCCGGCTCCCGCTGAGAAACTGGTTTCTGCGAGAGGGTCTTGTTCGCCCTGGCCTCTCCTCGCAGCTTCCTAAACCAGCAGGAGTCCGAGCTCTTCACTTGGTTGTGATGGAGCGATGCAGCTTCCCGTCTGTATTTGATGCCCGTGAAGGCTGCAGTTGTCGGTGTCTTACATTGATGTACAGTCACTTTTTTGAGAGGTCGTCGCCAGCTTTGGTGCCTGACGAGTAGTTCGGTTTGCAGCTGTGATGTGGGAGCCTTGGTGCGATCTCCTCTTGGTGTACGTGTTGGGTGGCGTTGGGAATCTCCGTGGACATGGGTCAGCGAAAAACATTCATACTGGGCTCGTGATGCTGGGTCTAGCGTGGCATAAATAATACTACAGCTAGTTTTGGGTTCCTCAGTCCAGTATTTATCAAAGGGAACTAATTCAGGGGAGGGTGGTGAGGATAGCCCAGAGCTGGAGAACCTGCCCTAGGGGGGAGATGATAAGAGAAGGGAGCTTCTTCAAGCAGGGGAAGAGAAACCTTGGGGTTTCTGCAAGCACTGGAGCAGGTTGCACAGGTGGGTTGTGCAATTTCCATCCTTGGAAGACTTCAAGACCTGAATGGACAAAACAACCTGGTCTGATTCACAGCTGACCCTGCTTTGACTTGGCTGAGAGACTTCCTGAGATCCCTTCCAGCCTGGATCACCCTGTGCTCCACCATCTGCTGCAAAATTCCAGGCTCTAAACCACATCCAAGTACCGGTATCCGGGCTCTGCTGCTGAACTGGTGTAGTTATCATTGGTTTTAAACATCCACTAATTGTTTGGTCACTGCAAGGGGGTGTTTGTTCTCATTTCCATTGCCTTGGCACTTCCAGCTACAACTTGTCGCCATAGGATGCTGCAGTGAGCTTATTGCTCCTGGCAGTGTTTAACTGCAGTAGGAAACCTCCCTAAAATGCTCTAAACCCTTATTGGGAACCTTCCTAGCTGTTCCCAACAAGAGTTTAGTGCATTTTTTTTTTTGACAGAGAGAAACGAGAGGCTTGATTCTCTGCCTGTTGACTATTCAGCGATCTATGTGCTTGCTTTTTTGGGGGTTTTAGTTTAAGTGCCTCACATTCAGAGATGGCATCCTGTGACCACCGAATGAGATTTCAAATGACCAACTAACCCTTCCAAGATGAAAACCGTGCTTCAAACTCCAGAGGTGCTCACCGGCTGCTGCCATGCATTCTCCACGCTGGGGCCGCACCACGCGTTTTCATTCCTCCCCCAGGAGAAACAGGGGGAGACGCACTGCAGCAGGGAAGGCAGCAGGCCGTACCGTCAGCTCTTCAAGGCCTTCCTTGAGGAAGCTGCAGCTCAAATTTGACAGCTTTCTACCCCTGAAGCGGCTGAGCTGGCTTCCCCCCACAGCATGAGGACGTGCACTGTGCAGGCAGGGGAACGTTTGCGACGACAGCAGGCGCAAAGGGACAGGTAACGACGGCGGGTCCTGCGGTAGATTACCTTGCCGAAATCCACAGGCCCAGGGGACAGTTTGCAGTGACATCGCTTGTCACCTGCCTCGTCCCAGCAGGCGATTCTCTGCTTGGTGATGCTGGCTCTGTGCGAGATGTGTTTTCGGGCTGCGATAACCTGAGGCGGCCGTGCTGTTGATGGAAACCATACGGAGGTGAGATATGAGGGGGAAAAAAACCATCTCTACGCCCTTGGTCTGTGTTCTTCTGTTTGTCTTCATCCCTCTGTTCCCTGAGGAGGGACATTAGGGGATCAGCTTTGGTCTTCACCTGCCACTCGTGCTCTCCAGGGTGACAAAGAGAGGCTGTTACCTCCCCTACTCATCTAATGCCCGGACGGATGCCCAGCCAAAATGGCTCTTGTCATTCCTTCCTCCTCTCTCTGTCCCTTTCCCTTTTGACGGGCATAATGACTTTTCAGGGAGCCCTTGAAGTGCCTTTTGCATCTGCCTTTGATTTGAATGCCTCCTGCCTGCTGACCCTTCTCACAGGAAGTCAGCTTAAGTGTGATTCTCCTAATTAGTTTTGCTTTAATTTAATCTTTTGAAATAATTTTATCAAAAAGAGGAAACCTTCTACCCACTCCCTCGTTTCGTGGGCTTGCTTTGATGCATGGTCTTTGGGTTTATTTCTCTACTTCCCGTGTCTCTAGATAGGACATCATTTGCATATTTGATTAAGCTCCATATGTTATCAGGGAGCCAGTTGAAAGAACAGCAAGTCCCTGATAAGGCGCCGCACATCCGTCTCTTCCTTCCACCATCCTCCACGCCATCCTCCTCTCCATCCCGCAGCTTTAGCCGTGGCCACCATCACCTCCGCAGTCTGTCGGCTTCGTCTTCTTCTCCTTTTGGCCATGTTGGCTGATCCCAGGTTCAGCTGCCAGTAGGTATTGGTGTAGACATCAACATTTGACAGCCCCCGTAATTAGGAAGGAAACAGAACGGGTGCAGAGGATGGGAGCTGAGTCCTGATGAAGATGCTAACCATGACCTCAACGTCTCGCTTCGGTTCCCCGTGCTCTCCAAAGCAATCTGCCTGCTTGCCCTCCTCAGGATCCCGTTGTTTCTATGGGGCATGTGTTGCACGAAGAACAGGGACCGGGAACAATAGTCATGGGAGAAGATCCGTGATTTTTCCCTGAAATTTCAAATGTATTTAAAACTGTGTCTCCATGCATGTATATATATACATATATATGTGTGTATGTATATATATATATTTGTGCATGAAAAAGATGAGTTTTTTTGGGCTTTGTTCTCTGGCTACTGCTTTGCGAAAACAATTTGGCTGACATAGTTTTCCCAGCCCACTTCTAGAAACACTTTTTTTTTTTTTTTGGAATAAGTTGTGGATGCCCTTGAGAAAACTTAAGGAAATGCTTAGTTTAGCTATAGCTCTCCTCCCTGCTGCTGATGTTCCAACTGGGGAGGATCTGCCCAGCCTGTCACCCATAACTGGGCATTTCTGGGGGTGATCGGGGAGCAAATTCCTGCCTTCGTGGTCCATGGGGCAGAGGTTGGCTCACATTGCACTCCTTGAGGCTGATCCCAGCAGGGTAATTTTGTCTTGGGAGGGTCACCAACCATGCATTGTGGACAGATTTGGATGCAGTGTTCAGGCTTGTTCCGCAGCTCTAACTGCAGGTCTTCCTGCTGTGCAAAACAACTCATAGAATCCCAGAATAGTTTGGGTTGAAAAGGATCTCAAAGCCCATCTCATTTCACCCCCCTGCCATGGCAGGGACACCTCCCAGCAGCCCAGGCTGCCCCCAGCCCCATCCAGCCTAGCCTTGGGCACTGCCAGGGATGGGGCAGCCACAGCTTCTCTTTATTATCCCCTTTTGGTTTCCAAAATCCAGAAAATACTTGGATAAGCTTCAAGGTTGTATTAGTAACAGCAAACAAAATGAGTGTAATTATCCATATCACTGGAGTTGAAGAAAGGACCACAGCTTGCATAAGGGGCCCTTCGGCTATTGAAAAAAGAGCCTTTTGCTCACTTGACACCTGAAGAGTAGGAACAAGAGGATTGATTTGTGATCCAGCTCCTAACTAAAAAGCAAAAAAAAAGCACTTTTGGCTTTAGCTAATTGAAAGAGCCTCTTCCCTGCATACAGCCAGGCCCACCGGAGCATGGCAGCCCATCGGCATCACCATGGTCATTGCCCTCTTCTGTCTTCCTGTTGTATGTCCACCACTTGTGAAAGCTGCTGCCTAACTCACTTTTAGCTCTACCTCGACTTGTGTGGTTCCTGGTGTAGACCAAAATCCTTTTACAAAGGAACGCTGTCAAATACACTGAAGGAAAGAAGCCCCCACAATATTGTTTCCAGTCTTGTGGTGTCTGTGAAGTCAACGAGAAGGAAAGTGGAGATAAAATCTCCCTGATCCTTTCCAACTTGATCTCTTCCCCTTTTTGCAAGGAAGATTATTATTATTTTTTTAATTTAACTACTTCGTCTTGCTATGCTGCATCATCTCTCTGTCATTTCGTCTTGGGGGCAGCCTGCCTTGAAAACAACCAAACTTGGATCGCTGCTTGTTGGACCCACGTGCTTGAAGCCTATGAGGGGGCTGTGCTGCTTTCTGTAGACCCCAACCCATGTGGTGTCTGTGGGGGTGAAGATACGTGTGTTCCCATGCAGGATTCAGGGATCTGTTCCTGCTCGGTCTGGCTCTCGTCTATTTTTTTTTTTCCCACCAAACCCTGTCCGTAGCCTTTCACCTCTCCTAAATGAAACCATACGGCAGAGCTGCGTCCCCCCCAGCCCTTTCTGAAATTAAAGAAAAGCTCTTTGCTGGCTGTGGGGCAGAGATTTGCGTTGAAGGCTAGACCAGGGCTGTTAATCAGTGCTGTGGCTCTAGCAAAGTCCCCGTGGGATGCTATGCCCAGGGTGAAAAGAAAACATCTTGCTGGCTGTGACAGCAGCAGTTAACGCCACAGATCTGACTATATCCTGGTAGTGTTAACGCTAGGTTAATGTCAATAATGACTTTTTCATGAACTTGCCTCTGTCATCGCTTGGTTTTCTGTGTACTGGCCAGTGTCACACCAGCTTTGACCCCAAGCAAGATCATTCGTCTCTTAAATTAAAAGGGGTTGAGTTGGGTAAGGTTTTCGACGTGAGAATTCAAGAGGAAATAGATATCCGTACTGGACTGGAGACTGTGGGACTGTGTTAGTGGAAGATCCCTTCCTTGCTACACACCCCGTGGAAGAACACTGCTGGTAGGAATTGTTCTTATATATCGACAGGACCGTGTCAAGTACGCCGCGTTGCCTCCAAGCTGGGATCAGCCTCGACGCGGTGACCGTGGAAGAATGTTGGAAATGAGCTGCACGCTCGTGGGCTCTGCTGGGAGGTGGGTTGGGACCCTGGAGGTGCCAAGAGAAGCAAAGTCGAGCGAGAAGCTGGGAGCCTCTTATCCGTGGGTTTCAGCTTCGGTTTCGCTCCATCGCGCCAGACATTTTCTGCTGATGATTCACGGGGCTGGGACACGTCGGGTAACAAAGCAGGAACTCCTAAGGGACCTCGGTGGGGTTTGGAAGCTTCCCCGGTGCTGCTTTTCTAGCTGGTGTGGTATGCTGGCAGAGGACTCCAGCACACTGTTTTATCCATGGCATCCTGGAAATGCAGACCGCTCTTTCTCCTGCCAGTCGTGCTGGTGTCTCACCCTGCTGGGACGCTTGTGGCTGTGGCCTGGGATCAGCTTTCCCTTTGCCTTCTCCTAACTTTTTCAATAAATTTCAGTGATGTCAGACAAAAGGTTATCGCCGAGACTGGCGGAGGCCTCATCATGTTAATTTTTCAGAACCTTTCCAATGAAATCTAATTAAACAGAGTAAGCGGCGCTACGCAAATCTCCCCGTGTTTCGCTGTGGCTGTTTAAGACCGGGTTTTTGGGGCTTTATTGCTTGTGATATCTGCTGGGGTGGAGGTGGTTTCGCACGCTGCGGGCACTTTGATCTTTTTCCCCACTGCTTCCGAGTTCCTGTTGGCTTCTCGTGGATTTCGCACGCGATCGATTTATCTCCTTGGGGTCTAAGGGAACGTATTGATGATGGAGCTAACCTGAGCGATAAGGAGATGTCATGCATGCTAATGCATTTTCTCTGCCCATTAGCCAGCATCTCTGTGTTGGGAAGCGATAGGGCGCTGGCATCACATCGGGTTCGAGCATTTGTCTGGCTCTTACGATGAAGATAACTCATTTTGCTGTTTTCTTACAATTTGAGAAAATTGAAAATCGTAATAATCAAAAAAGCTTGCACTAAATCAAAACTTGCTCAGTTTCCCTCCTCCTTTTCAGCCTAACTAGCCTAACAGACAAACCTGCAAAACTGGAAGTTTTATGGACTACAAAATGAGAGTTTGACCTCTCCACCTCCCCTTTTCTCCCTTTTCGTCTTTCTTTTATTTAATTAGCTCTCTTCTCAGATATTTCTACAGCGAGATGGAGAAGTCAAAATCTTTTGATGCTTTCAAGCCCTTTCTCCCCGTTGTGACAATGTAAATGAATTCCCCAAATCCCACCTAAATTCGGAATTTAGAGTCAACTCGCTAATCACAGAGAAAAAGAAAACGCTTCTGAATTTGTATCTGTTTTCCTTGCGTGTCTGTCTTAGCACGCAATACGTGGAGAGGTGCAAGGATCTTACAAGGCTGCCGCATTTAAGCTCTTAGCTGTACTTCTTCTGCAGGGTTAGCATTTCTGTCTGCTCAGAAGCTGGAGACTTGAACTCGCCTGGGAGCCCCGGTAGTGAAATAAATTACCATAATATAGCGGGAAAAGAAAAGATTTTAGGCTGGTGAATAGTACAGGGCTACCCTGGTGTATTACATCTGTTCATTTAGAGCTGTAATATTGCCTCAGCTTTGAGCTGCCTGACTGAGAAATCTTTATTTCGGGGGAAGGGGGCTGCTTGGGCTGAGGGAATGCAGGAAAACGTAACATGGAAATGCCAAAAGCCCCAACAGCATCCTGACACTAATTGTTAGTAATTAGAATAGCAAGCTAAAGCTGAGCGTTGGTTGTTAATTCATGGGTTTTTGAACCCGTCTTAGTTTATTTTAGGGGAGTCTGACTTCTGTATGTTTGGATTTTGGTGACTGGCAGTGCTGCAGTGGTGAGCGGGGGGGAGCAAGGGATGAAAAGACCCCTTGCAATTAGTATGCCGGTGCTCTGCCTTTAACAAAGCGTTGGCGTAAGGCTTCTATCTGCAGAGGCAGGCCCATTCACCAAGGTGTTGTGTGCCCTACACGGCTAACAGTTATTCCTTTTCAGCGTGAACCAGGGGGGTGTGTTAGGAGCATCTCAGCTCTGCCCCTCCTGCAAAGCTCCGAGCAGCCCCACGTTACGCTGAAGCAACAGCCAACGAGACCTGAAAAACCACAAACTCATCGCATTATCATCCGCGCGTGCTCAAGATACCGGCGTAGGTATTATTATTAATATTATCATTATTTCCCCCCTTGGGTTTTCACCCCGATCACGCTCTGCAGCCCCTGCCTGTCTCCCGAGCCGTGATGCAGCCCAGGCTGCTGCCGTGCTGCTCCCTTCCCTGTTAAGGAAATCTCCGGTGCTTTCCTCTTAGAGCTCACATTGACATTGTAATGGAAGCGCTGCCCTTCTCTGCGCCGCGCAAGGCTAGGAAAGATGATATCATTGGCACTAAATATACCCCAGCCAGCAGGCCCCTTGTCCGTGCCAGAGATGCTCTGGCAGGCTCCGACGTGACTTCTTTTCTATGTTTTGTCAATTCCGTCGGTGGCAGGTGATTTCATTAACCGCTCTTTAATTGCTGGAGAGGAGCTCAGCCGTTATTTGTTTGTTTTCTCTCTCCCGTGCTGGCGGCCTCCTTGGAGTTCCCTCCTCCAAGACGCACAGGTTGGCGTTGTCGCCCTGGTTCCAAACCTGCTGCTGCATCTTTATTTATTTATTTATTTATTTTAATCTATCCATTAATTTCCAGCTGGGTGGGACGGGGGCTGCGACGTTTGGAATTGGAGTTGAACTCCCAGAAAGTTCAGTTTCAGGATTTCAGCTCAGTCTTGTCACTTGTGCCAAGCTTTAAGGTGCCTTGGTGGGATTTGGGTGCTCTTCGGTGTGCCGTCATCTCCCTGGGTGGGCAGTCTTGGACTCATCTATCCGATCTCCATATTTCTCCTGTGGTTATTAAAAATAAAGGGTAAATGGGAAGAGGCTGTTTGGGAAAGGACTGAGGTCCTCAGACCCAGTCTGGCACGGGGATGTGGTGCCTTCAAGGTTTGCCCCATAACTGTTCAGTAGGGTAGTCCGTGCGTGTTCCTGGATCTTCCCCATCTCTCCTGCCTCTTATGGACAGCGTATGGCCTCATTTCCTCTGCTGCCCTCTAATCTGCCCCCTTTTTCCCAATAGCTATCTTGTCTACCCCTCCTTTGACTTTTCCCTTTAGGATATTTCAGTTTTCCCTTCTCCATCCAATTTGCTCTTTTCCCATAAGCAGCTTCCTTCAAGTCGAATGTCTTCCCCAGTCGAATGGCTCTGCTAGAGACTGTTACGGACCTGTTTTCATGGCAGTGGGCTGTTTATCTCACAAAACCTTGGCAATTCCTCCTGTGGATGGAGATACCCGCTCACCTTGCAGTCGGGGAGAGAAATCAAACCTCGTTGGATGCATCTCATCCTGCCGGAGACTGAAATTACCCTACCACACAGAGGAGCCGAGTCCTAAAAACGTCTCGTTCTCTCCATTAACAATGAGGGGAGCCGAGGACAACTTGTTCAGATGCAAACACCCCTTATCTTTCTCTTCTGTGTCTGTAAGTGACAGTAAGGGCGTTCCCCTGCTTTATCAGGGGGCTCGTGAACAATTAGCGGTCGCGAGGTGCTCCAGCATTATGGTAATAGGAGAGCTCGGAGCAGGGTTATCTCCTGCGTGATTTTCCTGCTGGAATTTCATTAGCATCCTCTCATGGGGCCGTTTCTCTGGGTCCTTTGCACTGTCCTGTTTTCTTCACTCTAATGCAGGTGACTTATCCCAACCCCTTCTATAAAGCCCAGATGTTCTCACCTGGCTGGGCCATGAACCTGGAGGTTGCAAAGAGCAAACAGAAGATGAGCTGCAACATCACCTCACGTGGCTTAGGAGGCAAGAGGGACTGCCAACACCCCTGGAACGTGTGCATGTTCCTAAATGATTGACTCCCTTTCATGTTTTTATGCCGCTAAAAGCTTAGGAAGAAACCAAACCCCCAAAAAACCTTGAGGTTTGTTGCAAAGGGAAAGGGAGCCTGCAGGATTTATGGCATCTGCAGCGACTGGGGGCACTGCCAGCAAATTCAGAGTTACGAGTGGATAAGCAGCCTGGTCTCTCGTTGGGATCGCACATCTGACAGCCGCAGCGGTCCCAGGGCTGGCTCTGATGTTGTTATCCTGGAGATTTCTGCCACGCCGTATGGGCAGGGCTCTCCATCACATCACCAGGCAGCAGCACCGCGTGATGCTTGGGGTGACAGGATGCGCTTTGGCACTACATTTTTGAACGCTCAACATGCTTCCAGGTGATGTGGAGAATCAGGTTAGTAACACGGGGCAGATTAAAGCAGGGAGGAAGTATTTAAGCATGCAAAGATGCAATCAAGGTGCTTTCAAAAGCGCTTAGGTGCGCGATTCCAGTTGCGGGAGGTCCTTGTATCCAGGAACTTGCCATCAGGAGGGCACACGAGTAACGGGAGCGGGCAGATGCCAAAAGGGGAAAGCGTGGCAAGGAGCAGGTTCCTTAGAAGGGTCTGAGCAAAGCAGAGCAGGTGGCTGATTCGAAAGGCCAGCTCGGATCGGGGGCGATACGGAGAACACGAGGGCACGAAGGGTAGTCCGAAAAAACTTGGTGTGACATAATGGCAGAGCAGGAACCCTTGATCTATTCCTGGCTCCGTTGCTGATTGCAGCATGACCTCAGGCAAAACGCTTCCCTCTCTGCACGCCTCCTACGCTCTTCTCTGCATAGCCCGTGAGTTCTGCAGGGAATGGACTGTCGCTTGCAACGAGCACGTCCTGCGCCGAGCGCCGTGGCGCTTTGATTTCAGCTCAAGGCCTCGCAGGCATCTGAGCCATCGCTTCCAAACCGGGTGTTGTTGGGGCTCAGGTGCCCGCAGGTGCAAAATTTCCACTTGCAAACCCTCAGTGCTCGTGCAGGCTCTTTCCACGATGCATGCGCTTGTGCGAGGTTTGTCGGCTGAGCTCTTTGAACACGCGACTTGGCGTAGACTCGCGTGCGTCTCTGATTTCCCTGCCGTGTGGTTCGCAGGAATTCTGCCTCGTGGCCTCCCTGCCCCCTCCCAACAGGTTGACCGTAAATTAGGGGCCGGCTGTGGGTATTGGATTTCGCTCCAGCTGCTGGGGCTGTGGCACATCTGTGGTCCTCCTGTGGTTAATGGCTTCACAAAAATGAAGCCATAAAGGTTATGATGGCTGTGTTTTAACCTCCTGGCCCTCGTTCTGTTCGTCGGGAGTGTTTCTCGGGAACAGTTAAAAACCCACCGCCTGCGTTTTAAACATCTCCCAGCGATGTGCTGTCTCTGAGCAGCTTTTATTAAGTGCTTTCATTTTGGAAATTTAGCAAAGCTGAAGCATCTTTTTTCCCTCTTTTTTAATTTTTTTTTTTTTTCTTTAAAGAGAGTCAATTCATCTTCCGTATAATAAACACCCATCTCGAAAACTTGCTCTAACATTAAATGTATACATTAGAAAATCAAGCTCGTTTCAGGCGTCTTCTCCCTGCCCTCCTATCCTGCTCAACACCAATTCCTTAAGTGTTTGCTGGCTTTAAAAGGGCCGTGAAGTCTTGGTTCTCCATCTAAGGTTGTGGTCATCTCTGCTGTGCCTTTTGGATGCTACTTAACGGACGGTTGGAGATTCTCCAGCTGTAGGCTTTGGCTGCCCAGCAGATGAAATCAATAACGTGTTTATCCTCCCAGCTCTGCTTACAGGTATGGAAGCGGTGCTGCCCCTGAGCTGCAGAGAGAGCAAAGCTCTTCAGGAAGTGGATTTACCTGGAAAGAGGTACTGAAAGTTTAAGAAAGTGGCTTGGATCACCTCCGAGCCAAGTTTCCCAGGCTTGTATAGGCAGAGGAGGTTAGAGCACTGCTTCTGTCGCTCCCTGGAGACAGCTGCCCATCTGTTTCCTATCTAAGTAACTCAAATGCTTAAGGAGAGAGTGATGAAATGCCCTGGAAGCGCAGACACACGGCAGGGGTATCCGACTCCATGTGAGACACCGCGGCACAAAGTCCGAATGTGCCTCGCAGTCAAGTGACCTGCACAAGCTGCAGGAGTTGTGGGGCAGGAGAGGGGTGTGAAGCTCAAAGTTTTTAGGATGACAACGGGATTATTCCTTTAATGAGTTGTCCTGCTGCACTTGGTCAGGGAGGTATTTTCCCTGACCCTTCTTCCACCCCGAATTGTTCTTTATTACTGGTCGTGCACAGCTCCATTCTTCTTCAAAATCTGCTGATAGTGCTTGACACGCCGAATTTTTGCAGCAGCAAGTAAAGCATGCTAGCCACCCACTCGGAGAAGATAAACAACGCCTCATTTATTTATTTAACTCCCTTGCTATTAATTGCACAGGATGACCCTTCACTTGTATATTGTGGAGCGTGTTGGCTTCCTCTCCACAAGTCTTCCAAGAGACGTGCTGCTTAAGCACGCTCGGCATAAATCCTGAGAGGGGCCCTGGGACAGTTTTTGAGGAACATGGGGTCTGGTGTTAGAGCTAATGAGCTTGTTAGGAGACGCATATTGGTATCCCTCGTGGCTCTAGCCTTTGCCGCTGTGTCCAGCCTGTCTGCAATTAAGAACAAGGTCTGTGACATTGTGCTTTATACTGATCTACAGCGAGACCAAAATGTCCCATTTTCACGGAATGTGGCAGAAACTCATGGTCTGTAGAACAGGAACAATTTTTTTCCTCTTTATGACTTGAATTCTTTAGAAGTCCCCAAAGGCTTACTTTCTAAAACTGTTTATTATCATCATTATTATTTTTTAACAGAGCTGCCTCTTATTTTTCTAGGTATTTAGGAATCAGAATAGTTTTAGCCCAGGTAGTTGTAGCTATAATCTTTACAAGGGTGTGCTAGGTAATTGGTATTGATGTATCGACAGGGTAAGAGGCAAAAGAAGAATATCCAGATGGTGCTGATGGATGGGAACACACGGATATGGGACCATGATTGTCCAAGCTAACACTTGCTCTGTATCTATGAGGTCAATATCAATACAAAGCGTAAATCCAAGATGCAAAGTAACTCTGCAAACGATTTCCTTTGCTCAAGATCAGTCAAATCAGAAAATTCAGGTACGGAACCGACCTCAAGAATTCTTCTGATTCCCCCTGTCCTAAAGAAAAGGCACTGTGGCTAAACCATGCAGCTGGGATGTTCAGGTTAATTTGGCCATCGTAGTGTCTCAGGGGAGAGCTCTGGACTCTGGTGGTCTCTGACTTCTGACTGATGGGTTTGCAGGTTTGGACTTTATTAACAAATGTCCAAAGCAGGTTTGACCTATCCACTAACTGGGAACGTGTTCTTCTTGGGGGTTGTCCAGCCAATGTCATGCAATTCATCTCAGCGACCCTATTCAGTTCAGTCCCGTTGACTCCCTGCAATCCATTAGTGTCACCTTGCTTCCCTGCCATTAACATCACCCAGGCTGCTCTTCCTTTTTGCGCTGGAAATTTTAAATGGATAGATATGTTAATTGGTATCATTACAACAAACGGTCCCAGTCACACCGCAATTCAAGCGAACATTTCAGGTTGCCATTTAAATGATGAGATTTTTTTAAAATTTTTTTTAATGCCACTGACAGCTACTTGTGTTTAATTCATTTTGATTTCGTTAGGAGGGGGAAGTTATCAGGATTGCATCATTAAAAATGCATGCTTGGGTTATTCATGCATGCTTCATACAGCCCTGCGTATGATCCATCATAATTCAACATTAGCCAATGGGGATAGCAAGTGGAAAGGGTCCGCTGAACATACACATAATTCAATTACATCCGTGACGTCACCTTGATTAGATTCTTAATGACGCCTCCGAGCCGTACCGTGGACAGGGCTGCGAAAAATGAGGCTTTCCACCGAGGCTGCCTGCGTTTGGGAATACAAGGTTTGTGTCCTTGCTCCAGATTTGCAGAAATTTGGGTCCAACATGAACAGGGAGGCTGCTTCGGGGCTGCTTAGCAGCTGTGAAGCCAGCTCAGATGTTCCTGCATGAACACCATGACTTTGATAGCGACTGTGCTGCCTGGGCTGTAGTAAAGAAATGAGACATTTTCTCTGATGTTGCTGGCGTTATTAAAGTACTAGAATAGTAGCTCCTGTGACAGAGGAACAAGGTGTTATTCTGGAATAAATGTAACCGGAATTATTATACTTATTCTGGAATAAGGTGTAGCTGCTCGGAGCGGAGCGCTAGTTGGTGTTGAGCCTCCTCTAGGTGATGGGTGATTGTGGAGCAGCGTGCAGCAATAATCCCTGCAGCTGGGAAGGGAAACAGATACAACTGGAGGTATGGCTATCTGTTCCTCTGCAGCAGAACCTTGCTAGGACTGTATTTGGTCTTATTTTGCACTTGTGGTCTTGATTATTCAAACTGGTGGAAGTGCCTCTTGCTTTCTTGGGGCTCACACCCCGCAGAGTCGGGCCGTGGGACCTGGGCTCCGTCGCCCACCAGCAAGCCCATCCCCAAGGTCACCATCCGAACAGTTCAGGTGTGTTAGCACCAACAATTCCACCTTCCTCCCCCCTCTCCTTCAATATAATCTTTAGTGAAATGAATCTCTCCTTCCCGGAGCCTGCCTGCAATATACATAATGAGAAAATCCTGTTCCTGGGGCCCCGACGGCGCAGGGCAGAGGTCAGGTAATGCAGCAGTGTCCATTATTTTGACAGCAGAGGTGGGCTTCCTCCCAGTGGAGGTTCCCAGTGCTCTGAGGACCATGGGATAATCCCTGACATCTGTCCACGCTGCTGTTCCCTCTCTGGATCCTCGAGGTCACGCAGAAATGAGAAGTGAGCAGGAAATGAGCAGAGGGAGCGCACAACGAGGTTGGCATTTCCTTGTCGGTGGGTCAGAAGACTTGTGTCAGCGGAGCTGGCCAGGTGAGGCACACGTTGGAAAGAGAAGAGCATTTTCTGAAAGCTCAGCAGGTTGTCAGCAGCATCTCCTGGAGAGCCAGCCTCGTCCCCAAGGGCACGACGAAGCCTTTGTAGGGCTGCAAGCCTCGCACAGCACCTCGCACGCTCGGCTGTGGTCGCCGTTGGGGTGTCCTGGCTCTGCTTCTCCTTCGGATTAGTCGAGTGGATCGGAGGTTGCTGAGGCAGAGTTTTCCTTGACGCTCCTTTCAAAAAAGAAATAAGAAGACTGCACCCCTCGCTGCCTCTCGCTTTAATGCGCGTGGTAATAACTTGCTCTCCACGAGTGCGTCCCGTGCACCCGGGTTCCTCAGCACTTTTTCAGCCCTCGTGAGTTACAAGCCAGCAGTGGATTACCTCCGTTTTTTTGGTGGTGTATCGCAGGCTCAGAGAACCCGAAAGGTCTCTTTGGAATCAGGACCGGGAGAAGAAATCATTCCGGCTTGCGACTTGGAGACCTCTGCTGTAAGCACAACGAGCATTCGAACTACCAATGCTATTGATTTTCAATTACTGCTCAAATGGAAGCGGTTGTAGCTTCGTGTCAACCCTCGGGAGGCTTTGCCCTGTCATTTCCAGCAAGGAGAGGGGGGAGAAATTCTCTCTCGCCCACGCTGACGTGGCTTGTGGTTGCGTGGCTGAAATTCGGTCCCGAGCAGGAATGGGAGAGCGGTCTGGCTTTCACCACAGCTTGTTAAAACACCCAAATCCCTCTCTGTGGAGATGGCAATTCTTAGATCTGCTGCTGGGGAGGATACGAGGGTGACAAAGGAAGCCTAGCTATAAATACGGAGCTATTGTGGCGGGGTAGGGAGTTATTGTTGGCGTGAGCACGGGGTATTTTGAAATGCTGCGAGGAGGCTTGTTTTAAGTGACAGCTGTGCTGAACCTGCTGGCGTGTCGGGGGTAGAGCTGGATGAGCTGCGAGAAGACAGATGAGAGGTTGGAAGCTGTGAAATCCACGTTATTCCCGATTTTCAGGTTGGTGGGTGTTTGCCAGCCACCCTCCGGGGCAGGTGGGTGGCCCCGTGTGGTTGTCCACGCGCACACGGGGCCTTTCGTGACACCGTGCACACACAAGGAGCTTTCAGGAACGCTTTCCTTGGTGGATCTCTCAGCTCTTTGCCGAAACAGCACCTCTGTTTTCCTGGCTGGAGATGCGGAGGAGTTAAAATGTTGGGATCGTGGCACTTTCCCTGCAGAAAGGAAATCCAAAGGTTTTACTTCCCAGCAGCCTGGCCGAGGGCTAGAAACGGTTCTGTGAGGTTTGGACTCATCACGGGCTTGGTCTGCCCTGAACCATGCCTCGGTTCACATCCCCTGCTCCCAAACCGCTGTCTGTCCTTGTTCCGTCAGCTTTCTGCCGCGTTGGTGTTATTTATAAACGGCCTGGCAGCAGGGCAGCTGGGGCCAGTGTTGGGTTACCATCAGCTGCTCCCTTCCCGGTTCCTCTTTTCTGCCTCGGAGGGTGCAGCAGGGCTGGATTTCAGCCTGGGGTGGGGTGGTGACCCTGAACCTTTGCTGCCCTGCCCAAGGGACACGGATCTTGTCCCCATCAGACAAGCCTGGAAGGAGCAAGAAGTAGCCAGGCCCTCAAGTGCTCTCTGTAGGATGCTCTCTGTAAGGAGTAAAGGTGATACCCTCCAGGGGAGTTCTGTACCTCTGCTCCTTTGCGTCTGCCTTAAGCCAAAAACGTTTGTTGTTGATAATATTAACAGCATGCATCATGTCTGGGTGTATCTTCGGGTGGCCGCCGTGTTGCCTTCTTGAAGGTCTAGCAGATCTTTCAGGCATGCTGCAAACGAATGCCAAGCATTCCTGGAAGTCAGGAGGAGAGGATCCCAGCCAAGTACAGATGGGGTCCTCGTGCTGAAGGTAAGCTGGGTTGCTGTGCACAGTTTTATCTCGTGTCTTCTCCCTGTGGGGGAGCGAGCAGTCCTACCTGCTTCTGTTCCATCCCTTATCAGCAACATCTGGAACGATCTCAGCTGTTCTGTCTCCTCCTCACAGCGCTGATGTGAGAGGACATCTCCCAGGGTTATTGACAGGAGGAAAAGTAGGAAATGAGCCAAGCATCAGCACAGGAATCCCCTCAACTCTTTCCTTGCCGGTCTGAATGCCAGCTCTGTGGTGTCCCAGCACAGGGACAACAGCAAAGGTGACCACAGTGCTCCCCTTTACACCCGTGCTTCCCTGACGTCGAGCAGCAATCCTTTATCCGGTGAGTGATCCTGGGCTTGTTGAGTACCTATTAGAAACAGCTCCCCGCAGTGGCTCTGCTTCAATCCCTTCTGCTCGTAGCTGGCTCTGCATCCTACCGGGAGGCCCTTGGCTTCCCAGAAGAGGCAGCTCCGAGTTCCTGCCCTTCCCTCCCTGCCCCTGGCAGCTCCTGGAGCTGTATCTCCCTCTGCCAGAGCAGCGTAACCGCTGTGAACTCCCCCCTCCCTCCACCGCGCTGGTGAAGTGCCCTTTGTAACACTCCAGGCTTTTGTTTTTTGCATGAGCCGAGTTGGGGTGAACTTGGCAAGCCTGCCAGAACATCATGAATAAGTTAGGAGGAAAGCTGTACGCCTTCCAGTGCTCGGAGCGCACGCGGGCGGAGAAAGCAGGTTTGGTGCTCAAAAAGCAATTTGAGTGCTCGTTTGGGTGGTGTTTTGCGCCCTTTTTATTTGCCATATTGGCTGAAATTTGGACCTTCCGCTTGGGTGCTGACCAGAGGAGTGTCCTGGTGTTTCTAAAGCCGAGGCTGGTGGCAGATGAGGGGCTTGAAAATCTCTCCAGCATCCCCTGGAAGCGTTTTGGTGCACCATCCTGATGGGCCAGCACCCGAGAGATGGCTTGCCTCAGCCCCAGGTTGTTCACGATGCGGTTTTGTGTCTCCTGAATGCTTCTGCCACCGTTGCCCAAGGCTCCTCCTGGAGTCTCTGACTCTCCTGCTATTAGAGAGGCATCTTTAAAAGCCAGAGGGGATGGTGCAGCCATCTCATCTCGCTGCCGAGCAGCCCAGCCCGCATGGCCCTGGAGCTATTTTGGCGTCTTAAGAGAAGCGATTTTCCTGGGATGTGCAAGATCTGCAAGGTCAAGCTGAAATCTCGCTCTGTGCTCTCCCTAAAATCATCACCGCAAAGTAATTGCGCAAACAAGGAGCCACCTTTCTCTTCTGGGCCCATCTCTGCCCTCGTCCTACCTGTACGCTGGTGCTTTTTGATTCCTGAGCACCGAGCCTTCTCGATCTCCGCATTGATGGACGGCCACGTTCCCCCCCTGTTCTCAGCTTTTGTTGTGTCAGTGGGATCTTGTTCACCACCTTTGTGGTTTATTCCCTCTCCTGACTCTTTCTGCAGAGCCCCTTGTCGTCAGGATTTCACTCGTGCCACCCTGGAGGGTCACTGCCAGCCACCTCTCCGCAGTCGTTTCTGCCCAGTTGGTGCTTCGCAATGAAAACCAAACCCGCTGTCTGCTTCGTTTCCAGTGCTCCTCATTTCTTCCTTGGCTTCGCTTCAAATCAGAGCAGGTCAGGGAAAAAGGTACATCAACGTGCTCCCCAAAACGTGCCCTGCACCGCATCAGTAGGACTTTTCTGACCCACCTTTCCTAGCTGCCACCTTAGGACTTGTTTGAAGGGCTGGAGAGCTGAGCTCTGCCATGCTGCAAAGTGCTGGAGCAGTGGAAGGGACACTTTGGTCAAATCCAAGCCCCTGATATTGCCGGTACCACACTCAGTGATTCTGTTTGCAAGCTTTGCAGGCTCCATCCTCACCTAAATTTGCTTTTTCTGGTTGCCCAGACCTCGGGTTTCTCACTGCTGGTGAGACAGGCGGGCTGGTGGTCCCACTGGTGCATGGGAGGCACCGGGGCTGAGCTAACCCAAGACATCAACACCAGAGCTGAACAAAGGATATCCCTGAGAAATGTGCCTCCTCCAGCACCTTGTGTCCTCTCTGGGACACGCAGATGACATCCTAGAAGTTGGACCAAAGGGACGGAGCTGCATGGGGCGAGCAGGTGAGGGCAGGCACGCACGAGGACCACGTTGCATCCATGCGTGCAGAGCTGGTGCATCCCCGAGCACCACAAGCTTCACTTTCCAAAGTGTCTGGGGGCTTTTTAACCAGGGCGAGCCACCAAATGATAACCCCAAAACCCGGAGACTGACTGCAGTGGAAGTGTCTCCAGCCTTGCAGCATTCAAACCCTGCCTCTCTTCCGGCCGCTTCGGAAAGAGCAGCGCAAGCAGGCACGAAGCACGTCCAGCCTACAAATGCCTCCGCCAAAAATATTTGATGGAGACATATGCTCACCTCACACACATGCACAAAGCAGACAGATCTGATGAAGGCATTTGTTAGCAGAGACGCCGCAAAACGTGCTCCTGCTGCTGCCTCCTCTGATTTCGTTCTGAAGGTGATTTTTTTTTCCATTTTCCCTTTTTTTTTCCTTTTTTTTTTTTTTTTTCCTTTTCCCCCAAGTGCGTTTCCGCTGGCTGCTTCGCATCTCGCGCCGCGTTCTGGAGGAGCTGACTCAGCAGTTCAGCGCCCATTCCTCTGCTCGGAGGAATTTCTGCACTGGTTTTGTTTATTATTTTGAGCACAGCCAGTTCTTCTCTGCTATGAATTGGCAGGCAGGAAATGTTACTTGGCCTTTTTGGCCGGCTGGGTCCGTTTCTGGGACCTGGCCGTCGAGGAGGAGAAGCTCGTAGGAAACTTGTGCTCGAGTGATTAGCAAACAGAATATTATTCCAGAGCAATTGCATCTCTCGATAGTCGAGGTGTCAAATACTTTGAGTAATGAGCGTGTTTTAAATATAGTTGATAACTTTCTTCTCAGGCACACACCGCCTACTGGAGCTGCTCCGTGGAATACACCCGCGGTGGGGCTGGGTGCATAAGCGATGGAGCTGTGTAATTACACCTACGGAGGAAGAGATTTGTCTGTGTTTATTTCTATACGTTTGCATATTTAAAGAAAGGGTATGGCACAGATGGAACCTCTTTCGGGTCACGTTTTCCTAACGATCCGAGTTTAATTACGCCGCGGCCGTTTTGGTGTTATTTTCTCTTGGTTTATTTCGGCTCCATCTAATATTGTTTTCCCAGCAGAAGGTTCGTGGCACTGACGAGCACGCCATAAACCGGGTGGAGTGAATAAACCCGTCTCCGGTTACGGTGGTCGTAAGGGTGCAAGGAGCAGGAAAACAGCCTTGTCACTGCTGTTAGGGTCGTAGGAATTAATGGCAGTTGGGTAACGAAAGATCCGGCCGTGGGGTTTGTATCGAAGAGGCTTTGATGAGGGGTTACATCCCTGGTAAGTGCAGGACCCTTTTTAGAAGGTGTGAGATCCCTGTTTTTCCTGAACACCACCTCCACCAGCTCTGCCAGCGCCTGTAGCTTGGATTTGTAAGATCCTACCATCTCTTCCCCTCCTCGTTATTGTTGTGTTGCGGTGTGATGTGTCCACGGAGATTTCCCCGAGCTTATTGCCTGGGTCTGGGATGCAGCGGAGGGAAAATCAATCCGCGCTTACCCTGCTCCTCAGGCCATAAAAACTCAGCTCTGATTGCTCGTGGAGACAGGAGACAGGCCTTGGATGGACTTAATATCACCGAAGTCTTACCCTAAACTTGAGGATGAGACCGCTGCTTCCCTTTTATTTATTTAGACTCTTGTTTGAAGAAAACCTGATGGGCCTCGGAGGGCTGGAGCTGAGCGGCTGCGGAGAAGGAGCGAAGGCAAAGCACTGGCGATCTGCTCAGTGTGGGGAAATTGGGGAAATTCAGGAAATTTCAGGAAAAGGCTTCGAAAATACCTCCAGGGATGGAGCCTGTGCATGGGGAGAGGGATGAGCTGGTGGAGGAGGTGATGGCTGTGCCAAGGATTAGCCGGAGAGGGCAGGTAATCCCAAACCAACGGGTGGGCTTGCCTGAACCCAGGGGATGGAGAACCCTTCTCAAGCGAGCGGTTTAGCTGCCGAGGTGCCAATATTTTCACAGCAGAGCTGTTTGTTTTGGACGCGTGTCCGGGCTGCCTGCAAGAGTTGTGTTTGTTTTAACTCCACGGGTAACATCCTGGGCCTGCAGAAGCCGGTGCTGGAGCGAACAGCACCGGGGGCTTCTGCCCACGCTGGTGGAGAGGTGCTCAGCAGATCGTGGTGCTGAGGTAATGCATCTTTTTTTGGGAGAGTGTTGGTGGGAGGAGGGGAATGGAAATTTCTTTCTCACCTGCTTCCATCGAGCTTTTCTGCGCCGCTGCTCACATCTCAGTTATCTCCGCTGCATTTTTTTGTTTTTTTTTCCCCCTTCGAACTCCTCCCCACCAACTGTGCCAGCTCCCGAGGAAATAAAGCGTGGCCTGACACATTTCTGTCCGCGGCTCTCCTCCTGCATGGCTGGGCTTCTCTCACCTACCTGCTGGGCAGAGCAGGCGTGGAAACAGCTTTCCTTGCTTGCTTTGCTTCCTTTGCTTGCTTTGCTTCCCGCGCTTGTGCAGCGCGACCCCACGCCGAGCCCTCCCGGGTGGCACGTTGGGGCAAGCCAGAGGAGCTCCTACTCCTTCAGGCAGGATGACGAGGAGGAGGAGGAGGAGGGGAACAGCACCCTTGAGGCGGTGTTTCAGGGGATGCTGCCTGCATTTGCTGCTTGGATGATGTTTTCAGCAGCCGGGCACTTTGAGGGTAGGTGTTTCTGCAGGTCAGGGTCGGGATGGATCTGGGGAAGCTCAGCTTGTGCTACCCCATGACTGAGCTCTCAGCCACGCTTGGTCTTTCTTTGTCTCATCACCCTTTGGACAACAGCAGCATCTTCCTGACTGTCTCACATATGGCTGCTTTTATTTCCTCTTCATACAAACCATACCTTAACACGCAGCCTTAAGAGACTTTTAGCATCCAAAGAACCTCCCAGACCTGTCCTGGATGCCTTTGTGGTGCCAAGCAGAGGAGAAGCGACGCAGCAGGAGCTCCTGATGATCCCGCAGGGGAAGCCCTTGGGTGCCAGCCCTCCCTCTCTCCACATCCCATTGTTTGAAAGCCGACTGCGAGCAGTGAGCGAGCCGCCGTGGCTGGCAGCGCTGTGCAAACGCGCTGCTGTTTTACATTGATAATTCATCCCGAGATCAGCATTTAGAATTAATTCAATTAAAGGGGCCTCATCATTCATTTATGAGGAAGGGGGAGGCTTATAAAGAGCTGTAGGAGGGGGACGTCTCCACGCGTGCTGTGCTAGGGAAGGGATTCATTTCTAGCTGGGTATGGGGCTTGTGGCGTCTGCTGGCCTGTGGTGGGGACCTGGACATCCCTTGGGGTGCTGAGGATGTTAGATTTGGGTGCTGGTTCGTCAATAGCTCAAACACTGAGCACTGCTTCTACCTCTAGATGTGGTGTTTCTGGATCAACCCCAAGCCGTACTGTTAGGGCAGGGCTGTGCAGGGGTCTTTCATTTTGTCCATCCCCGAAATCACCAGCTGAGCCCTGCTCCTCACTCGTGTACACACTTGGGTGACAACCCCAGTATTACTCTGCCTTTCCAGCTAGCTGAGTGATCCAAGAAGTGCTGCTCTATGGCTTACAGGACCATGTTTTGCTCCTCCTGAACTTTATCGCCCTGTCACTGTCCACCTGGCTTTGTGAAGGTATGGTGATTGCTCTGTTCGGCTGGACCGGACAGCTTGGGACACACATCAGGTGAAGGAAGGGATCTGGTCACACTCTGCACTCAAAGCCCTACATCACAGCAACCATCAAAGGAAGACCTCTTTGCTCTTTCTACTTTGAGTCTGTACAATCAGCTGTTCCCACCACCAAAGAGCTTTTCCACCTGGGGGTTTGGGCTCGTACCACTTGATAGCTTTTGAGCTTTCCAAACACATAGCAAGGATTTTCGGCTCACGATCTTTCTCCTGGGGTGAGCTGGCTAGGTCTGGAACTGCTTTATTTTTGTGTTTGGGTCAGATTAAATTGTCTGGGCCTTGGGAAACTTGCCTGGCTGTGCTAGGGTGAGCCTTGAACCCCGGTGCCCTCGCGATCGGGGCAAACGTGCTTGGGAAATCAAAGTCCACCGAATGTCAACAGACGGCTCGTATTACCTCGTGGGAAAAGCTGCCCAGGAAAGGGATTTCTGGATGATTCTGTCTCAAATGCCTTTCACCCTCCTTTCACAACAGCTTTACCTTTCACCTTCCAAGGGCTTGAAGCACCTTGCTGAGCCCAGGTCAGGGCGGCTGCTGCCGGCATCCCAAATTTCCTATAACCACCTCGCCAGGGAGCTGCTCCTGGTCTCGGTCCTTTCCCTTCCTTATATCTGGGTAGAAACATATTTTGACAGGCCAGTGATGCAGAAAATAACTTGCTGCTCTCCAACTGTTGCATCCCTTGACCCCAATTAGAATGTGGCGCATGTAGAAGTGGCAGCCGCCGGCTTTCTCCCCGCTCCCCATCCCCCTGACCAAAATTCCCATTACAGAGATGACACCTGAGTACTTCACCAGAAAGGAGGGTGGAAATCAGCAGTGACCAGAGGACCAGGGTGGATCTGCAGTCAGGCTCATCTGGTGTTTTTCTGTCCTTCCTTTCAGGAGAAGGTGCAGGAGAATTCCAGCCTGTGGGAGTATTTCCCCTTGACCCGTTGTATAGGGTTGGCTTAGGCCTTGCACCATGAAGCTGTATGCCCCTTGCAGATCTCCAGTTTGGTCCTGGAACATTTCTTAGCAAGATTTAGAAGCTGAAGCTGTGAGGGAGCCCATGGGCTGTGAGCGAAGCAGCGTGTGGGATGCTTTTATGGGGTTCAGGTCCACCCAAGGCTGCGTTCCTCCGTTCCCCCACATTCCTGCCTTTCTCACAGAGGACCCATCGGTAGCTCCCCTCCCTGGGGATGCCTGGTCTTCTGTTAGCTCACAAGCATGGTGTGACAGCTCATGGCATCTCCCAGGACTAGAGAGCAGAAAATGGGACTAGCCTTGTGCCTGAGACGGATCCAGATCTGCTTCCCACTGCTTTGGATGCCGAGCTGTCGGTGCAGCATGTCGGGTGAGTTTCAAATCCCAGCTCCCTGTGCTTCTGATGCTTACATCAGGTTATCTGTGTGTGACTCAGTGGGACAGGAGCACAGGGCTCCAGACTGGAACTCACTTTGTCCTTTCCCACCGCTGCTGTAATTCAAGTGGAAAGCTCAGAAGATGGTAAAACCTTCGGGCACGTTAAAGATGCCAGGCCTTTAAGCGCATCTGAATGAACCCAGAGCTCATTTTGAACTTTGCAAAAAAGGCAGGCTTGCTGTGATCTTATTGCCTGTTGTAGAGTATCATTCTTCTTGAAAGTGACTGTGCCGTGGTGCTGTTCTCCACACGCATTTCTAAGTCCTTAATGTCGAGGGGGCTGTTGCATAGAGATCAGTGAGAAAGGCATCAAAACTCCTCCTCGATAAAACCCCACATCCAGCAATTAATTAGCATGAGGAAAGGTGATGGAGGCATTCGGTAGGGCGCTTCTCTCTTCCTTTGTTGCCCTGGGACTACGTCACTTGATTTATTTTCTTGGGGTTAACTCAGGATAAGTACAGGGAAAGGGAGCTGGGCATACAGAGATCCATAAATGTGCCTCGCCTTGATGGGGGTGTCCCTTATTGCTTCAGGGGTTGAAGGTGGAATGTCCTCTTGCCTTCAGATGACCCAGCTCCCTCAAAGGTCATTGCATGCAGCACTGCAGTGACTTTTCTTGGTCCCGACGAAGCTGAGTTTCTAAGGTTGGTCATCCTGACTTTGTGCAGGGTAGGGTACCAGGACAGTGCTTCATCCAAGCCTTGGCGTTGGCCATCCTGCTCAAGAACTTGCTGGGAGTTGAGTGTAGTTTCAGGAGTCCTCTAGCGCCATGGGAGAGGAGATCCCACGGGAAACTCAGCGAAGAAAATGCATCTATCACCAGAAAGCTGTCAAATCACATACCGTGTTGGGACGAGTGGCAGCTAAAGATCTGCTTAATAATTTGTGCCACAAGAGAGTAAAAAACTAACGTGGTAGGACAGAGTAGAGCCCTCTGAGCAGATTGGTCATCTCCTTCGTTTCCTTCTGCACTCTACGTTGGGAGGCTATGGCCACCTGAAGAAGGATGCTGGCGTGAAGAAGGTTCAGCCACATCCCCAACCTTTGTATTTTATTTTTCCTTTTGAGTCTTCCCCGGAGATGGTGACCTGAAACAGAGAGAGGAAAGCTGTTCTTGCAAACAGAGCTGTCAACAAAACTGCGCCTCTGCTCGCTGTTCTGGAGGGCTTGGATCAAGGTGAAAAATTGTGGCAGTGTTTATTTTAAAGAATATAATATTTAATATATATAAATATATATATATATATATATATATATATATATATATATTTGGCTGATAGTAATCAGGGATTTTTTCCCCCTGAAATAAGAAAATAACCGCCCAATCTTCAGCTTCATTTTAACATGAAAAATGTTGGTTGCTTGACAATTGTTTGGAAAAAAAAAAAAAAAAAAAGAATTTTTGGTTGTAAAAAAAAAAAAATAATAAAAATTTTGATTAAAAAGGAGGGGATATACAAAGTCAAAGTTTTCTGGCTGGAAAGAGTGATTTATTATCCGGCTATCTTTGCAAATGACAAAATAACTAATTAGATACAATTCATCATCAGAACTTGAAGCTGCCACTGGAATAAGTTAGAAGATTTTTATGAACAATTCCTAGTCTCAAATCCTGATCTAAATGTAGCAGAGCGTGTACGGAGAGTTAGTCAAATGCACCGAGACACTGGGAAGGGCTTAATAAGATTCTGAAATTCTGCCCCCCATAGAGTTTTTTTTCTAATGAAGGATCTGAAAAGGGCATTTTAGAGCGGTGTTTTATATGGCAGCAGTCTTTTCTCATAAAACATCGGCTAGTATAATTATTTTTATGCAGATCCCGAGGCACACAGAGATTAAATGACTTTCTCAAGGTCAGACGGCAAGGCAGAGGCAGAACCGGTGAATGAATGAGTCCTGATTCGGGGGTTGTGGCTTCCACGAGTGCTCCTCACTTCTTCCATCACCAAAGCTAGATGCAGCCAGTCTTCGTGTTCCTGATGTCCCAGCATCTGTTGTTTCTCCATGAGGGATGCAGCCCTAGGAGAAGGTGACGTGCTCCCAACCATACGTGGTTGATCCTTGAGATGAGCATGAAGCTAGTGATGAGTGCATTGTCCTTGCTGGGTCAACTCCCAGTTGTGATGAACTCTTTCTAACTGGCTTTGTAGTCACTTGGTATGCTGGGAGAAAGTTGTGCGAAGGGGTCAGGTGGAGGCATTCCTGCATGGTTTTCCACTGATAAAGGCTCAGGCTTAATTTGAAATGCCCACTGGATGATACACATTGTCTTCCTGGGGTGACGAGGGATAACCTGGAAATTAGTTAGCCTTTTCGCCTTAAGCGTTACAGCATTTCCACCATAAGAGCTTATGTATGTAATGGTGAACTTTGCATTTCTCCTGCTTCTGGCCAGTCCTAGGGAAGGGATTTGCATTCTAGTGATCTTGCAAATCTTTCTGACCAGCCTTGTTCGGCCTCACCACATCCCAGGGGACTTACGAACTGAAGCAGTTGCACGCTTGTTAGGTGAAGTCGGGTAAGTCAACTGCATTCCTCTCCGGGCTTTGTTTGTGCCTCCTGATATCCCTCCCTGAATTATGAGCTACGGAAAAGAATTATTGCTAAGAGGTTGTAGCTTGTTTAGTCTCCTGGTCGTTGCAGGTTTGCTTCCAAATATGTTTTGTTCCATTTTAAGTGGCTCAAGCCCAGGGCCTCCCGACAATTCCCCTGGGCCCCTCTCCTGCAGTCTGATAGATCTCGCTGTCAGGAAGTTATTCCTCATGCTCAGGCTACTTCTTATCAGTCTGTCACTTTTTCAACTCATTGGGCTAATAGTTTTCCCATTATAAGAGCTGTCTCTCCATGTCCTTTCGCCCCCTTCTCCCCAAGGAAACCTTTTTCTTCTTGCAGTAAAAGACACTCAGGCTGTGTGACTTTACAGGTCTTTCTCTCCCCTCCTCCTGTAACTTCTTGGAGTCTGAGGGATTCTAGATCTGACCTGTGATGAACCCTGGCAGAGGGTAGAAAAGAATAGATTTGATAGAATAAGCAACGAAGACGTCCGTGTTCATAAATCCCATGGGTTTGGACGTTCTCATAAATTTCAGAATTGTATCTGAGGAGGGGTGAAACGGGGTCTTTTCTGTCCTGGATGCACACGGCTTCTGCTCAAGGCTCAGAAAAGCAGCTGTCCTCCCGTCTAGGCTGCAGATGTGCACAGATGATGTGTGGAATTGTGCCCCACGTGCATCCACATTTGGCATCGTCATCGCTGTCCTGCATTCCCGGTCTCCTCTCCGGAGAGCACCTCCCCAGCCAAGCAGCTGGGCTGGAGAGGAGGACATGGGGCTCGCTGCTGATTAAGCAGTAATGAAATTAATAGCCTCTTAGCGTTCTTGTATTAACAACAACGTCAGCGTGTCAGTATGTATTTACAATACAACTTACACAAATGCCGTTTTGGTACAGGGAGCACTTCATATTTGCAATTCTCGGCCGCAGAAATAAAATCAATCAGCCAAACAGAAACACACCCAGGAGATAGCAGCATCGATAGCACCGGGCCAGGCTTTTTGAGATCCATGCGGGATGCAGATGGGCAGAGAGGGGCCCTCATTCCTGCACTGAGATGCTCTCAGGTCTCTGCACAAGACCACCATGAATCCAGCTGAATGAAGGCTCGGTTACCCAGGCAGCAATGGAAGGGCTTTTGGAAAGGGATCAAAACTGCCCAGTCATCTCCTCTGCAGTTTGGAGCAAGCACCAAATCGGTGTGCTTCCCAGGGCTTGGCACAGTTTGGTTTAAAATATCTGAAATCACATCATTTTGCCTTGAAGAGTCTTCTTCCTGCACTGAAAGAGGATTCTTTATGCTTCATGCCTAACATCCTAAATCCTGGGCATCCGAAGGCCCTTTTCCTACCAGTAGCATTGGTAGCGAGCGCAGCTAGCCTCGATGTTTTAAAGTCTTGGATGAGTAGCTGGATTAGGTCTTGGCATCCCTAATTGGGCATCTGCAAGGAGGATCTATCTGGGACATTATGGCCCAAGTTCATAGGAGTGTGAAGACATCCAACTACTTAAGAAGCCAAAATCCCATTAATTTAAGGCAGCTTTAATGCTCTGAAAGGTTCTGAGAACCTTACCGCGGGACGCAGCTCCCACTGAAGGCAGTGCAAAAAATCCTGCGAATTTCCCTGAGAGCTGTACAGATCCCGAATGGGATTTCTATCCTGTGTTTTTCTGTAATGAGAAGAGAACTGGACTCTTGAAAGGGCCATATTGATCCCTCCTGGGTCTGGACACCCCGCTATGCAACAGCATGGGGATGTTATTTACTGCTGCTCACCCCGTTTTCGCCCACAAGATGCTAAACCTCGATGTGCAGGCCAGGTATGTCAGGATCCGTGAGTATTTGTCCAAGTGTGTAAGACCCATTCATGTGGGTCTCTGTGTCAGTAGAGAATATGCCGGCATTTGAAAGCATCTTGTAGTGGTTTCAGATGTAACAGCAGCCACGGCAAAATCACATTTGTCTATTAAAAAGACAAAAACACACAGGGAAATGAAAGAATCCCAGCACTCGAAGGATTAAATGCTGCATTGACTGCCTACAGCATCAAGGGCCCTTTGAAGGTCTGGATGCGATAGAAATACATGTGCTCATCTGACACGCAGCAGGCATTGAAGTCAATAGAATTACATGAGGGATAGATTTGAATTTGGCCCCTTGCTCCCGACTTTTGCTGTCACGTTACGATTTCAAGGCAAAGCATTCGCAAGCGCATACGGAGCAGGGAAATGTAAGCCTTGTGTAAACTAATACAGGTGTCGGAGCTCCTGCAAGCTCTCGAGTCCTAGCAGAAGAACTGATGAGCAGGAGTGGTTGCGGGGAGAAATCTTAAAGGGTTCAAATCAACCAGAAGTGTCAGTCAAGGAGCCCGACAATGCCGGGGAATCAATGCCGAATTCTCCAAAGAAGAGCGTGCAGGGAAAATGATACCATTTGTTTGCAATTCTAATACAATGAATCAACAGATCGCTTGCAAAATGCTCCTAATGAAAATGCGCATAATAGATGTGCAGAACCAAGAGGGAGAGAGACGAGGTAGCCGTGGTAGTGAGGAGACGGGGATCCGGATTTAGGCTTTGCTGTAGAAACGTGAAAGTGCCCTGGCGTAGCCAGGACGGGTCTGACGTCCGTGGAGCCCTGGGATAGCTTGGAAGTGAAATATATGTAAATTTTTGCCAAGGAAGTAGAGGTTTTAATAAAGAAGCAGTTGTTATGGATGGGTCAACTGTTCTCTGAAAATTACAAGCACGGGGGCATAGTATTCGCACTGAATAGATTAAAAATGATCTGAAAAACTGAGGAAGGTCTCCAAATACACAGCGCCAGCATCATTCCTCTCTGTTCTTTTCCTGATGAGAAATCCAGCTGTTTTTACAGTGTTCTTTTTCTTTTTTTTTTTTTTTTTTTTAATTATTTTTATTCTTCATTTTTGTGGGTGGAGAAGGAATTCTTTCTGTGGAAAGTGGACAGGAATCAATCGTTCATTGTGTTTTCCAATGCAAGAACTACCGAGTTTCTCAAGGAACTCGCAGATGTCAGGTTCAAACCGGCGATTTGTCCTGGGGAAAAAATGGGAAAAAAAAAAAAAAAGGCATCTCTCCATTGACAAAAAAAGCTAGTTGACTGATAAAACTTTCTGCTGTGGGATATATTCAGGGTTCAAAAAACCAACCAGACAAATTTGTAGCAGATAAATCAATGGGGGTCCATCAACTGTGAAGTTTTCACGTTTGGCGTGGGACATCCAAGAGCCTTAAACTCTTGGAAGGAGTGTTCTGGGCACATGTTGCTGTACGCTTTTCCTGTTCTTCTACTCCTTCCTTGCCGTTGCCAGAGACAGCTGTTTGCTAGCTGGATCTTTGGACCCAGTAAGACCATTCTTACTGCTTTAACATCCAGGGTGCTGTTCTCCCTCCTTGTGTAGAGGTTTCTTAAGTAGACAGCTTGCAACTTCTGCTTGGATGCAGTGGGACTCCCCATGGAGAATGACTTTGTCTTGTCATCTGTCAGGTTTAGGGTGTATCAGAGCATGCTCTGAGCAATGAGAAAGGGGATGCTACATTTCTGAAAAGTTAATCACTTTTTTAAAAGGTTATTTTTAAAATAAAGTTTAGATCTGTGCCAACATTGATGGAAGTTACTGGGTTATTGGCCCCTCAGAGGGCTTTGGTCAAGAACTGGATGAGGCTGAATCTCATTTTTCCTGTCCCAAAAGGGGGATGGGGGCAGCTTGTCTTAGGCTATTGGATGGAAAGGAGACAAATTGTGACCTCTGGGTAAAATAGCAGGTTTTATTTATTTCCACCAATACCAAGGTGAAGCAAAATCTAGGGCCTCTTCTAAGTCAGAACAAAGAAATTAGGGCACCACAGGAGAACAGGTGATGTAGAATGACCTGTTGGGAATCTGAATAACATTTGTGAGCTGGAGGAACCCAAGGATTACCGGTGCTTTGTGTTCTTTTTGGGAAAAGTGCTGCGGAGGAGGAACGAGCTGGTTCTGAGCACCAAGGCTGTTGGTGATCTGCCTTCTTCTGGTGTCCCATCCATCTAGGCCATGGTGGATGTTGCTCTTAAATTGATGAAATATAATACACAGACCCAGGGAAGGATCCAAGGAAGTTACTCCTCTGAACGGAGAGTCACTTAGATCTGCATTTTCTTTCAAAGCAAGTTTCATGGATGTCTGGATTTCTCCAACACTTCCATGCCTGGCACAGAAAAGAGGAAGAATATCAGTGCCCATTGCATTAAGCAACTTTTTACCAAGGCTCCCAACAGATTTTCCAGGCAATGGCCAACGTGCAAGGAAGAATTTGGCGTTTAGGGAGTATGTGGGCATTGGAAACCTCTGCAATTGAGCACTCTGCTCCCCTTGCCATTGAAGGAGAGCAGAAAATTGGGCTCCTGACTGCCCTTTTCTCCTTGGAAAGGTGAGCAGGGCTAATTTGTGTCAGGGTAGGCTTCTGCTATTTATATTTATGTATATATATATACGCATAATTTGTATATATATAGTTTTTATTGTTGACATTTATTTTTCTTTCTTTCCTTCCTTCTTTTATTTTTTCTTCCAAAACAACTGTCATTTTTTCCCCTTTCTTTCTCTCTTTATTTGTATCTTTCCCCTTCTGTCTCCTTTTCGCCTGGCTTTCAGCCTCTTCCATTTTCTCTTCTCCCTGTTGCTTCCCTAAACACACAAAGGAAAGCGTATATCTAGTCGAGATGTATTAGGTTCTAGAGGACAACAGGGACACACTCCGTGATAAAGAACATGTACAGAAAAAATTCAGGGAGAAAAAAACCTCAGGAAAACAAACTCTTGCACATCAGGGGAATTCCAATCTCCCCTTTAGCTAGACACTTCAGCCGCACGAGCTGTCCTGGGGAATTGTCTCAGCTTCCAATCACTGGAACCAAAATTATTGTGGAACAAGCTCTGATTTCAGGCAAAAGTAAGCTGCACTTGCTGTAAAACACCTCTTTTCTCATCTACACTGGAAGCTGTGCTGTTCCAGGTGCTCGGCGATCCTCATCATTCATTTCCTCATTTTCCAGCAGCGTGTGTTAGAAAGTTTTGAAAGAATTTTAAGCTTTGGTCATCAGGTCAGAAATCAGGCTTATATGATTAATTTTCATGGTGAAATTTTGATGTGATCCACAGGGAAGGTGTTGTTCCCTCTTTTTAAATGCTTCGTGGGGCTTTAGGGTGGATATGATATCATGGGTTTTTATTTTAGAGGAGTGGGGATGAACTGGTTCCTTCTTCAAAGTGCAATCCCAGCTCTGGCAAAGCATCTTCTAAGGCCCACTGTCCTAATTCTGGCTCTTATTCCTTTAAATCTTATTTTTTTCTCTCTTTTTCAGGACAGTATTTCCGGTCTCTTAGCATCACTAGGGACAGGAAGGTTGCTGCTGCCTCCTGGGGAAATGGAAATGGGAGCTGCCCTCTGGCAAGGATGGGCTGCTCCCTTTGGGTCTTCCCTTCTTTTCTCCATGCTTCTTTGCATCGTCCCTGGGATCAGAAAGGAGACCTGCTATCCCACAGAGTGGGAGGACAGTGGCACAATGTATGTAGCTAAGGGAAAGCTGCCTGGAAGGAGAAAGGGAAGGCAGGAATTTGCCGATGGTTGCGCATTGGCTCTGTCACTCACGTTTCGGAGAGCACCAGCACAACAGATGGGCCGAAACTGGTTTCATTGCTGACTCTTTTGAAGATAAAAAAGCCCTTGACTATTTCGTGCTTTTATATGAAGGGTAAATGCTACACTAGGCTGTTTGACAGCAAGACCTGGGCATTGTTATCACCTCTTGTCCTCCTTCTACTTCAGATTTCCATTTTTATTTAAAGCTATTTTCTCTCCTCCCAGTAGATGAAAAACCTGGAGTTATCTCCAAGGTTATCACCGACCGTTTCTTTTCAAGGTTTGTAACACAAGTAATTGGGGAAAGTCAAGTATCAGGGAGTGTGAGAGGGAAGCTCAGCAAACGGCCTTGGATCCAAGTAGGAGGAGAGTAACGAAGCCTCCAACCGCCATGGGATGGAGCTCTGCCACGTAGAGGTTTATGTGCAGGAGCAAAATAAACAAGGCTCCCTCTCTGATGTCCCTCTTTTCTTGCTTCTTCAGAAAAAAAAAACAAGACCGTATCAGCCATAGCAGATGGGGACAGGCTGTGGTTAATACTCAAGATGTGAGGAGGCCACGAAGAGGAGAAGAGCTGTAGATGCCTTCCATCCTATCGGCACTTGGTGGAAATTCGTCACTGATCTCCCTGCTTGAATCTAGGCTCACAGGAGTAAAAGCTGGCCTATCACAAACCCACTGCGAGCCACCAGCTCCTTCCCATCTAGGTTACAAGGCAGGTGAATGATCCCTTTCAAGCAGTCCCTTTTATTCATAGGGACTGAAGCTTCCTTTTGAAACATCAGATCCAAGGACGGAATTACGGGTGGCGTGCGCGGGAGAAATCAGCCTTTCTGTCGCAGCTGAATGGCTCCGAAGGGAAGAGAAACGGCTCCCGAGAGCAGTGCTGCAACTTTTGTGGAGGTTTGATAAAAACCATCCCTGCTCCTTGTTGGTTTTCGTTCTCTTTCAACGCTATTTAGCTGCATCGGTAATAAAGGGAAAGGATTTCCACGGGCTCTTGCTAGCTTGGGTTCTGCTGCAATGGCTTTGTGCCCTGCATGCTATTTCCCCGTCCCTTGCCTTCAAGCTGTAGTTTTTTTGTTGGTTTTATTTTTTTAAGGGCTTTTTTCTTCTCTGGAGATAAATGCGATGACTTTTTCATGAGCACGGAAAAGCCAATAACTCGGGAGTACTTCCAAGGCACTGCTCTTATTTGAAAGTCCTTTGCACAAACAAGGGACAGTTAATAACTGTCCGTGGGGGAGATAAGTGATTGATTCCATGCAGAAGCATTGAAGGGAGTTCTCGAGTTTGTGTTCTGTTGTGTTTTTTTTTCTTTTTAAAGCAAAAATATATAGAAGGGAGAATTGCTTACCGCGTTCTTCCAGAGCTGTTATCATACTAAACTCCTCTTCCACAGGGGTAAGCATTTTCTGATTCAGTTGCTGATGCCTTCTCTTTAAGTGAAATTATTATCTTCTGCCGTAGTATAAATTACATGGGACTCTTTCAGGCAGTTTTAGGCTGGTTTGTCCAAAAAAAAAGAAAGGCCTGGGGTTCTCAGGGGGCAATTTTCTTTCTTTCCAGGGTTGGCGGCGGTGCGTTATAATGCAGTTTCCTTAGGGGTCAAGCTTATGTGGTTTCCTGGGCCCATATATACGATATCCCGCTACTAGGATCCAAGACAGCTTTTCTGTGGTGATATTCATGCTTATTTACTTATTTATCCTGTGTTAAAATGAAAGTGGCTCTTGCTTAATGGTAAAAAAATCATACTGGGATCCTGCTGCTTGGTAGTGGAGGATTTATTCCTGTTGGGTGTAGAAAAGATCACCAGTCAGTGACAACATGCTAGTTATTCATGTGCTCCTATATGTGTTTTTTTTTTCAGAAATCCTTCCCTTTTTGCTCTTTTCAGTTATTTTTCATTTGCATGGGATAGGAAACAACCCTGAGTAGAGGGTTTATACGAGAGAACACCGACCGATGCCGTCTACTTCTGTAGGGCCTTTGGCACGGTCCCTCTAGAGCGGATTCATGGACTTGAAGAAAATTCCTCTGCCCACTTGAAAATGTGTGGGGTTTTTTTAGGAGAAAGGTTGATCCTAAAACCAACCTGACACTTCTTCAGGGATCCAGCTCTCCTCCTTCCCAACATGGGTCTGGCTAGGAGGGTATCTTGCTGGTAGCCTGGTTTTGAGTCTTATTTTTGTGTTTCCCAATGGTGGCAACGCATGTATCGGTGAAAGGTCCCTTGGTTCTGCCACGGCACTGACCTGAGCAAAGCCAATAAATCAAATAACTTGGGGTGGTGGGGACCTTCCAGTTTGCAGGAACTGTATCTTTATATATATGACACATAATATTTCCTCTACTTTGAGCAGCCGAGCCTCCATTTCTCAACAGCCAACAAAAGCTGAGCAGGAGCTGCAGCCCCCACCTCAGGGCCAGCAAACTTCCAGCAAGGATCTGAGGGATGTTGCATCTTCCTGAGGTAGGGTTGTGGTGGGCAGAGTTATTTTATTGCTTGCATTGTGCCTGACACCGTATGAAAGAGTGGCAGCACTTCCATTTGTGCGTGTTTTCTCCCCGTTCCCAGAAATGCCTGCTTAGGTGGAGGTTTTCTCAGCCAGGGAGCGCCTCCAGCCGCGTGCAGTGCATGGCACAATGGGCCCCCGCTCTTGGTTATGACCTCTAAACGTTGCCATAATAATAATAATAATAATAACAGGCTGTGGCTTTTGGCACATCACCTATTAATCACAGCAGCTGTCAGGCAAAGCAGTAAATGGGAACAGCTCCCCGCAAGAAAAAACAAATACAACAACACCCTGTGGCTCGTGGAGCATGAATTTACACTCCGGAGGGTGCCAGGGAAGGAAGGAAGGGCTAAGCCATGACATTTTGCTCAAATTTGTTAACCTTGGCTTGCGTTCAGCCGCACAGCGCTCAGCCCTGTGAGAAGGGGGTCTCCGGAGAGAGCAGCTTTGTGAAATATTTACGGCGAGCAGAAGCCAAAGGGAAGGTGCGCGACGGCATCGCGGACAGGCTAGTAGGGAAGCGGCAGTCAGGAGGAGCGTCTGGGATGGTTAATATGCTGCTATATTTTTGGTTTTTAATGCCTACAATGGATTTTTTCTCCCCATATACACCTATGTGCTTCTGGAAGCCACGCAGACCCCGAGCATCCCGGATGCCCTGGGGCAGGGAGCTTTGAGGCTGCTTCTGTAGTTTTGAACCCAGCACCCACTGGGTGCTGATCTTCCCATTTCCCCACCAGGAACCTCACTGCAAACCCATGGGATTTGTTCCGTGGAGCTCAGACTTGGCTGCCACTTCTTTATGGGGTTCACTGGGGACACTCTCCATAGGCAGGGCGGGTGGATGCGTGCCAAATTCACTCTCAGGCACCGAAGCTCTCTCCCCATTCACTCCTGCAAAATTTCCTGGTGCTACACCGGCCCCATTAAAACATCTGCAGAAGGGAAACCCAAACAAAGCGAGGTTACTGTCAATTCGTGTTTGTTTGAATTATTGGAGGAGCCCTAGTCACGGATCAAGGCTAAACCTGTACAAATAATTGATTTTAGGTTCGCTGGCTGAAAGCAAAAACACATTGAAAAAAATCTTTGGGTTGCTGCAAAGCGTTCTCTGCCAGTTTTCTGCTGAAATAAAAACGTTAAAAAAGCATCCAAAAAGAATATGCTGCTTCAAAACGGAGTCCAGAGGCGGGTTTGAAACTTTTTTTTGGATTGTTTGATAATTTTTAATTGCTGTGGCATTAAGAATGAATTTTAAAAAATATCAACGTCTCCTTCGAAATTCTGCGCAAAAACTTCTCGAATGTTTCCAAACCATGGAGAGGATTACTTGCTGCGCCGATCGCTAACATCTGCAGAGAACGAACAATTCCTGTCCAGTTTTAATCCAGAGAGCAACGTGGCAGATACCGTGTGAGTATTTTCAGAGGTTTGTGGCACTTTTCGCTCGAGGACCTTCTTTTTTGCAGAGCAGTTTCGGATCTGAGCACTTTGGATGGCTGGGGCTGCACTGTCCAAATTTGCGCTGCGAAATCCCGGGGGAAGGGAGCTGAACTGGAACACTGCCGCAAGCCCTCTAAACTAAACCTGCTGTGCTGGAGTTGAACCAGAACTGAATTTAAACATTTACTTTTCGGATATAGCAGCGTTAACCAACAACGTGAAAGCTGCCCTAAGGTATCGCCTTGCACTTTGGCACCTTGCAGGCTGCAGGTAGGGAAGAACAAAGTGCACTTGAACTCCTGCTTTTTGGGGCAGCTTTGCCAGCCACCAAGGGCTAAGCTTGCCACCACAGCAGGTCGAGGAGGATGGAAAACCACTCGGATGAAGGTTTTTTGGAAGGGGAGGCGCTGATTTTATAGATGTGGACAACCAGAGTGCTGCACTGCACCCTCTGGGGTACGTGTAGCCATCACAGCACCTTGGCCCCAGCTCTCAACACCTGCAGAGCCCCACGGCCACAATAACAGCTGTTTCCCAAAGCTGTCCCATCCCTCTGGGAACACACGTCCCTGTCCATCCCAGTGTGGACACACGGGAAGGAAGCACAGACCCAGGCAGACTTTTATTGGCAAACGATGCCGCTGATGGAAACAGACTTGAGCTACTGTAAGAATGCGAAGTTGCCATGGAAACAGCCTCTTGATGTGTCCAGGTTTTCAAAACCATCTCTCCCTCCTCTCCCCCCCTCCTCGAGGCTTCTTTTCTTGCTCTTGTTTTGTTGGAGATTTGCTCTCACGGGGCAGCGCGTTGCAGAAGGACCCCCCGGGACCGGGAAGGCGTTGAGATGAGCTGCTCGGCTCAGGGATGGCTGCTGAGGTGGGACCTCTCCCTGGCGGCCCAGTGATGGGACAGAGCCTGAACGGATCCACCCAGGAGGGTCACGGTGTTGGCAGGGTGCTAGATAGCAAAACAAGCAGGGGAGGATGTCCCAGGGAAATCCTCCTCCCAGAGGCAAGAGGCTGGGATGCTCGTAGCATCTGAAGGACCCTTATCCTCCGTGGGAGCCTGTGGGCTCATACAGGGCAAGGTTCCCTCCTTGGGGTGCTCATCTCATCTAAAAACTCTGCCTCCATCACCTCGCTACCCTTGGGAAGAGCGGTGATGGTGGGAGGCCATCCGCTGAACAAGGGGAAATGAAGTGAGCGCCAGCAGGAACGCTTAGAGAAACGTAAGGGACCCTCTCTTCCCTCCGCCTAGGCTCCCTGCCTTGGGAGAGGGGCTTTCGTTGTGCTCAAGTGCATGGAAAAAAGGGAAAAAGGAAAAAAAAAACCCCTCCTGCGTGGTAGTCTGTTCCCGTGCAGCTGTGCTGAAGAGCCGCCGGTGACTGGTGCAAAGCTTGGAGGAGCTTTTTCTGTACGGATCATTCAGCTCGTGTTTAATACGTTGGCTTTTTGGATTTTTACTCTCCTCCTGTTTTTTTTTACTCTCCCCCTGGCTCTTTCCCAGGACTCTGGGAGTAAATCTGGGAACGTCTGTTCCTCTTACAGGTGCAATTCCCCAAGCTTGGGTTGCGCTTTCTGGTTTATATTAAATGTTAGCACGGGTGTTTTTGTACAGGGATCTCTAAATACTTCACCCAACAAGACCTGAGAGCAGGAGGCCATGAACCAGGCTGGAGGAGGCATCTCCAAGAAGCTGCTCTTCTTCCAAGATGGTACAAACATCTCTACACCCATGCAGTGCTTGTTATTTCACAGGCCAGATTCTTAAATTTTAGAGTCCTCCTGCAAAGCTCGGGCAGTTTCTTGCTTTCACTGCATCTCAAAAGGGAAGGGAGAAGCCCTAAAGTCCTCCTACGAGAACGTCTCAATCAAAGGTGTCCTCAAAGGGGTTTAATTGCCAAAGCTCTGAATGGCACCTAGGTCGGGAAGGATGTGGTGACGGTGGATTTGCTGAGCTCAGGAGGTTCAGGAACGAAGGGGAGTTGGCAGTTAACATCTGTGACACACTGAGGCAGGATGAGAGCATCCGTAATCAGAGCAAATATCAAAGGCATTTCCCAGATCTCGTGCTTTTGGGAGATTTTTAATTACTCCGCTGTTTGTTAAAGAGTCGCTTGCAGCCAAAGAAGTGGATCCTTAAATCTGAAGATGCTTTTCTGCTCCCAGAAATAGCAGCTGAGCGGCAAATCAAGCCTGGCTATGAGCGCAGAGCCGCTGCGAAGCCAGATCAAATCTCAGGGCACGGAGCTGTCCCTGCCTCCAGCCGCACCGCGGTGAGGAGAGCGGAGCTGCTTTGAAATCCTCCCAAGAAAAGCATTCAGGACGGTGCCCTCCTGGGAAAAGGGCTCCTTTCCTGGCGTCATATTCCCCGGTAGCTCTCATGCAGGAGGTGGCAGGTGGCGAACCCACGGTGCAGGGAGGCGTGGGGGAATCGGAGAGGTGGAATCAGGCAGGTGTTCAGCGCCGGGTTTCCTCGCTCCCGAGCCACCTGGAGAAACGTGTGCTTTGGTGGCAAGGCAGGTAATTTAGGAAAAGCAGCACTGAAATCATCGGTGGTCTGGGCCACACGGGTGAAACACCCAAGGGGTGTCAGCTACAACCCGAACGCCAGCTCCTTGCAGCAAGGAGGTCTGGTGGCGGGACCAATTTTTTGGTAAGGGGGCGCACACACCGTGGGCACGGAGCTGTTCCAGCAGGCAGAGATGCTCTCAGCATCTTCTCTTGCTTGCAGTTTCATGATATCTTCCTGCTGGCACACCAGAGCCTCGCTCGGCTGGGGACGGTTGCATAAGCCTCACTGGGGACCTCCCGAACAGATGAATTCCTTGAGCATCTTCCTTCTTGCTGCCGGTGAAGTCTGCCGCTCGGATGTGATCCGCCGAGACAGCCAGGCAAGGCTGCGTCTGGAGCAGCCCCCAGACACATCAAGCATGGCAGAAAGAAAGATATCCCACTCTCCCCAGCCCGGGACAGCGATCGTTTTGGGGTAAAACCCTTTTTTTGTGGACCTTTCTCCTGCTGTCCCCCGATGACGATGGTAAGACCGACAAGTTAAGGCAGAGACAGAGCACGATTAAGTCCCCCCTCCCTCCCTCGGGCAGAGCTCAGCCTGCGAAAATGCTTTGGATTCGGTGGCCTGTAATTATGTAATTCTTCCTCGTTATCTTTTCTAATTGTTCTCGGCGCTGTTTCCTAAAACTGATGGGAAACAATGGCAGACGGGGATGAAGTGGGAGGCAGCCGGGAGCGTGGCAGGCTGCCAGCGTAGTACGGCGCTTTCCAGAAAGGCAGGGAGAGAAGGGAAGGAAGGAAAAATATTAAAAAATAAAAAAATCATGGTGGAGACTCGGATGCCAGGACCCGAACCAAGGGGGGACACCTGAACCGCTGCCGGGCTGGGAGGTGCTTGGCATGGGGATGCTTCATTCGGACTCGTGTATGTGATGTGTGGTATGTTGAAGAAATATCAAGCCTTCCCCTCCGCCCCCAGCACACCTCTCCTCCCCGAGAGCTTTGCTGTTTTCCTTCTTTCCCAGTACTCAGATGACGCAGGTCGAACCCTCACGAGGGGTTTTGCCCGTCGCCGAGAGACTCCGCGATCCTCTCCTCTCGGGGCTGAGATGTTTGCTTCGCTTGGAGGGGGAGAAACACGAAAAATAAAAGGGAGAAGTTCGGCGTGCGGCATCTAGGGCTGATCGTGAGGGACCTGGCTGTGGGGAGACCTTGCGGTGAGATTTCTTCTTGTCTTGACATCCAGTTTCAGGGAACGGCTGGCTGCAGCTCCCCAGAAGCCGGACGTATCACACAGATTCCCATTTGCCCTGGTCTTCCAGGCATAAAGGCTGAGCATCGGTTTCTCATGGCTGGAGGAGAGGACAGATGCTTGTAGGGTGGTGTGGCATCCCATAGAGGCCCTCAAACACCACATCATGCCCCATACATTGGACAGGGATAGTTTATGAGATGGGAGGCACACCTGCAAGAAGAATCCCCCTTCACCCACGTGAGACCAGCACTGGAAGGAGCACTGGGACGCTGATGTCCTCTTCCAGCTCCCCATGTCCTCGCAGCGCTCAGCGAGTCGCTGACGGAGCGGGAGGAGGAATTTATCAGAACCATCCTCTCCTCCAAACCCAAGACTTTTGTGCTGGTTATCCATCACTTCTCTCCGTGCCTGCAGGCTGCCGCCGCTATCAGTGTCCCAGCTGGCCAGCCTCTGGCTTCTGGGCAGGGCTGGAGAGGAGAAATTCTGCCTGAGGCTTTGCCCTCGCTAGCGGATCGGAGGCTGCCTTGCTCCTGCGGGCCGAGCGAGGTCGGGGAGGGAGGTTATTTGTCTTTTCCTGGCGTTGTGTATCCTGCTGCTTCAGGAGGAGGTTAGCAGAGAGCACGCAGAGCCTACGGTGAGCAGAAAGAGTGGGCTTAGGGTTGGGAAAGCAGGGAGCTAAATCCTGCCTGTGGCATCAGTCAAAACAGAGGGGAGTGAGCAGAGCGAGGGGGAAGGATGAAAAATGGCTTGGAAGAAGGTGGCTCGATTAGAGGGAGGCGGAACGGAAGATGTGGGGAGAGCAGAGGGGTGAATTTGGGTTTGTGTCACTGTCCCAAACCTGTTCCACAGTTGGGTTTCCTGTTGTGCTGCTGTTCCAGCAGCCTCTGTAGCACCAGATCTGCAGAAGGACAAGGGCTGGGGGCTGTAGGCAGGGTATTTTGTCTTTAGCTTGCACAGAAATTCGAGGGGTTTGTGCTGTGACATCCTCCAGCCACCTCTCGGCAGGAGTGGCAGGGAAGTGGCCAGAAGGAATGGCTGGAAAGTCGTGGAAATTTAGAGAGGAGAGACAAAAAGTGGCACCCTACCTCCAGCCCTGCTTCCTGCGAGGACTCATCCAGCACAGACCTGCAGGTGAATGGGGGCTGGGGGCTTGGAGGGCTGGCTTGGTAAGGGTTTCACCCCAAAAGTTCCTGTCTCGATACAGCACAGGGAAAAAGCAGCTTTCTGTTTCCCCATTTTAAATGTATTTTTTCTAGTGAAATTGTCCTTTTTCCTGTGTTACGAGGCAGAAAGAACAAAAGATCCCTCTGTCATTCTCTGATACACCTTTATCATCCCTTCACATTCATCTCTCTGAGACGTGCAGTCTCGGAGCCCTCGCTAATCCCTCTTCATGAACAAATTTTTGGCCATGACCTTGATCATTCCTGTCACATTTCCCCGGACTCTTTTTAGACAGAGCTTGGCCTTTTGGGGGTGGCCACAATTCTTCTCCCCGTAGCATGTCTGTGGGGCTTCAGCTGCTGTCAGAAGGTCCTGGGTCTCCAACAGGGAAGACCACCGACCCTGTCCCGCAGAAGACCCCCTCAAAAATGACATTCATGACTGATGCTGGGCGAGGTGTTCCCCTGCACCACTACCCAAAAAGCCAGGACCCGCCAACATCCCGTGGCACTGGGATATGGAGGCTGGTGTTGAAACAAGGACATTGGAGGAGTCCTCACCTGCCACAACAGCAGCTGGATGAAACTGGTGTAAATGAGGAGGAAATCTTCCTTCCCAGCTGCAAACCTCATGCAGAGACAAATTCTTCTTCCCTCCGTTTCCAGGAATCACAATTTTATTTTTATTTTTTTAATTTTTCCCCCTTTGGTGAGGTGCGTATTTGCTTTACTTTCATTACATGTTTGCATTACGTTCCTCTCTGTGCCGCAGAAGACGAGCCAAGGACTAGCTGCCGGGAAATACAATCAGAGCAACTCTTATTATTTCAGCATGTTTCACACAGTTGTTTTTCTTCTGTTATTAGTCTTTTTTTTTTTTTTTCTTCCTTTCTCCTCCTTTCTTTCTCAGGCTAGAACAAATACAGTGCGACTGGCAGGAAATTGGCAGGCTTCAACGATCCAGAGGCAGTGATTTTTCTTCTAAGTAGCTTAATAGAGTCTATATTTTTTTATTGTTTTCTCAGCCCGCAGGTTGATCGAGTATTTAAAAAAATAAAAGGGAGAGAGAGAACTCCACACACTGTCTCCCTTCCTCCCCTTAGCAGCCTGTTTTACAAAGTCCACAGGTTTACAAGAACACTTTGGGGTCATCCACATTTCGGGAGTGTGCCGAGTTGGTCACGGCCGTTAATGAAAGGGGTTGAATTGCACCCCAGGCTCCGATTTGAACGAACAGATTAAAACAGAAACCGCCTCAGCTCCATCAGCAGCCATGGGTAGGCATCCTGACCTCCCTCTCCATCCCTCCCCGTGTTATTTTTTGGCTGGGATCTTCCATTTCTTTTACACTTAAAGCTCCTCTGATGCCTTTGTGCTTTGGAAGTCTTGTCTGGGAAGGGAAGTGGTTGAGTCACCATCCCTGGAGGTCTTTAAAAGATGTTTAGATGTAGAGCTTAGGGATCTGGTTTAGTGGAGGCCTTGTTAGTGTTAGGTCAGAGGTTGGACTTGGTGATCTTGGAGGTCTCTTCCAACCTAGACATTCTGTGATTCCGTGATTCTGTGAAGAGAGGCAGGTGATGGGAGTCCCTTCCCCATCTTTACTCTACTCTTCCCAGAGATTCCCTCACTCTTCATTTTCTCGATTTGCTGTCTACGAAGGAGTGCCAGTCTTCCTCTGTGCCTCAGGTGACGAAGCAGTGCCTGGCCTGCAGCCATACCCCTGGTGTCCGCATCTCCTCGGGCATCCTGAGCTCAGCGTTTGAATGGGAAATCCCCAGGACCGCATGGGTGTTGCGGAGAGAAGGTGTTAATGAGCTGGTGCTTTTCCTTCTCAGCTTCAGCGCAGCAAATGGAGGCTATGGAAGACATGGAGGGAAGCGGCCTCACTTGTGAAAAAGATCAGCGTGTCACCTTCTGCTCGGAAAAAGATTCAGAGTAATTTTCTTCCAGAGCTAGGGAAAAAACAGCTCCTCGCTTCTAACCGGGTTCCTAAGTAGGACCCAGCTTTTGTTCTGTTCACCTGGATCCCCCAACTGTCTGGGGATTTGCAATTCATTTTACACAGTACAAATCCTTATTTATTTATTTATTTTCAGGAGCAATATTTTTATTTGTTTGTTTGGTTTAATGCCTTTTTCTTTGGGGAGTCTAAGCAAATAAGCTGTTTTTTTTTTTTTTTTTTTTTTAATTGTTTTATTATTTTATTTTTTCCCCCTGAAGGATAAGCTTTGCTGGCTCAGTTTGTCCTTGCGGAAGACTCTTAACAACCTGCCAAATGCTGCTTACTTTTCTTCTCTGGTTCCAGCCTGGTTGCTAATGGTCCTGCAAGCCTCTTAGGCTGCTCCCAACTCCATCCTGCAAAGCCATACAGGGATTCCTTCTCTGGTATTGATCTTCTTTTCCTGTGTCTCTTACTCTGTTATAGAAACTGCTGGCAAACAGGTTGCACCAGGGGAGGGTTAGATGGGATATTAGGAAGAATTTCTTCATGGACAGGGTGTGGACAAGTATTGGAACGAGCTGCCTAGGAAAGCGATGGAGTCCCCATCCCTGGAGGTATTTAAGAGACGTGTGTGCACGTGGCATTAAGGGTCATGGTCTGACATCTTGTGAACCTGGAAGTGCACATCTCCTTGGTTCCTGATGATCCAAAGTCCAGGGCAGTGAAGGAGGCTCTCTGCAAATAGTGGTCTGAACTTCTTGGTGCTCAGCTGCTCTCTTATGGCACAGAAGTGCTTTGAGCGGTGAGGTATGGGCTTCTATCAACAGCACAGTCCCTAAAGGGGAAAACTTTGCTGTTGTCAGGGTCCTTTGAACTACTTATCTGTTTTAAAATGAAGGCACAGAGCCATCTTCCAAGAGGCTCTGGGCTGATATTTCTAACGGGCCTGAGTTTTGTTGGCTTTAACCAGTCTTCACAGATCACTGTTACCATGAGCACTACACAAGAAGGGCTGGGCTGTGTCTGTGCTCTCAGATGCGAAGTGCTAGCACAAAAATGACAGATTTTTCATGACTGCTTTCAAACTGTGGCTTAGTGCTGCCTGCCACAGCAGGAATGCAAGGTATACAAATTCTCAATCTTCCCGGTACAAAATTGACTCCTGCATCACACCACCCAGTTGCGTATTTCCTTTGTTGGAGAAATGCAGCTCGGTTGGGCTGAAGTGCTAGCCACATCTCCAGCAGACACAACTCCTGCCGTGGAGGTCACCAACCCATCACAATGCCTGTTCTTGTAGGACGGACTTCAGTGTGCTCCAGTCCCACATTAAACCCCGACACGAAGGCCGATAACCTTTGTAAACTTCTTCGCTTTGCCATTAAAAGCATCTGGGGATGCCCGCTCATCACCTCTGATCGCTCAGGAAACATTTGCAAGGCAGAAGCAATGCCGTGAGAACCCCGGGTTAATTCGTAGGGATCGTTTTGAAAGTTTGGAAGTGGCCAACTTATTGGCCTTGAAGATTTTTCACCGACGCTAGAAGAATCCGGAGGGAGAGATTTCCTTCTTCTTACTCAGACCGTGAGATAATTAGCAGGTTTTAATGACTGCTCGAGAAAGCTATCTAATTAGCTAGTAGAAACACCTCTCGCCCCCTCTCCCTTTCCTGGTCCCTAAATGAAAGCCACAAAATAGCCAGTCATCTCTGGCTGTGCGCGTCTTGGAGATATTTGTCTTTTCAGGCTAATTGTGAGTGTCTGGCGTTTGCTGGGGGAAAAATCTGACTAGGAATGTGCGAGGATGAAAAACGATCCTTTCTCTTTCCTCAAAAGTGTTAAAAACAGCCACGGTCTGTTGCACGGCTTGCTTGCGAGACGCTTGTGGCTCTTGTGTTGGTCCCGAGGTGCCCGGTGAGCCTGGTGTGTGGCTGCCGGTATCATCTTGGGGTTGCACCTGAGATCCAGGGGCATTTGCTGTCCTCACCAGTGTCTTTTGGAGCCGGGTCCACACTTGGTTTGGTGACCCCTTGTCTACCGGGGTTGACTTACCATTGGGATCTGCCTTCAGTGTATCCTCTTGTTTTTTTTTTGATGTGTCAAGCTACTACCAATTCCTACTGCTCACCCTAGCAGAGGTGGACAGCTTTTCAGAACAAACTAGCTCCCTCCCCTCAGGCTATGGGCTCTGATGGTTTTTCCTCTGTTCATTATCCCTCCCCATGTCCTCAAAGGGCAGCTGATGGCCTTTGCCAGTATCTCCTCAACCCTCTTCCCTTTGGTGGCAATGCAAAGTGGTTTCAAAGCCTTGAATAGGAAGGGACAAAATGGAGAGGACTGAGGCAGCTTTTGCTAGGCAAGGTGACATCCTCTCCTGCCAGTTGCCATTCCCTTAAAGAGCTTTGAGCTGGGGTGGACACTTGGTGCTTCTCCTCAGAAGTCCCATCCACCTCACAAGAGACCCGGTGAGGTTAGCACCATCTACCTGCCTGGTTTTCCTTCCCATCCCATCACCCGCAGTCCTCAGATCTCACAGCCTGTCGTTATGGAAATAACACAATTACAGTCGTCGTGAACAAAGAGGAGATGCAGTCTGCCAGAGGGGAGAAAAGGAAGCCGATTTTCTGAGGTTTGCTAAAGTATTTGGTGAGGAGGTAGAAAGGGAGTGAGGCAGAAAAAGATGAACCACAAAGAAGCACTATGTTGCTTTCTCCTTTTTCCGAAAGAATTCATAACTGTTTATGCTCTTCTGTGGACAACAAGCAAACCTTGCTCAGTGTATTCACTAGTGCTTTCTGCTCAGCTAATTAACACTCCCTAATCAAGCCAGTGGAGGTGGACAGCTTTTCAAAACAAAATAAGTCCCCAGCCTACAGCTGTGGCTCTGGTGCTTTTTTACGTTGGCTCCTGACATATTTCGTCTCTTCATTAGCGCTCCTTGGATCTTCGGGGGACGGCTGATAGCTCCTGCCATCATCCTTCCTTCCACACCGCTGCCTTCAGATCTGTTCTCAGGGAGATCTGTTCCCCAGGCTAGCTCATATCACGCAGTTTCCAGCCATCCTCTTGCAAATCTCTGAAGTTTCTTCTCTTTCAGGCTAGGAGACCATGCACAGCCGTGTGATGGAGCTATGCCAGAGCTTCTGAAATGGAGGAGGATCAATGTGGGAGACCCTCTGGAGACCAAATCCTTCTTTATCTTCATGCAGCACTGGGGCTCCATGTGCTGGTCTCACCTGAGCTGGTTGGCCAGATGGGATCCCTGGGATCCATGGGATCCCAGAGCACAAGGATCCTGCAATCAGTGCTGCCAGTGCAGGACACAGAAGTGTCTGAGGAGCCACAATCCGTGTTCGTACAGACAAGACACTGCTGTAGCATACTACAGAGAGCCAGAAAACACAGAGGCAAGTGGATTGTTACAGGTCACTGTGCTCCATGTAAGATTTGCATCCTTGCTTTTAGCTCGGTTTCTTGCCTTTCCTCTTTAGGGACAAGTGTAAAGAACATGCGAGACACGAGACTTGGTTCTCCTGACCCTGCCAATGCCACCACGTCAGGCGTTTGGTGTGATAGCGCCTCTCTCAAGACAGTGTAAAAAGAAACAAGTGAAACAATGAGGGACGAGGCAGACAGGAGGAGACGGGGTTTGAGTGGTGCTTGCTGAGTCTGTAGGATTTTGAATCTTTAAAAACCTTCAAATCTTTAAACAGGGAAGAAGAAACCTTCATTTTCACTCCGTGGTCAGGGGCAGGGAGCGTTGCTAGCTCTGGAAGCATCTGACTTGGAGATATCACCGATTTCTCTGAAGATGAAAGCGTTCTTTTTCTTTAAGCTATCTGTTGTCAAGCGAGGACTCTAATGCTTCTGGTCAGTCGGGCCTTGAGTAGTGACCCGTTCCTTAGGCCAGTTTGCAGATGCCTGCGCTCCGTTTGATGTGACAGCACACACTCGTCCGTCCTCCTTCTGCTCGGAAGATGCTTCAGGGAGAGAAAGGCACAGTGAAACCGAGTGCTCTGAAAGAGTTGTCTCAGTTCTCAGAGCAGTCACATCGCGTTCATCAAAGCCAGCCAGGAGGAACTGGAGATGCTCACCAGAAAAGCCTGCTCTAAATTAGGTAAAACTGAAGAAATTTTGTACATAAGCCTTGGCTGTTCCAGACCATGGGAGGGAGAGGCAACAAGTCTGGGTTGTTCTCTGGAGGAAACCAGTGCTGAGCAAAGCCTCCTCAAGTGGCTTTGCTGAGATCTGCTTTTGGGTGTCCACACCAAGCAGAAATCCATCGGTTTGTCTTGGAGAGGCAGGCGTCCTCTGGGACAGTGTGAGGACCACGGGCCTCAATGTGAGTTGGTCGAATGAGGAGCTGACATGATTTATGGACACAAAACAATTAGAGAAAGAGAGGACAAGAGTCATGTCCCATGTCAACTGATTTTTTATTGCGCTGAGGCTGCCTTGCTCAATTCTGGGAGACAGGACACAGATTGACTGGGATGATGGCCGGACGTTCATCATATTTATATCTTTTTTATATCTATTTTAGAGCAGTCGGCAGCGTAAGGAAGCCTTAATGTGAATTGAAGTCTCAATTTTCCATGTCTGGTCTTATAGCTAACCAAAGTCAGGTGTGTTTGATATCTGTCTGGCTATCTTCCTAAAAAACCTTCTGAGGTAGTAAGAGGTTCAATTTTCTGGGCAGCGTACATTGCCCTGTGGGCAGGGTACATGATATCTACTCGCAGTGATTTCTCTTTGACTCCAATCCATTTGCTTGAGATATTGCAGAGCTGTCTGGTGATTTGATCTGTAAGCACTGCAAGCAGGGAAGGATAAGCCAGGGTCCAAGCTAAACGGCAGCAGCTTTCTGCTCGTTCTGCTCCCTGCTTCCCCTCTTTCCAGCTAGAAAATAATCTGCCTTATGTGGAAAGTTTGTCGTGCATTCACTGTGTCCCATCCCAGAGAAAACCAAGTTGCACTGGTGACACGGGGAGCTTTTAAGATAAAAGAGCTCTGTAAGAAAATGTTTTTAGTGTATAGCATTTCACTATAATTACTTTTATTTTTCCAATTAGGTCCCACACCAAGACTTTAATCTAATTTTGGTTATCCAGAGGTTTTAAACATCTTCAGATCCCATTTTGGCTTGCATGAATAACGTTCCTGTCTCCCTTCACTCATGTTCCCCAGCAAACTCTTCTGGCAGACAACAGCTTCTTCATTGCACCCCCTTTCTAGGAATGTGTGATGCAGGAGTACAAACCAAACACACAACAGTATGGTTGCCTTTTTCTGCAAAGAAAATAAAAGTTCCACGTGTTTTCTTGTTGGGGGTAACACTGGGGGTCCTGCTGATGTGCCACATTATTCAGAATACCACTTTTAATCCCTATAGATTGCTAAAAGGAGGATCCTAAACAGAGTCTGTTGCTCCCTTAAGGGGCTCCTGCCAAGCCCAGTGGAATCTTAAATATGCAGAAGTGGGCCAGAAAAGGGTCAGGAAGAACCTCAGCCAGTTGCTGGTTTCCTTATTAACAATTAAAACTTGAGGCAGCATCAAAGAGGGATGTGGTTGTTTCTGTCTGAGTCAGAAAGCGGCTTCCAGCTTCTGATGGATCCTGCCAGGCTCTGCCAAGGACCGGGCTGCTGTGGCTTACCTAGAAAAACTGCTGCGTTTGGCATGTCTCGACTCTGCAAACATCTGAGACATGCTCTGAGTCCAGATGATAACAGGAAGGTAAGGGGAGAAGGTGTTTAAAAGGGTCTGCTCATGGGTCCATGGTTGACTTGACCTTTGGGGTTTGCCTGTTTCACTAGTAGCCCTTTTGCCCCAAGTGTTTGGGTTGAGTTTATTGAAAAATAATCTTAACTCATTGATAATTACTAAAGAAATCTCTGGGGTGTCCATCCGCGACAAATTATGCAAAATATTGAATGCAATAATGATAATTAAGTGTCTAATTTATTATTTAGCATTGCTCACTTCCAGTGGAGATGCCTAATTTGTGAATGTTTGAAACAAACCGACGACAAAAGTGGAGGGTGCAGTAACGATATGCATACGACCCTGTAAATGACTAACGTGGACTTAGCAGTGGAGATTCTGTATCCAGAGAGATGGAAGGACACGAGTGCGTGGGGTTTACAAGACAAGGTCAGGTATCTTTCACTGAATCAGCTGATGGAACTGAAGAGAAAGCGGCACCCATTTTTGTGCAGAAATCTCTTCGTGAGATCTGAAAAGAAACAGCAAAATCCTGGTTAAATACTAGTTAAGACACAATTATTGTTCTTCATTTAATCTAATTAAGCCTTCAATTTAGTGAGAAAAGCAATTAGCATCTGAAAAGCCGAGAAGGGTGATAGAAACAGTGGAGGAGGCAGGTCCATAGCCATAGTGGGAGAGAGAGAAAATGTTTTTAGTACCAGTAAGAAGGGAGATGCCATCTGTAGAGCTGTAGATAGCCATAAAACCAATAGCTCCGTTGAGTTCATGGTCTTCGGTTTCAGTGGGACTAGGGACTTTAGCTCCCCAGTTAGTTTTGAAGATTCAGTATTTCATAAATTAATGGTAAGGGTCAGAAAAAAAAAATCAACTAAGGATTATTTTCTGTTCAAAGTGCTCCTCCCACCAGCTCAGTTTGTGATGTGTTTTAATTCAGTTTATGGCAGAGTTGTGGTTTTATGCTAGCTGTGTAGTTTCCAAAAGGGCATTTGGTGCTTTGGATGAAGTGTGCTGTGTTTTGGAACGATCATGCCCAGGATCCAGGGAGTTATATGGATATCTTCTAGAGCAGTTACAGATTTTGAGCTTCTTCCCAGAGAAAAAAAGACAAAACAGAAAGCGCCGAGGTTTGGTTTCATTTCTCATTTCTTGGCCTGCAGAACGTTTGATGGAAGAAGTGAACACTTTGGCTGGACAACTGCTTGGAAGCTAGGGACAGGGATTATGGGAACACTGCTTTCAAGGCACCGTCTTCTTCAGCAGAGCTTGTCATTATCTAATATTCTCCGTATAAATTCCAGGTTGGGATAACATTTGGTAGCAAGAAGTGCATAAACACCAAGAGATTTCTTTCAGTACTGTAGCGTGGTTGTTCCTAACTGGCGGGGAGCTTGTTCAAAGAAAAATTAATTGCCGTCTCAGAATCTCATAAAAAGAATAAGCAATGAAAAATTGAAATAAAATAAATATTAGATGATGGGTTAGGATAGTAGGGAAGCATCTGAGGTCTCCAATCTGAACCTATGTTAGTTGCAACTGCTGAGATATGTGGAGTTACTGTAGCAATGAGCAGTCCATGGGGTGGTACGGAGGGATGTGTTGGCTGAGAGCAGCAAATTGCTGCTGTGCAAGCAGCAGGGATGTGAGCAAAGCTCGCAGTAAGAGGATAGCAGCCCGGCGAGAGCTGGGCTGGGATTATCCCGAGTGCTTTCCGCATACAAATGTATTTCAGAAAGTGTCACCAAAGTAATTGGAAAACATCAATAGCCATTGATAAAAACACGCAACTGGACACGCCTGGCGGAACTTTTGTCCGCAGGAAGCGATGAGTGGAGATCCATAAAGAACTGAAATAAATTGATAACCTTGTGTAACTTAAATGAGATTCACAGGAAAGATGCTGATTTTTGCATGAAAAGATGACCTTGTCCTGAAACCGGATAAATCTCTAAAGTCTTTCTGCCCGCTGGAATTGCTTTATTGGAGTTGTGCAAGGGATTTATTTGGTCCTTGGTCAAGCAGTTTTGCTGCAAGCAGTGTAGTTAGCTGAAGTTAGGGATCCCAGAGCGTTAATTTTGCTACAATCCTTAAGCTAGGACTAGGTTGGCATTTGGAGAGAAGACTTAAAACCCCAATGTGCAAGAAACTGGAGTTGTGCAAGAACTGGGTGGGTGGCATTGCTGCTCAGGGCGAGGAGGTCTGGACTGCACCACTGTTTTGGCATGACATTAAGCAACAGTGGTTAAAATATTAGTCCTGACCTCTTTATGGTCGCCTTAGATCAATAGTTCCCCGCTGCCCAAGCCAAGACTGAGGTTATGAAACGCGGCATCCTGGCCAAATCCAGCTCTGTCTTTCAGTACGTCTTCAGTGGGATTAACTGTTCTGTAGGCATGTTCAAAGTTCTTGAAGTTACAGACCCTAATCTTTTCCCCTTTAGGAATGTCATACACAAGGCTTTCCTTATACTAACTATGTATGAATTTCCTTTTCTTTGTCATCTTTTCTGCCAGCATAAAAGCAGCATGTGAGGCACAGCCTGATAACCACTGAGTCACGGTATTCTCGAGTGCCTCGGCTGTTGCGTATGGAGGAGCATTAAGTGGAGTGCACAGAGACGAGGCAAAGAGTTTTAAGATCAGTTGTGGGAAACTTTGGGAGAATTTGGATTTCTCTTCAAGTGAGAGGTGAGATTAGAATACCTTTGGGAGAGTTAGGCTGGCATCTTTACTATGTTTTTCTCTGTCCCTGCACTTCAATATCCATCTCCGTGAAGGGAGGAGTGAGGACAAAGCTGTGCAGAGGGAAAGGACAAGGGGAAGGAGTGGAGGCAAAAATAATATGTGCATGGCTGAATATGGTCTGTGTTAAGTGTTTTCCCAGTCCGTTGTGGTGGAGAAGCCTCCCCTAACAGTCACACAGACATCAATGGACCTTGCCATATCTGGCAAGTGGATTTCTGGCTGCTTAGAGCAGGTGGTTGCAATAGCTGCACACCAATGAAAAAATATCTTCTTGTAAAGCTCACCATGATATGATAGATGTTCTCAGAGTCAGTGGACTATTTTGGGATGAGACTGGAAGAAAGGCTTTTGGGTTTTCGTCTTCTAAGGATCCCTCAAGTCTACTGGCATCAAAATTGTAATCAAAACACTGAAGTCATTAGCTCAAGTTTGGGTTTTGCTAATCTGAGGAGAGATGCAGGACCAGCTCTGCTTCTCAGGTGGTGCTGGAGTTTGCTTGGATGGGATGAAGATTGGGAAGGCAGTAAAGGTTGAGGAATGTCATACAAAAAGTGCAGCTTCAGAGATAAAAGCTTAGCGTTAGCACCAGAACAATGGATGTGGGGGTGTTATGGTTGAGGGTACAGCTGTTACACAGTAATGTATGAAGAAAGGAATTGCCATATGAAAGTAGTTTATGGGGTGGGCAGACGGGTGGAAATAGGATGTTAAACTTAGGACAAAGGAAACGAGGACTTACATATGGGAATATATTCCATGAGTCACTTAGATCCTAGAGTTGGACTTGTTGACCGTGAGGGTCCTTTCCATCTCAGGATATTCTGTGATTTTAAGGTTCTGTGGATGTGGGGCTGCAGGAGGCTGCACATTTAGGTCAGGAGATCTGGTAGGACTGGGCTGCCTTGTCTGCCGGTATGTAACAGAACATTTCAGCTGTCTCTGATACTCTGCTGCTGGTTTCTGCCAGTCTGAAATCCCTTTCCAATCACTGAGCAGCATTTTAAACTCAAATTCCTGCTTTCAAACTTCTGCCCATCAGTTTTTGGATAGATTTATTCAGCCTCTGTATGTTGGTGGTGGCCGCTGGTCCCTCCCAGGCTCTGATCTTTCCTGATAGCCTGTTTCCATTTTTCATGGAATGGAAATGGGTCAGCTGGGAGAGACAGGAGGAACCGTGGCACGTGATGGGTATCTCAGGTCAGATCTGTGCTCACCAGCTCCTTGTGAGCAAGCTAACACAGCAGCTGCGTGGGGACTAGGCTAAGGCCAACTAAAATTGAGGAACATCCTCCTTCTGGCTTCCCATTCCTTGTATCAAGGCCCTTACAGGGACTGTAGGAGTCAGTATGTGAGATGAGACCTGTGTTTCCACTCAGATCTCACGCAGGTTGGTCAATGGGACTCCTGAGACCCAGTTTGGGTTTTGGGTGATGCTCCTACAGAGAACGAGATACGCTTGTGAAGAGGGAATTGGATCCCTGTGGTTTTCAAAAGCAATGCCTTTGGGATGAAAAGGCAGCACAGACATGAAAATTTTTGATAATAGTGTTCTGGGTGTTGCCGAAGACAACCTGTCCATCCCTGACCATTGTACTGTGAGCTAGGCTCAGCAATATAATGAGAAGAGACTTGACCATGACCTGAAGCTTGAGACAAACCCAGTTCATTCTGAGCCTGCCAAGGCTTTTACATCTCCGCTTCAGCTCCCTGATGGCAAGTTCCTGCTGGTGCCATACGGAGGAGTCTTGCAGAATTAAACAGCAAACTGTTTCCCTCGGACATTTTATTTTAACCATCTTCTGGCCTGAGGAGTTTTGTGCCGACAGTAGAGGTCTCGTGGGATGCTAAAGATGAGTAAATATAGCAAATCCATGCAGAGGGGCCTGTTCTCAGCCATGCCATCTCAGTGCTGCCTGGACACATGCTTATAACCCCCTGTTCTGTCTCTGCTGAAGCCCATAGGATATTTCTGTACTCGTGTCTCTCATTGCTGATTCAAAATCTGTTTATTTATCCCCTGAAGTTCCAGTTTGTCAAGTCGGCTTCTTTTCCCCCCTATCTCTGCTTTGAGAAGCAATTCCAGAGAGCTAGAAGGATGAGGTGGGTAAAGCTGGTGGCTTGATAAATATTTTTCCTCTGCAAGACACAGTGTTTGCAGAAGGTCTGTGATTGATTTCACTGGTCACTTAATTGAAGCAAAATGAAAAGCGAATTTCCAATAACCTAAACCATTATTCACACGAGATCGCAAATCAGTACCCAGGGAGACTTCAGCAAAAGTCTCTCCCCTTGCATGTTGGCAGTACGGGGGGATGAGAGGAACCCCCTTTTGCTTTCATCCTGCGTCACAGCACGTAAGCACTGTTAGGGATTTTCATTCGGCTTTGCCATGAATGGTGGCGTGCTGCACACACGCCGATGTCACAGAGACAGAAGATCAAATAAATGGATGGGTGGCTGGAGGTGGAAGTGGAGCTGGAGTCTACTCGCTTTTCCCTCTGTTCCTTGACATCCTGGGGGAAGTTTTGCCTTGAACGTGGTGAGAGTGTCACCGTAACTTCACCAGGGCTTGGTTTTAACCGCTTGGTGAAAAAATGTGAAAAAAAAAAAAAGAGAAGCTGTGTCGGAGCCAGGGAAGGCAGCGGGCAGTGCAGCCCGCGTCCCGGCCAGGTGCCAAGTGCCAACTGTACCTGGCCAGGGGCCAGCCCTGCTCTGCCTGAATGATGCCATCAGAGGAGCTGGGTGATGAGGGCTTGCCAGGAATGTGACAGGAGGTTCCTGCAGCCAGGTAAAGCGTCACCGAGGGGTTATTGTGGGGGTGTTTTCTCTGTGGGGGAATTTTGGACGGCCAAGGACGGGCCGTCTGTCTTCTTGCTGCCGTGGTTTCACGTCTGAGCCCGTTGCATTCCTTTCAGAAGCCCTGTGAGTGCAGGGTGGTAGCTTGTTAGGAACACGAGAGGAGTTTGGGGACTGAAGTTTAATATATAATTCCTATAAAATGTAATCAGTTTTGCCTCCACATCTGCAAACCAGCCCCAACACATGGCTGGAACCAGCACTGTGGGGGGTGTAGTGACCATCTTGGAGGAGCAGAGCACCTTCAGCACTGAAGTCAAGTTGTTCAAGCTAAAGATGTGACCCCACCAGCCCTAAAAAAGGGGTATTCTTGATGCAAAGCCAAGCACAAGTAAGATTCACTCCTAAGGCCAATTCAGAGACCTCTGAGGCAAAAGGGAAACCATTGCATTGAATCAGGATCCCACAATTAAAAATACCAACCTAATTGCAATGTATTACTGGTGGCCCTTTTTATGGCAGCAAATTGATTGCAAAAAGAAATCAAATCAAATACAGAACCCGAGCCTCTTGCTCGCAGAAACAAGGTTAGTCTTGACATGGCACTGGATTTCTGAGGCTGGCTTTTGTCATGCTTCTTTTGGCAACAGTCCCCTGTTCTCCCTTCCCTATTTATTTCCCTGTAGTGTTTCAGGACACACTGCCAGGAAATCCCACCCTGGGTGAGCAGACTTGCTGGCCCAGACCTCCAGCTCAATCACAAGAAGTTTGAGGTGCCCGAGAAGGTGGGGGTGAGCCCCCAGCAGCGAGGATTCAGCTGTAACCAGAGGCTGCGTGGCAGCAGGAATGAGCAATTCTGGCTAAATCCAATTAACTTCACTCTTCAGTCATCACAGTCATTAACTCCCTTCTATTATTAATGCTAAAAACTCATAAAAGCAGGAGGACTTTTTTGGGGGGAGAGGGCGTTGGGGAGTTGAGGAATGATGGAGGTTTCATTAATGAAACCATTTCTGTTCCGATCTCGTTCTGGCTTCACGAGTTCATCTCAGCAGTTCCTGAGACAGGTGACTTCTCTGAATATTTTGCCAGCAGTGGCACTGGGGGCTCTGCTCATGGAAAAGGAAAGATTTCTCACCTTGCTTCAAAGGTGCTCTTCTAAAGGGGTTAGAAGTTCAAGGGAGAAGAGTGTGGGTGCATTCACATAGAGCATCTCTGCCTGGTGCAATCAGGGGCTGAAGGTTATGCCATGTTCTTGGTGTGTTTATTTATCTGAGTATTTGTTGTATGGCATCTATAATGCTTATTTGGTGAATCTCAGGTGGTTGTTTGAGCAGATGTGGGCTTGGAGGGGATATATCCTTGCTGATACGTGCTGTAGCTTAGTGTATCAGTGTCTTCGGTGCCATGTGCAGTTGGTGGGTATGCCCTTGGTTGAAGAGGAACCCAAGCCTCCAGGCCATAGACAGCTCCAGCAGCATTATTTAATAACTTATCCATTCACCTGGCTCTGCTCGGCTTTGTCCAGCAAGCCCAGAGCCCTCTGCAGAGGGAGGGGGGTGAGTGATGGAAAAGTTAGTTATATTTTCCAGTGGCTTTCCCTTGGCACCGCTACCGTCGACCTTGGCTGAACCTGCTGCACTCGTAAAAATGAGAACCATTTCTCATCGCAAGCCCGGGCCCCAAGGCCTGTCATTTCTCTTTCAAGAGCAATGCTTAAATTCCTCCCAGCCTCCACGTGCTGCCAGGGGCTGGGGAGCAGGTCCCGTGAGACCCTTCCAGGCACCCGGGATCTTTAAGATGAAGCAAGGAGTTGCTGTATGGAGAGCTGCTGCTCTCGGCAAGGCCCAACATTGTCACCTCATCCTTGCCTCCACAGTTTGCCCCGTTATCTGCCCAACCTGCTGGATATTTCCACTTTGCCCTATCCAGCTCTAGGTTATAGATAAAGGAATAAAAAGGATGTATGTTTTTAACGAGGGTTTCCCGAGAGGGAAACAATGACCCAGGGAATGAAAAGCCATCCATGTGCTGCACCATGTAACGCCGAGCAACTTTCCTTCTCCCACCCATGCTGGGTCTGGCAGAATGGTGCATGTCCCCAGATACATCCCAATAAGTGGGTATAACCCCTACCCAAACAGCCCCGTGCTGCTCCTGGCGTGGCTTGGCTCACAATGGCAAGACTTTCAAGGAGGCAGCAATCTCCAAGCCCCACTTGGTTCCCTGGGGTCCCATCACGGCACGCCAAGACTTGTAGGGGATGGAAATGTAAGTCAAGGCTGGGCTATTTCTTCGTTGCAAGGTTATTTTGTCTAACCTGACTCTTCCAGCTGAGGGTAATGGAGTTTCCCCTCTTTACTCCCCCAGAGAGTGTTCCACTCATGTTTCTTCCAGACATCCTGCCTGATAAACAGTCAATACTCATCGTTAGAGTCATTTTGTTTCCCACCTTTGCTGCTTGTTTCAGCTGGGCTCAGTAGCCGGGCCCTGTTGAACTCCACACACTCATTTTCCAGCCTGCAGAAAGCTGGATGAGCCTTTCGGTAGCTCGGGTCATCCTGGGAGAAAAAAGGTATGTTAGAGGGCAACCAATTTGTTTGCTTAATATTCTGAGAGCAACAGCCTTTTGGTTCCACGGTTGCATGTGCCTGCGTATAATAACTCTTCAGGGAAGCAGGGGTGGATAGATTGGGAAGCATCTTTAAATCAAGCACGCATTCTGCATGGTGGATGGAAGCAGAGTGCCCGGAAAATTGCTCCCGCAAGATCAAGAGGTCCAAGCTGCTTGGCAGCAAGTGCCGTGGAGGGCAGCAAGTTGTTCTGTTCTCCGTGCCGCAGGTGGAAGGAAACCTTCGAGGACGTTGCATCTCAGAGTATTCGGTTGGCTCGTATCGGTGTCAATGTTTGCTGCACGGTTTGGTGTCACTTCTAGCTCTCTCGAGACTCTGGTTGGGACTCGGACACCTGGAGCATCCTTCCTCTTCAGTTAAAAAGCCGAGGTTGGCCTTTCCCTGTGATTGGCATTGCTGCACATGATGCTGCAGGAACCTTTTCCCAAACAGGCTTGTTTTTATCCCAGCAGTTGCCATTTGTCTGTAGTGCGCACGACGAGAGCTCCAGCTTAATACCCAAAAGAATGCAGCCGCACACCCTTTCAGTGGCACAAACAACACAATGTAAAACGAAATTAATCCATCTGCTAAACCTCAACATGTCATCAGATAATTATCAGCACCATATAATCTCCTCCAAGGAAGATCTTATTCTATTAAAGAAAAATTGGCCTACGCGTTAGCTGTGAGAATGACAACGTGCTCTTTATATGAGATTTCTCATCTTGGCGTTAAGGCATCCAGTGATGTCTGATAAGCAGCTTTTTGGCTAGAAAACTCCAACTTTTATTTTTCAAGAATACGATTATAATCATTTTCAGCAATGATTGTTTGGCAGATTTTCACCTGGGTTTTAGGTGTGAAGAGTCCCGTAGGGTTCAGACCTTTCTATCATACATAACTATCAAAGCTCACTGACTAACCCTAAGTGTCTGGACTAAGGCTGCAATACCTATAGAAGAGCTGATTTGAAAATCCCACCTGGTTTGGGTAGTGAAGAGAACCATGACATCAATCCAGAGGTTGCAGATGGCTTGGCAGGGAGAGCAGCATGGCCTACTGAATGGACGTTGTCTTGGGGCAGCATGGGTTTTGGCTCTCCTCCTGCTCTGTCCCTGCTTTGCTTGGTGATGTTGGGTAGGATAGGATAGAGTAGGATAGAGTAGGATAGGATATAGGATAGGACAGGACAGGACAGGATAGGACAGAATAGGATAGGATAGGGTACGATACAATATGATACAATAGTTCTGTTGGAAGGGACCTACGAAGATTGAGTCCAACTGCAACTGATTGCTGTTATTGGACCACTGGTTGCTCGTTACGTGAAGAAGCGCTAGGAAATTATCTCCGTGTCAACTTGCAGGTCTGCCAAGAAGGAAGGGGCTCCAAGGTTTTCAGTTCATAAGAGTTTTATGAAAGCAGGTGGCGGAGTGCAGGAGAGAAAGCCAAATTAGCGCCGCAACTTAGGGCAAAGCTCAGTGTGAGCGAAACCACGTTATGGGACACTAGGGACATCGCACGATGTGGGGCTGGCAGGGAAATGTGTGTCAAGTGAATGGCACGAGGAAGCAGGATTTATAAAGCTAAGCTGCACACCCAGGTATTTTTTAATATATGTGTGGCCAGCTGTTCATGCTTAGGAAGGCAGGGGCTGAGAAATTCCCCTTGCACGTGCAACAGGAGAAGATGAGATCTGCAAAGGCCGTGAATTACTGAGAGAGGTCACAAGTCCTTTGTCAGAGGCTCAGGAGAACATATTTTATTGGTTTTTAATATATATATATATATAGTTAATGAACATCATGAGAGTGGGGACCACCACTTTGCCCCATCCTATGAACAGCCCCAAAAGGGAGCTCCCCTGCTCTCCTCCCAAAACAGGAGGCTCTTCTGGGTGTCTGTAATGTTACCTACAGTGTGTGACATGGGGCTGGGGACACAGGCAGGGAGGAAGCGTGTCTTTCTTTATTCAAGGCAGAGAGAACAGGAGAACCGAATTGATTCGAGAAGGTCGCCAGCGTGGCGGATCAGGCTCCGGCAGGCTCTGCACTGCAGCTAATCCCTTTCTGCTGCACAGCTCACCTTGCTGCTCCTTCCCCCTGCCTTTCTGTGTGGCAGCCGATCCCCCCTTGCCCCCCCCTCAACTCTTTCCTCTCTGCAAACTTCACATTTTTTTCAAGTTTGCCTAAATTCCTTCTGCAACGGCAGAAGAATCTTCAGCCAGATGAAAGGAGCACATTGTTTTCCTTTTCCCCAGATACAAGCAGCATCCGAGGACAGGGGGATGCGAGCCCACCACCATGCATTTCTTGGGTTTCCAATGAGATGCAGTTGCCAGAGAGGAGAGCATCCACCCCATGGCATTTTCAAAACCTCCCTTTAGCCTTCGGCACATGCTGCTGCTGTGTTTTCAGGCAGATACATAATTTTCCAGCGGATTAGTTTTCAAAACAAGACAACATGTCCCTTCGTCAAAACTTTTTGCTAGGGCTTGCTGATTTTGATGCAGGGCTTTTGTGCTAAAGAAGAGCAAGGTGCAGACTGCTGCTTTCAGCCAGGATCGTGTAGTTTGTCATTTTTTTAATGAATTTTTGCCTTGCGAGAAGTGTTTTTTTTCTGCTGTGCTCAATTAAAAGGAAATCAAAGCGAAGCCTCCTTGCTGACACTAAACACGCCTCCCACTCTCACTTGCAGAAATTTTCCAGACATGACATTTTAGCCAGTTGAGCAAGCAAGCAGAAGCCCAAAGTTGTGGGATTTGCTGTGAATCAGAAGCTGGGGTCCGACATAAATCTGATCTCCAGCTGCAGAGCACAGATCTCCTTTCTTCTCCCTTAGCTTGAAGGACTCTCTGATATTTGGGGCAGCAGAAGAGTCCCCATTTTCCCTGTGCTGCATGGCTTCGTCTGCCTGTGTCATTAAATATTTCCAAGAAGATGATCCTCTATCCATCCCAGCTGTGCTTTTCATTAAACAATAAGCAAACCCGAAACCACGCACACACAAAAACTAACAAAATAAAAAAACTCTCCCGGTGATCCGACAGAAAGGCACCGCTGAGCTGCCTCCTGAGCTCGAGGAGAGCCTCGTGACTGCTCTACAAACCCGAGCAGAGGCAGGATCTGGGCAGGGTTTCAGACTTAAACTTCCCTACGACTCAGACAGGTGGGAGCTGGGATTTCCAATCTGGTCTGTCCTTGACAGAAGGATCCTGAGTTCTCAGGCAGCAGCAAATCCTGTCCTGCTGGAGCCAATTTTCCTTGAAATTGCAACCCTTGCTGGCAGTATTTTCTTCTTTTGGATTTTCCAGCTTCTCTTCTTCTTTTAGGCTGCAACGAAACTGAAGGCCGGGCTTGAAGGCATACAACAGGGAGGGATTTAGGTGTCTAAAGCTCACTAATGCGTGAATGCCTATTTTGGGGTCTGATCCAAAGCCTCTCCTGGCATTGTTGGAAGTCTTCCTATCTCCTTCAGTGGGATTCCGCTTCCATGTCTCATCAGGGCTCTGCTAATCATTCTACAATATTAATTGCTCGGTAACATTGCTCTACATCCTTGTGTGTGTATTTGTTAGTCCAGTGATGCAGGCAGCCAACAGCCGGAGTCGTGCTGGGGGGGGTGCTCAGGTACATCGACCTCCAGAGGTGAGGTTGATGATGGTTTGCTGAGGGCTCCCACCCTTGCTGGAGCATGGAGAAGTCCTGGCCACCAGCCTGGCTCATTTTTCCCGGGGCAGAAAGTCAGCCAGGCACAACCAGGCACCAATCTGATGCCCAGATGTGTTTTGGGGGTAGATCGGGCTGGAATTTATCCCCAGTTAACAGCTTCAGCCCCCCATGCTGGTGGACATGTGGATAGGAACTGGTGCTGAGGCTAGGTAATCAGCTCTGACCTGATTTATTTACTAACCTATTGATGTAGTGACCCAGTCCTCATGAAAACACGGTGACAGCGAGGTCCAGACCTGCCAGCACCTGCTATTTAAAAATCTGCTGCGATGAGATATATATATATAAAAAAAAACAAAACAAAACAAACAAACAAACAAACAAACAAAAAACACACACAAAAAAACCAACACAAAGCAACAGAATTTGGCCATTCTTGTGCAGTTTTCTCCATAGTCGATCTCTCCTTCTCGTTCATTCATGAATTGTCGTCTCCCTGCGTCGTTGTCAAAGACTTAACTCAGACTTGGCTGCAGTTTTGTTGCGTGAACACTTGAAATAAAGCTCGCTCTACTTAGCTTCCAATTAGGCATCTGCAGTTACTTAAAAAGAGCAGTAAAAGAAACCTCAGAAGCCCCAGGAGGCCTGGGAGGTCATTGAACTGTCCAGAAAATAGGAGGTGTTTTCTGTTTTTTCCTTTTATCCCAAGACTTAAGAGGCTTCTTTTGTTTGGTTTGTTTTGCTTGCCTTGCTGTCAAAGTTAGATATATGGGGGAAATCAAGCTTTTTGCAGTTGGTTCATTCAAAGTCCCCGTTCCCCATCCTAATAATGTTTGATGGGGAATTTTCAATTAGCCCCGATCGTTATCAACATTTTGCAAATTAGGGAATCTCAGGCGCAGAAGCGTAATCATTTGTTTATGGGCCCTCTGCATGGCAGAAGGCAGATTATGGCTGTCCCTTGGGCAATTCCTGATGGGGCCAGCCAGTTGCTTTGGGATCTGTAGGTGTGCTGGAGCTGCTGAGCTCCATGCAGACTTTTTCTGCACATGAATTGGACGGTTGTCCAAGATTAGTTTTAATTTTGTGTGTCTCTAAAGCGGTAGCCTGCAAATAAATCCAGAGATCCGAAGTGCTCGCAGCTCTGGACGTAGAAGGTGTAGAGGTTTCTCCAGGTTTGTCTGGTTTGGGCTCAGATATGGGTGAGGTGGCAAGTACAGGGTGTTTGGCTTCAGCTTCGCAATCAGACCTTCCTGCTATGGGCTGGGACCTGAACCTAGTTTGATGTGCTGAAATAAACTTAGAAAAAGGAAGAACTCGGTCAGGTTGGGCACAGATCTCTGGCTGTGTTGCTGTGAGTGATCCTCTCCCGTTCAGGTGACACCAGTGATGTCCTCGCAGCTGACAAACCTGGCTCCTGCCCCCACATCAGCCCCTCCTCCACTCGTTGCACTTCCATCCATAAAGGTGCGGTGTTTGAGTTTGGGGTGGAAGGACATCACCCCCATTGCTACTAATACATTTTGGGAGGGGATGCTGCCATTTTTGTGGACAAAATGGTATTTCCTTGGGACCTCAGGGCTGCTGTTCTTCCCTCACTCAATTTTTAGGGGATCCCTTTGCCACAGGTGCCTCTCTTGACCCTTCAGTCCCGTTAAGCTTGGCGGGTAAGGAAGACATCACAGCCCATTTTCCTTCCATTCCACTTGTTGTCCTGGTTGCTGTGTGTGCTGGCATGATGAGACTCATCCCATTCTCACATCCACAACCAGCTGACCCTAGTGAATTCTCCTGCACCTTTGTGTTTGCTTCACCCAACAGCTCTGTATAAATAAATGCTGTTGGTTTTGCACATGCTGGTCGCTCTACATCTTCCTCGGCTGGAAGGAACTCCTCCAGCCAAGGATTTAAGCCCCTTACTCCCTCAGACCCCCTCTCATTTATCCATCTCTCTGTCACTCCCTTGTCTGCTGCTTTCCCAGCTCTTCCCAGTGTCTGGTATGGGCCAGTGACTTTCCAGGGCAGAGGAAAAAATCCCCAAACCCCGCGTCTCTTTTATGGCTCATGAAGACCTCTGGAGCGGCTTTGATTTAAACCAGAACATTTGGCAGGCGATCAGTCAATAAAATATCCTAATCACTGGTAGAGATTTAAATTAAGCATGTAATGAGATCTTTTTTTCTTCTTTCTTTCTTCATTTTTTTTTTTTTTTTTGTACAGTTGCGGAAGGGATTTTTTGACCGAATGAGGTGGGAAAATGAAGTACGAATGGTTGGGTTATGGTTCCAGGGCTAAATTCAGCATTGCTTAGTACCTGCTCACTCTTTATTCATTGTGATAGCCCAGCTACCACTCATAGGTGCTGAGTTGGCTCAGAGCCCCTGGGGAACTTCATCTGTTTGTGTCTGCAAGGAGAGACGTGGCAGGGTTGTTTGGACAGATCCCGAGACGCGCTAATTAGGAGTTAAAGATCCGCTTTCCACCACGAGACGGGGAATGGGTGACGTGGGAAGCACCTCCTAATGCTTTGCCTGTTTAAAACAACACGCCACATTAAAGCCCACGGTGCTTCTTTGATCCGCGCCACCAAAATAATGCTGGGGACAAACACAAACGGGGGATAATAACTAATTTAACTGGAATTATTGGAGAGTGACACTGCAGAAGATGAGGATTTCCAGAGCAGACTGTAATTGCTGGGAGATTGGGGTCTGATGCCTGCTTATCTATTCTATTCATCTCTCCCCGCATCTGTCCTTCTACTCGATCAGCTGCCCATTAGCCATCATTTAGCTACCGTTCCTATCTTCCCTGCCTTCGGTGTCTCACCCTTTCTATTTGCTTGTTAGCTGCAACAGATGTAAGGAAATTGCGTTCCGCACAGAAGGTAAATGGGAGCTCTAATGGACCAGATTTTGGATGTGCCAGCGGTAACTTTGCAGAAGCAAGAGGAACTCTTGTGGGTTTGCAGTGGGCTCTCGTCACTGATACACCGCCAGCTGCCCATTTAAGCTTTCTCTGCAGGACATCGGTATGATCTGTGATGTCCCAGGGCAAGGTTTTCAGACATCAGGATCCTCCTTGGGAGGGCGTCCACTTCTGGAGAAAGACCTGCACTACTACAGCCTCCTCTTGCCGTCCTGATCAGGTCTTCAAGTGCCTTTTGTAGGGGGATGCCTAGAGATTAACACCAAGGACAAGAGCAACTGAGGTTGATGTCCATCTTCCGTCTCATCACCCACCCATTTATCATGGACTTGCAGCTACTGTATGCCTCTGTCAACTGGGAGGGTGTGTTACCTTCTGCACCCACCTCTCATTCCCCTTCTCCTTCACTCCTCTGCCTACAGTTTTTTATCCCTACACTTCCGGGTGATCTCCCACCCCTTTACTTGGTCTATGGTCTTGGTCTATTGCAATCTGTGCCCATCTTTGCTCAGCTAATGGGGATATTTATCGGCTCTCACGTTGTAATAGGGCATTAATTTGACTTTTATAATAAGATCTCTTTGGAATCACCCATTTCTTGGTGCTTTCACAAGAGGCCTTAATACTTACATCCTATTTCACAGAATCCCAGAATCGTCTAGGTTGGAAGAGACCTCCAAGATCACCGAGTCCAACCTCTGACCTAACACTAACAAGGCCTCCACTAAACCAGATCCCTAAGCTCTACACCTAAATGGCTTTTAAAGACCTCCAGGGATGGTGACTCAACCACTTCCTTGGGCAGCTCATTCCAGTGCCTCACAACCCTTTCAGTAAAGAAGTTCTTCCTAATATCTAACCTAAATTTTTATTTCTGTGAAAACCAAAGGAATTGAGCAAGTTTTCACTCTGGTCTTGAAGCTGGACCACTGAGCTCACAAAACATGGGGTAGACCTCATGAGCTGGGCAGTGCCTCTCATAAAAAACAGTCCCTCAAGTCAGTCTAGGGGAAACATACGTACTGTATGGGAGGAATAATGAAATGAAATTAAGGAGATGTATTGATGTGTCTGTGTAAACTGAAGAACACACGGTCCCCAGGGACCTCTGGGAATCTTGCGCTTGAGTATTCTTTAAGCTTCCATGGATTTTTGTCTGCATGTTGAAAGTATTGTTAACCCCCGAGGAAATTTAGTGTCCAGGATCAATGAACATAACACGCGGATGCCTAATAATAGAAAATAGGATTGACGTGTTGCTCGGGTAAAATCACCTCAGCAGTTAATTCTGCTGCCACAACAAGCACATCAATAAGGTTCCCTGCTGATTCATGGAAAGATTTGGGCATACCGAATGGCATCTGGGAAGGCAGCAGGGATGGGTTTGTTTCAGCAGCGCAGTCCCAAGAGCTGGAAAAAGTAGAAATTTAATTGCAGCAAGGAGTGTGTGCACTTCAGAATAGGTTTGGCTATCAAACTGGGGACAGCACGTGGCAATGCATTGGATCCACCAGGTCCTTCTCCTCAGGGCTGCTCTCCATCCATTCCCCACCCAGCCTGGATTTGGGCTTGGGATTGCCCCAACCCAGGTGCAGGACCTTGCACTTGGCCTTGTTGAACCTCACGAGGTTCACACAGGCCCATCTCTCAGGCCTGCCCAGGTCCCACCGAGTGGTCCATCCATCAGATCTGTGTCTCTAGTTTAGAGACAAAGACATTGTGTGGGATAGTGTGTGTCTTTTCAGGTGATGATACATCTCCTGCAGGTACATTCTGCACCACAGATGTCCCCTGTTCCCTTGCCAGGTCCCAGCTGGTCAGTCTGAGCTGGGATTTGCCTCTTGGATGTGTCTGGCACGCCGAGGCATGGAGCAGGAGAGGAGCTGGATTACACCAGGCTGGTGCAACCCACCTCTGGGTCTTGTCCTCATGAGATCCCTCTTCTCCATGCCATATGGGTGGGTAATGGGACTGGAACTGTGGAGAGAAACATTTAGCTTAATAACATTGGTCCTATTTATTTCTGCGAACCCTGCGTCAGTGAGACCCCTGGTCCTTCCAGTTGCCTTTCCTGACCTCCATCCAGTTGGGCAGCATCATCTCTGGGGACACCGAATTTTTCAGGTGCTGCTCCCCAGGGAATTGCAGGGAGACTTCGTGTTGCTCCCTTTCCTGTGCATCAACGCCTCGGTGTGTCTTGTGATCGGCCTTGTTCTGAAGTTGATCCTCTTTTTTTTTTTTTTTCCTCCTTTAAGCTTTGAGCTCGTTGATGCACTCAATGTTAGTTGCTAGGCTGCAGCGAGCCCCTCGTACGGGCACACAACGTGCTGATGGTGCCGGGCTGCCTCTGAGAAATTTGGGGCTGGATCCAAATTTCAGAGGCTCGCAGATTTCGGGGCTGTCTGGGTCTGACTCTTCGGTTCTTCCCCTTCATAGGAGGCGAATCTCTAAGATCTCTTCCTAGACACGGGGATTTTGGGGTTGTGGAGCGGACTCCTCTCTGTGCCTCTAAATAACAATGAGGGGATTAGCCTGCTTGAGGGGGTGGAGGGAGGAATGGGCTCTGCAGGAGACTCTGGGACCCATATGTTGGGTAGATGGTTAATTTTTGCGGTCGGGCAAAGCCCAGCAATCTGCCCTGTGCCGAGGCTGCTAGGATTTTGTCTCACTGGCTGCCCCAGATCCTGTCCAACCCTCGGTTCATTAAGGCTCAGGAAAGAAATTGCTGATAGTTCCTACTGCACTGAGGAAGGGGAGGAGATGGGGGGGGGGGGTGTCTGAGCGAGTCTATTACATCTGGGCTTCTTTCCAGCATGAATAAAAATGTTCTGTATGTCCAGAGTTATCAACATATTTTTTTTTTTTATTATTCCTGTCAATTAATCTACTCTGAACGAGACGCTGCGGTTCCCAGAATAATAGCCCTGGGTGCGAGGTCTTATTTCTCATCTGCTTCTGGAACTGGGCTCTGATATTGCCGGTCTGGGCATCGTGCTGCTGGTTTCCTCGGAGTTGAATGAAGCCCTCTTGGACCAAAGCACTGAGAGCATCACTGAAATAACTCCTGTGCGAGCAGGGAGTGCTGCTATGGGGCTAGGAGAGAGCATCGCATCCCCTGCGATGACTTCAGCTGCTGGCTGTCCTCGTGGTGCCACCAGCTCCAACAATGTCCTGTCTCTTGGCACCTCTCTCCCTTCTACCCAACGTGTTTGTTTTTTGCAGATGAAAGGCAGAGAAACAAACCCAACGAACGCTTTGTTGTTCGGGGCTTATTGAACAATTAGTTTCAGCTCCGGGTCTGATCTTCCGGCATTTCTTTTCTTTTCTTTTGTATGCCGTGTGTGTCTCGGGAACCTGTTGGCTGCGGGACGTGCGTGGCACTGATGGATGGGCTCAGGGCTTGGCTTGGAGGGATGCTGTGCCCAGACTGTGCTCCTGCTTCGAGCCAAAATGGGTGTGAGCTGTTGTGGCTGCTCAGGAGGCGTGGATAATTGGGGACTGTAAGCGAAACTAAAGAAAAAAGGCTACAAAAAACCCTTGCGCGGTGCCACCTCCTGCTCAGGGCTGGACTTGCCCTTCTGGCCTTCGTCTTCTGAGGTCTCTTCATCATCTGTCTGCCCGGACGCTTGCTCATTTGGGCTCTGCTCCCATTTGTCTACCACGTTTCCCATCCCCAGGGCTTGTCACCCTATTTTTCGGGGATTTTTCCAAGGGCCATAGCAATTCCTGACTGCTCCCTTGCAGGTTTGCACACAGACATCCCAGACCTGCTCACACCCATTCATCCAGAGGCTCTGTGCAGAACATTTCACACTCGTTTTTCCTCCTCCATTTGCTCTACTCCTGCCCTCCCTCCTCGAGCTCTGCTCTCTCGACGCAGTTCACTGCTCCGTACGGAGGGTTCAGCGCATGTGACCGCCCCATTAGCCGCTCCAACTAAAGCCTCAGGCAAATAGTCATTGAGGATTTATTTTTATTAAAAAAAAAAAAAAAAAGAAGTCGGATTAAGTATTCCGGTGAACAAGAATAACATTAGCAGCTGTGCCCGCTCAACCGACGCGATCCCATCCCTCATATCATAAGCTGATTGCCTGTGAGGGGCGGTGAGTTGTCCCGGCAGCCTCCCTGTCATGATGTTTGCACGTCGCTTTCGCAGTTCTGATGGCGTGTGTGGTTTTTGGAGAGGGGTGCAGCACCTAGAGAGGCTCCATGTGTGCTGAAATCCCTTCTTCAGGTGCTTTCATTGTCAGGTTGAACACGCTGCAAGGTTGAGGCTGCAAGAGAGCATCGTGCAAAGATCCCACGTGTGTCCAGTTCCTTCTTGTTGCAGCTTTAAAGCTCCTCTAACCCTTCTGCTTGACGTCCTTGGAGGAGGAGATGGAGTGAGTGGGGAACCTCAGCTCAGGGGGAAGGGTTGACCGGAGACTTCAGCTTGTTCAACGTGAACCTCATCAATGAGATGTACAAAATTAGGAGTGCTCACCTTGTGTTTCTGGGAGTGAAAGGAGAGTGAGGAAAAGAGAGAGCCTGTGTAAAACTTCAGAGGGTGAAGGAAGCCCAAGGAGGTAGATGGGCAGGGTGGCACCAAGGCTGCTGTCACACAGTGGGGACCAGCACCATCTTTTTTTGCTTTTGCATCCAATTTACTTGGATCTCTCTCGTTGCAAGGTGCTCGGCTTGAAGCGGTGCCGGCCTGGGGAGCAAATCCCTTCCCCTGTCTACAAAGCACCCGAAATTTGGGCTGGTCCTTGCACAGGTTGCTTTCCCCTGCTGAGCAGTCCCTGGGCCCACGCTCTTGCTGCCAGTTTGTGTTCCAATGTCAGTGTTAGTGATACCAACAGTCACCTGAAATCCCGCTGATGGCTAAACCCTGAGCTGGCACCGGGCTGGCGACCAGCTTCTGCTTCGCGGGGCCTTGCCAAAAGCTGTGGGATGCCCTTTGAAGATGTGGAAGCGAGCACCATAAAATCCTGCAGCCTTATTAGAGGTGTTACCATTTATTCCCTGCACGCATCTGAGAGACTTTTCCTCATCTCCTCCTAACTCCTGTGCTTTAAGGCAGCTGCAATCAGAGACACCATTGAGCATCCCCAACCTGCAGGTGAGCATGCCAGGGGATGCACTCTTGTTCCTTTCCACAATGAGTCCCTTCAGGAGGGCGATGTGTGCACCGCAAGCCGCCCTGCCACCGAACACCAGAGCCAAGAGAGAACCCACAGCGTGGGCACGCAGGTTGGCAAAGGGGAGCAGCTCCCTTGGATGCCCCATTGCTAGAGGCAGAAAAATCCCAATTTTCTAACCCATATGGAAAGTGATTCATGCTCTGGAGGTCCTGCACAATGGGATGGGAAGAGGGTGTTTGCTGGCTTGCTGTGGTCCTTTGGAAGACTCTTAGCCGTCTCTTACAGGGGACAGAAACATAACTGGGACTTCTCTCTATCCATCTATCCAGGCTTTTCTTTCATTATTGCCCACAGGGTGTCTTGCAATATTTTAAAAACTCTCTTCCAGTGCTGCAGGTTGGATTTTTTTTTTTTTTTTTTCTTTATGAAATATTCTAACCGTTTCTAGTGGATTGAGGGTTTTTAGCTGTTTCTTCCCCACAAGGAGGACACTGACGTGGGGATGAGGATGGGAATGTGTTCACATGGTGATGCAGAAAGAGGTGTGTGAAAATTTTGGTCCCCCTATTCTGGAGTGAAAACCTCCTTGGGTGTGAATGGAGAGGAGCAACTACTCTGTCCCACCAAAGAAACGCACACCTGGGGTGCTTCAAAGAGTTGTTCCACAAACAATTCTTGGTCCTTTTGGTCACCGGTGACCATCTTCTGTGCAGGCACCGTGATCTGTAAGCCTAGAGTTGGCTAGACTTCAAAGAGCCATGGACACATCTGTTGCCTGTGCACGTCTCTAACCCCTTGAAGTGACCCTAACCCGTGCCATCTGCACCCAAGTGCACCAGGGCAATACCTGTGCCGTATTCCAGTGCAGGAGAAAATAGGGAGGAAAAAAACGGGCAGGAAAAGGCACAAAAGTCCTGCTTCTGACATGGGAGATTAAATAATTAGCAAATGTGGCAAGAGAGACGATGAAAAACAAGTGCAGTGATTCATGTTTTATGTCTCCTACTGCACAGAACGCTTTAAAGTGTCAGACAGCACGACAGTCACTCTTTAAAGCCAATTAAAGTTTTATAATAAATAGAAGAGCTTTTTTTTTTTTTTTTAATCTCTCTCTCCGTGTGGTGCTGATGCAGGTTTCTGTAGTCACCCTGGCATGGTGTTTGCTAGAAACCCACAAACAAACAGGTCCAGAGGTTTGCTTTGCGAAAAAACCCTCCTATGCCAATTATTTACCTGCCGTATATTCAGCTCTGCTGGGGTAAGCCGTCGTAATAATGTAGTGTCCTTTCATTTTCCTTTGTGTTCAAGGAGATTACAGCCAGGAACCTGGAGAAGTAAGCTCTGCATGGGCTGGGAGGTCACATGGGAGCCCGCTTAGGTGAAGAGGGATTATTTTGGGGGCCAGGAGGGCGCAGGGTGTGGGACACAAGAGGGAACGAGCTGGGATCTCCTCTCTTTGTGCACCATCTCCCACGGGGCTCTGATGGTTACAAACCTTTTGGACTGGCCATACTGGAAGATGCTGTCAATTGGGAGCAGCTCTGGGGGAAGCTGTGCTGAGGGGACGATGGGGACTATGTTGTTGAAACCCTTTTTCTTCTTCTCTAAGATTCCCCATAAGTAGTTTGGGCATGAGATTTGGAGCTGTGTACACAGGACTCATTTCACTGAACTCCTCTTTGGCGCCTACATGACTCAGTGCTGTTTTGCCTTGTATTAATGATGCTTTTTGGGCAAGAAAAGGGATTTTTCCCCACTCCAGACCTAAGATCAGGTTCACAGCTCTGAATATAAGAGATCTTGCTTTCCCCAAGCAATTCCTTTTCCCAGTGATGAAGCTGAGGATTTGAGTGAGCTCTTACAGCCACCATGGCCTCTTCCTCCTCCTCTTTTCCATTTACTCTCCCATCGACGAGGCTGGCATTTGTGCATCTTTATCTCCCGCACGCAAAAACACGAACCTCCACCCAATTTAAATTTTAATCCAATTAACGTTAAAAGGCAATGAAGGGGCACCGAAAATTGGAGGACCCAGTTTCTGTGGCCCCCTCGGCTGAAATATCTTTGTGAACCTCGCCTGCAGCCCGCGATTCTCCAAACGGCGCCGCTTTCACATTTCGGAGCGGGCACCTCGGATGCAGGAAAACATCCAGGCTTCTTTGTCAGGTACCTCCTTGGTTTATTCGGGGGCGATAAAATTATTCCACGGCTTCCCAGCCTTGCTGCCAGAGGGGCAGTTGGAGAAGCAGCGTTCCCGCTATTAGGCAAAGATCTCTTTAATTGGATGGGGTGAATATTCACTCTCTAATAGCGAGGGGGCTCTAATCCTTCCTTATGGGGCTGCAGCCCCCCCCGAATGGTTTTTAATGACCCGTGGTCTAGATCATTAATAGCACAAGTGCTGACACCGGTAGGAAATGCAACAATCAAAGGGAGACCCTGAGAGGTCCGGGAGCAACAACAGTTTTCATCTCCCCTTTGTTGTGGAAAACGTCGTGCAAAAATGAATCGGCAGCAAGGTTTTGGCCTCCTGCGGTGAGCGAGGGGAGGGTTAACTCCAGCAAATTGCAGAAGCTCAATTAGTTCAATTAGGAGCTTGAAAACTAAAGCAGCTCTTCCTGAAGCCCGTCTAGGACTGTAGGCTGTGCCTGCAGGCTCAGAAGCATCCCACACCACCCAGTTCCCTGGGGCTGGCAGCTTTTGAGGCCAGACTACATTAAAAAGGGATGGCTGGATTCTCACCGCCTTTACTCCAACCTGGGCTGGAGGCACTCCGTAAAAATCAATTGAGTTACTCCAGCATGTTCTTGGAAGAATAATTCGCTCCAATGATTCCCAACTGGGAGACGTTTCATAAACGGATCAGAAGGAAAATGGTAAAATCCCTTTTTTCTTATTTTTTTTTTTTTCCAGCATTCTTTTCAGTGCTTTCCCCACAAGCAGCACGCACCAGTCACATCCATCCATCCCCAACTGGATTTGTTTTTTTCTTGATGACAGCACCTGCCTTTTGACAATCTCAGAAGGAGACGGGGATATTAACAAAACAAATTGGCTGCTGTCTGGAGAATCATGTTGTTGGCATGTCGCAGAAGATGTACGATGAGTATTGCTGGGTTCCTATTGTTCTAAAGCCACCCTAAGGTGTTGGCAATGCCCTTCCCTCCCTCCTCCTGTGGCTTATTGCGTTTTGTAGCCTTTAGGCAGGTGCTGCAGGTCTTGGGAAGAGCTTTGTGGTGACCACGTGCCATGGAGTGAGTCGTAGGTGCTCTGCAGAGGGTGCCTATGGTGACAGGTAGCTGGGCTTGACCGACGGGACCTTTTTTCATCATTTTAGGGTTAAAACAGGAGGTTTTAAACATGGGGTGGTGGTGCTGGGCTCTGCCAGCTCTATGCGTGCAGCATTCCTGTGCCTGTTGTGCTCTGATTTTGTGTGTGCTTGGCACAGAAGAGGTCCCTGGTCCATCGTGCATGCAGCAAGCGTGACACAGAGGAGGGAGAAGCTGCTCTCCCTGCACCAAGGTGAGAGCCCAGAAGTGCTCTGACAGCTGCGGACGGGAAGGAGAAGTGACTCAGCTCTCCGGGACGAGTGAAAAGTGTTTGCCTAAGCTAGAATTTCACGAGAAAATTGGGGTTAATAACCTCCAAGTCGTGGCGACGCTGGGAATATTAGCTTCATTTTTTTTTCCCTCTCTGTCCCTTCTAATTTAGCTGGGTACCGCTCACCGAGGTGCCCCAGCTGCAGTCACTCCCCGATGCTGCACAGGACCGGGCTCAGAGCTGTCATCTTCCAGCAAGCCAAGCAATGCCACTCTGGGAAAAAAAACACATTTGCTCCCAAGCTTTCTTTTTGTCTCTAAGCTCCAACCAAAACCTGATTAGCTTCCCGGTCCCCCCGTGCTGCAGACAGTGTTTGTGCAGCTTTTATTACCTGAGCTGCTGTGGGAAAGGAAATTCAGCACCGCTGGTGAACCACGCATCTCCCCGGAACATCTCCAGCCGCCGCCTGTCTCTCCTTCTGCTCGCATCCAGGCCGACTGTGCAGGAAGAGAGGCAGACTCCCTTAGCAAGCCACAGAAGGACGCCTTTCTCTCCCGTCCCTATCTGTCCTTTTCAGATTCTCGTGGCTGGCACCGCCGTGGTGCGTGTTGACGCAGCCCCTTTTGTCGGTGGCTGGGGTAGGAGCCATCTGGAGCCGTCATCACAGCGTGATGGATGGTGTCATAGGTGATGCGACGCCGACACCTGCTTATCTTCCTGTGTCCAAATACCCCAACCTAGACACATTCATCCGTTCGTAGAGGCTTCTCGGCATCTGCTCTTGGTTACCGCGTTGTGCACGGAGCGCACGGGCTGGATGAGGTGGAGCTGAGCCCATTGGAGGAGGTCAGGTTTATGAGGACTGAGCATGCTGCTGGGTTGATCTGTAATTACACCAGCCTCTCTAGTCTTCAAGGAGCGACTTGTATTAACGCGTTCATTCCCCTGGAAAAGAAGGGCTGGGAATTCTGTTTGCTGTGTAAAACCAGGGACTTCTCAGGGTGGAATGTGGTCCCAGTTCTGGGGCCGTGACACTCTGCTCAGTGCTCATGTCTCCTTTCTACACCACATAAACCAAGCCATGCTGCTTGGGTTATCTGTTTTCAGGCTGTGTTTGCTTTGTACAGGCTGTATGTACATTATATTTTGGAAAACCTAACACACAGGCACACTCAACACCTTTTTATGGACCACAGAACAACGTGTCCAGAGAAGGGCAATGAAGCTGGTGAAGGGTTTGGAGAACAAGTCTTATGAGGAGCGGCTGAGGGAGCTGGGACTGTTCAGCCTGGAGAAAAGGAGGCTCAGGGGTGACCTTATTGCACTCTACAGGTACCTGAAAGGAGGCTGTAGCGAGGTGGGGTTGGTCTGTTCTCCCATGTGCCTGGTGACAGGACGAGGGGGAATGGGCTAAAGTTGTGCCAGGGGAGGTTTAGGTTGGATATTAGGAAGAACTTCTTTACCCAAAGGGTTGTGAGGCACTGGAATGGGCTGCCCAGGGAAGTGGTGGAGTCACCATCCCTGGAGGTCATTAAAAGCCGTTTAGATGTAGAGCTTAGGGATATGGTTTAGTGGAGGCCTTGTGTTAGGTCAGAGGTTGGACTCGGTGATCTTGGAGGTCTCATCCAACCTAGACTACTCTGTGAGTCTGTGCAGGACCTCTCTGCGCAGAGCAGAAATACTCTTTATTATTATTATTATAAAAATACAATTTAGAAACTGCAGTCTGAGTTGCAGATCAACTCTTTCTCAGGGCAAAAAAAAATAAATCTTGAAACACCTTTGTATAACTTTTATATACAGGGACATACGAAGGCATGTTCTTCCATGCATAGAGCTGGAGGCGGTCCTGCATTTATCTGGGGCTCCCGGGTTCTGGCAGGCTGCTTCACCATGAAAGGCCCCGACTGTGTCTGCTTTGCAGGTGCCATACACTAGCTGTCTGCAAGCACAGACTTCCCACCAAGGGCTGTGGTGTGGCCAAGAAACCCAGATGTCCGTGGCGTATGCACGTGGTGGCTGCCCACGGCAGGCACAGTAAGTTTTATCTGTGTGCCTGCACAGGCTGCATGCATATCTCATAGCCCCGTTGAGGGATGCTAAGGGGTTGTACAAGTCAACCTAGGCGTGTATAGGCACCTCGGGGTCAAAATAGGGATCTAAAAGTAGTCCTGTGGTCATGCAGTGAACAGAAAAATCCACAAACTCACCGGCACGGCTTATGTGGGACCTCCAGCTGGGGGGTCTCTTGGTAAGGGTGTCTCTTACAGACGGTGCCTCCCTGGCAGTAAGATGAAAGAAGAGAATGGGCCATGCCCTCTGAAGGCCTCGAGCAGAAAATCTCATCTTTGGGAGTATTTATTGTAACTTTTTACAATACGTCAAGACTCATAAAAGAGCCAACCCCATGAACAGGAGCAGCTTTATGGGCCAGTGGAGACTATTTCTTATTTGCTTGGTCTCCTGCAAGTCAGACTCTCTTTTCTGCCTTTGATCATGCTTTAATCCTTCCTTGCCAGGCCATGGTTAATCATGACCCATCGGTGACAGCGTTTGTAAAATCTTGTCCCTGGTCCTGCCAGGGGTTCAGCGCTGAGCATGGCGGATACTGGCAGCAACCTTCAGACATGTGGATGAAAAGAGATCTGTGTGGGGCACGCTGGACCAGGGTTAAGTTGTCCTGAAGGGAGGGCAATAACAGACCATCAGGGTCATGTCCTGTCTCCGGAGCCTGGCCTTAAACATCTCTTTTGAGATGACAGTGCTGGCGTTGCATAAATGAGACTGAGGAAGCCCTCAGCGCCAGCCCCAGTCCTTTCCACAAACTGAACTCCACATCCTTATCTCCATGCACTATCTTTCCCCCTCTCAATGTCTCTCCTTCCTCCCAGTCCTTTTCTTTAATCTACTTGATTTTTCTTTTATTTTACTGTTTTTCCCTGCCCTGTTTACTGTATCTCATATTGCACTGTCCTTCCTCTTCCCTTCAGTCCCCTTTGGACTCTGACACTGTAGCCATGTGGCCATCCCTCCCCTGATGTCTATCCCTCATTGCCTTCATTCATTCTCATCTCCTCTCCCTCCCACATCCTTCTCCCAATCTGTCCGGGGCTCTGTTCCTGTTGCAGACACTATCTCAGCTCTGGAACAGCACATGACACTCCTGGCAGTCAGTTTGAGCTTGGCTGCTGTCCCCAAGTTGTCTAAGGTTCTTGGGAGAGTGATGAGAAGCTGCTGTGTGCCTTCAAAGTCACAGCTAATTGCATTAGCTCCAGAGCACGTAATTCCCAGAGATGACAGCTGCCAAATTTAGGAGCACGAGTGAGGTCTTGCAGAAGATGATGGGGATGGTGTGCTGGATTCAGCATAAAGGAAATCCTGGGTGCCATCGGAAGCGTTGCTGGTTGATTTTCCCTCTTATTCTGAGGCTCTGTCTTTATCATCAGTCCATTCTCCAGCCCGGCATTGCCCAGCATCCCCATTGAAAATGTAGGGTATGCAGGAGTCTCAGTCTAAACTCTAAAGGGTTGTGGAGTGTCTGGTGGTGTACCTATGCATGAGTATAGCCCCTTGAGCATCAGGAAAGCAGGACAGCAAGCAAGCTGGACGCCTTGTATTGCTTCACACTGGTCTCAGGACCATTTTTCATCACGGATTGTAGACGTATCTCACTGCTCTTGTTCTTCTCCCTGTTTCTCTCGTGGTCTTTGACAACAAACCTGTGCTTCCAAACCATCTCCAAACCCTGAACACTTTCATCAGAGACATTCTTGCATTAAATACCTACTCCTAAAGACTGCTTTGCTCATCTCTGTCCCACTGATATTATATCCCTGAATTTGCAGAAGATAGGAGAAATACGATGAAATTCATCCACATGCATTAACAATCCATGAACTTGAGAGCATGGCCTTCTCTGGGGAGGTCACACAGCCAGGTTCACACAAGGTGGTGTCCTTTTCCTTCAAGATCCCCGATGATTGTTCTGTCTGAAGCATTCCTCTAACACGAGAGCGAAACAGGCATCCGCGATGCACCAGGAGCTCTGAACTCGGTTCTTGCAGTGCTGCAACAAAGCCTGTGATCAGCCAGCCCCTGTAGCTCGAGGGCAAAAATGTCACAGCTGGAGCGATCGGGAATAAGGCAGGGTTTTATCTCACGAGCTCTCACGCAGCTCTGTTTCAGTTTATCTCCATCCCAGATACGAGTTCGCACCCAAGTATCACAAAATCCTGTGGTTTAATTTGGGCACAGAAGAGACATGAATATTAAGAGACAGAAATTAAATATAGCTCTTGGCCATCTGACTGCGTGGCTTTTCTTCTTCTCTGGGTTTATATTTTTCCCTCTGGAGGAACCCAGCAGCCATCTCCTAGCTAGTTCAGCTCTGGTCCCACGGGAGGACCCAGGAGGACCGGTGAGCCTGGTAAATCCGTTGAGGTCACTGGAGGGATGTTTGGTGTGAAGGCCCTTGAAGCGATGTGCTGTTTGGGTCTTCGTACCTCGTTTCTATTCAATTGCCCTGTTTGGAAACTCCTGCAAAAAAAAAATAAAGTGTTTGCAGGACACAGCACACCTCCAGAGGATGTTTTCAGATAGCACGGTTCGTGTTCATGTTCGCCACAAGGCTCGGAAAGGTCAGTTAATCTCGTCGGAGGAGGGAGGTATAAGATAGGGGCCGCGTGTTGAGGCAGAAGAGCTCAGAGTTCATTAATTATTGCTGCGCGTAGAGCGCTTGCATCTGCTGGATGGTTGCATCTGCAACCCGGGGAGATTATGGCTGAGATGTACGAAGCCACCTAACAGATTTAAGAGAAACAAAACAAAAAAACGCCACAAGCAACCCCCTCCTGCTAGTTTGAAGGAAAATGATGTTAAATCCCCTAATCGGCTCTGAGACGAACCTCTAAGCAGCATGCTCAAGGTCACGCAGGGGGCCTGTCTCAGGGGGATGCTAACCTAGATCTGTGGGGCCCCAAGCGTGCAGCATCCTCTGTTCACCTGGCTTAGGGCACAGGTAATCCCCCCGAGTGGGATGGGTGGTACCCAGACCAGCCATCTGCGTGGGCAGCCCCTCCAGGGAAATAGTAATCCACTCGTGGCCCAGCTGAGAAGAGAAAAAATAAGCAATAATATATATATATAAAAAAAAAAGAACCCAAGTGGCTAAATTTATGGAGGATGCACACAAGAAATTGTCTTGGCTCTTTGTGTGGGAAATAAAGTCTGGACTGAGCTGTCGGTCGCCGTGAATGCCGCTATCATGACTCCCCCGTCTTCAAGCCAGACGGCTCAAGTCCATGCTAATCTCCCTTCCGTGCATAAGCCTTCCCAAATCCCTTGGTTTGCAGTCCCCGGGTGGTGAGCGATCACCCTTGTTAGGGGAGGAAGACACAAGGAGCGGATTTGGCGGGGCGCTCAATGGCGTTTCCGTGTTTTTGTCGCTGAAAACTCGCACCCAGGGCTCTGCGGTCAATAACCGTAGGCACAATTGCTGCCGCATGGTGTAAATTACTGATTGTCTTTTACGCATAGAGGACCAGGGATATAAATACACCAGTGGATGCAGTTGTGGAAACTGGCTATCACAACCAGGACGAGGGACAGGGATGCTCGGAGGGAAGCATCGCGAAGGTGACTCTTGGTTTTCCCCTTGGCTAACAGCTACAAACTGATGCAGCAGATTCTTTCCAGCACGAAGCATGCTAAGGGATGTTGGAGGTGATCCCAGGGCATTTCATGCCAGGGGGGTTCAATCAGTGCCTCCTGTGCTGTCACACGGAGAGGGAGCTTTCAGCAGCTGTATCTTGTGCTGGGAGGCGAGGCTGGTGTGCTCGATGCTGCCACAGCCTCTTGGTTCACGGGGAAGGTCAGTCGGTGTTGTTTTTTCTGCATTAATTCACCAGGGATATAAGACAGCCTGCTTACTGTATCCCTTTTTCTCAAGGGTATTCATGAATGTTTGAAAAATACCATGAGATCCTCTGGTAGGGACTGAATCCCTGGCACTGTCAGCTGAATTATAAACAGGAACACAGAAATTTGGGTTTATAAGGGAGAGGTTTTTAATGCAGTTTCGGGGAAGGGCGCTCTGATGTGGTTTTGGAGCCACGACGGGCAGATTTCAGAGGGTTCATTAAGTGTTCAGAGCTCGGCTCTTCTCTGGCGACACACAGGCTTTCGGGATATTTGCTGGTGAGCTGAATGCGCCCCGTTTGCCTCCGAGAATTTTGGGTCTCCCACTGAGCCAGATTTCATGTCTGCAAAGCCTTTTGCGTGTGCTCAGATGGCTCAACTTCTGGCCGAGGCTGAGCTGCGAAGAAACTGTGAAAGGAAAAGCAAGGCAACAGGATCGGTTGAGGAACAGCCCCATGAAGCAGAGGCAGCGTGCTGGGGAGGGAAAGCTCAGTTTGCTTTCCAGGTCAGCTCTGATTTAACTTGTCATCATCTGAGCTTGGGCAGCCCCAGTAAAGACATCACCATCTGAGCCAGGCTGCGACTCGTTGGTGTCTTGTGTCTTCCAGTGCCATCTGGACCACGTTTAGCTGAGTACCTCCAGGGGTTTAGAGCGGGCTGGAGATTGGTCGGGCAAAGCTTCAGAGAAACCTCGGCTTGGGCTTTGATGGGCTGTGCTCGAAAAGGAAATCCCACAGCTTGCAAAAACCCCAATACCTTTACGAGTGCCGCAGTCATGTGGGCAAGGTGGCAGAGCCAACTTGTGTGCCTCGAATCTGCCCAGCCAGCCTCTCCGGGTACGCGGAGCATCTTGTGTTGGCACAGGAGGGATGTTTAAGAAGGGATAGCCCCAACAAATCTGAATGCTGCCGGGTGGGAGGTGTGGAGCCTGGGCCCAGGAACAGATCGGGATTATGGCTTCTGCTGTGAGCTGAACCAAAGCTTGGGTTTGGCCTCTTGGGAGCTTCGGAGAAGTCATCGGCAAGCTGTACGGCCTCACCTAAATGCAAAAACTGCTCTTTTTGTCCATAGGAAGCTAAATTCTACTCATACCGCATTGGAGGGACAGGTCTAATATTTACCTGGCTGCTCTAAAGTCTGGAATTGATGTGAATTTTAAGTCAAGTCTGAACTAAAGATCCAAAACAGACACAGGTTTATGTTCTCCAACGCTTTAAATCTTTAGCCTAAGCTTTGGAGATGCTGACTCCCAAATTTCTCTATCCGCCCTCAGTCCTGCTTTTCAATCTTGGCTTCTTTTTCAGCCTGGCACCTGCCTGACTCCGGCCAGAGCTACGGAGATTTCCCTGGGCACCGTGGCTGTCTCAAGGCCCAGAGCAAACAAACAAACAAACGCCACATCTCTCTTGCTTTGATGCTGCTGCTGCTCATGTGTGAGCAAGGAGCCAGGCTGGAAGAAACTCCATCCTTTTCTTGGTCCTATCCATCCCTTGCTGACCTGTCGTGGCTGCCTTTGGCTTTGCAGGCAGCGCTGGCTGCCGGCCAAAAACTCTCACCGAGTCCGGCATCGCTGGGACAAACTGCCAGAAACGATCCTCAGATATGTCTGGCCTTAACTGAATTCAGTGCTCTCGAGGGATTCATTTCAGAGCTAAAGGCAGATAGGGGGAACCGTAATTACCTCTCCCCCACGCGTGCCCTGAGCCTGCACGTGCTTTTTGGATGGCAGGAAGTTTCTTAGTAGCTAAACTCCGGCTCCACTGCCTGTTGAACTAAAAAAAATAATAAAAAATAGGAAGAAATGTTCAGGGCATCATTACACAGCTAAGAAATAAATTAAAATGGAGAGCCTGCACCTACATCCAGCTGGAAGTCACACCATAAAGCTCCACAAAGCTTGCTTATTTGTGTGTCTGGACACCCTGTAGAAAAGGCTTAGTGGTTCATTTGGGGTATCCAGACCCAATCTGGGTTTCCACCATGAGATGTGAAGCAGGGAGAGTAAGGGAGCTCCCCGGCTGGGGAGCAGCTCCCTTTATAGGGAGGAACAAAAGTCCTGCAAAGAGAGCTGAGAAAAGAGCACAGGCTCTGGAGGCAAATAAAGGTCATTTGGATTTTATCAGCTCTGCAGAGGGAGGAGGAGAAAGCTGGAGCTGGTGGCGTAATCCCATGGGTACCAGGAGAACCTGGCCCTTGGCATCAGGGCAGGACAGCTCGTGCCCTGGGACAGGACAGAAGGATGCTCTTGTTCCACCCCAGCCCATCTGGGGAACGCCTGCCTATCACAAAAAGAGGAGGGAAGATTTGCTTCAATTCCTGTGATTTTCAGCTGTCTGCCTGGGCAGAGAAGTGAAAAAACTCTTTGTGGGCTTTGTCTACGGCCCTTTGAAGTCGGTGGGAAACTCGTGTTACTTCGGGAGGCTCCAGGCAATCCGTGGAGCGATTTTCTTGCAGCAATGTTGGGTCAGTTTTGTTTCCACCCCAGCAAGCATCCCCTCCTGCTGCAAAGGCCAGCATGTCCCCATCCCTCCCTCCTTCTCCCACCGTGCCTTCTGCTCTTTCTTTCATACTGACCATGTGAGTCCTATTAAAGTCTCCAGTTTCCCCCCGTGGTGCCCGCAGGGGGGGGGTTCCAAACACACAATTTTCAGCCTTGTGGTCATTAGGAAATTTCTTGGCAGGCCCCACAGAGGAAAAATGGTGAGAAAGAAATTCAGCCCTCGCACCCCAACCTTCTTGGTGAAGGGCTTGGTGTCCGGATCAGGAGGGGATGGCAGCTCCCAGAGGCAGCTCTGGTGAGAAAGGATGGGGAATAGAAAGTCTGAACGGGGGTTGTGCTCCTTCACAGCGTGAGTTATCCTTGATTTATCACATTGTGGATGAAAAAAAGTAATTAAACTCTCCTACTAGACACAGGTAGTCAAACGATGAGTGGGTCTTCTGCCTTTTGTACCCCATCCCATCAAGCTGGTACCTTCCACGAGCCCTTGCTTCACTTGGTGCTGAGCAATGGGGTAGGATAGACTCCAGCTGCTTGCCTTCAGATCTGTCCCCTGCTCCGTCCCCATCCTGTCCCCTATCCCCCATAACTCTGAGCCTCACAGCCTCCTTGCTCTAAAGAAATAAAACACCCAAAGGAGAGAAAAAAGAAATCTGAATTGGAGAAACGTGAGCTGAAGTTTCCCATGCAGAGCAGCAAGCGGCTCGGCAGCCTCCTTTCTGCCAGCGGAATCAGAAAAGCACTTCTTTTTTTTTTTGTAGAGAGTGCATATCAGCACTTAGGAAAGGGAAATAAATTATGAGGAGTGGAGCTGGAGGCAGAAATCATCTCCTGGCAAAGGGGAATGAAGCCTGCAGCTCCATTTAGTTAATATGTTTTCACGAAGCGGGTGTGCTTGAGCGTTTTATGTGAGCTCCTGAGCTGGCTGGCAGTGTTTGCGGGGAGTTTCAAGAGGTGGGACCACGGCGGGTAAGTCAGTCGGAGAGCAGGTGTTATTTCTAAAACAAAGATTATGGTTTACGGAGTTGCAATTATGGAGTCTTTCCAGCAATGTTATTGCTGCCGCTTTTGGCTGCTGCATTCAGGCAATGTTTGGGTTTCATTTCGGAGGAGAAATTGATGATGCAGTTATTATCCCTTTGATGAAATCCCACTCTCACACAAAGGATGCCTAAAGTTCTGTTCCCTGCATGTATTTAGCGATCAGACAACAGGAGAAAACTTGCTTGTGGTTCCTTTTTTTATCTTCTTGATGGAGTGGAATTCCTAATCATTCCTTCCTGCAAAAGGACTTCGTTTGGGGCATTGCCCTCTCTTGCTCCTTTGCTCCCCTGCCCGTGTCCTGAGCAAAGAGCACTTCTCAGTTCTGCCGAATTTAATAAGGTTTCAGTCAACCTTCAGGACAATATTCTTTACAGAGCCTTCCAGGAAGGGAACTCGTTACTGATGTTCACCAGAGCAGATGTTATTTAGAGAGCGTCATTCCATGCAGAGAGTCTCTAAATTATCTCTTATTTAGGGGGACATTTTTGGGCAGATGTTTTTTTATGGGCCAGATCCTGCTGTGCTTGCATGGAGTAGCTCCCACACTTACAAACTGGGGAGGGGAGGACAGCAGGGTCTGGATTTGGTGGTTCTAGACCACAGTTCTGGGGGAAAACAGACCCAAGTCTTGAGTTTTTAGCCCGCATCTGAGCACTTGTATCCCACTGAGGCTTGGTAATGCACAGCCCAAGGAGAACAGGAGTGGAAGGACGAAGAGGAGGGCAATATCCCCGGCACTGCTGCCTGCTGGAAGCTTCGAGGAAGGAGCATTAAGTAGATTCCCATCTAGTTTGCTTGCTTCTAGGTTACTAGAATTAGAGCTTAAAGCATGCTGTGAATACTCAGGCAAGGAGAGCTCTTGCCTGTCCGCGCCGGCACCGCGGGAGCTCCGTTGCTGCCAGTGAAATCCCCGCAGCTCCCAGGAGTTTTGCCAGCTGCAGTCTGCTCTTGTTTAACAGAGACCTGGAGGTGCCTGAAAAATCCTAAGCAAAGCCCGGTTCCTAGTGGCTGATCGTATCAGGAACACGGTTCCAGCTGGACGGCACCAAACCTCCCGGCTGATAATGGAGCTTCCCGATGCGTTCGGCTGGAAAAGTAGAAACCAGATTGAAATAAAGATGCTACCTGCCTCTGCCAGGCTTGGTGAGCTGGTTCGCTGCATTATGCACAGGGGCACGCTGCCTATCTTCGACGCATCTGGCCTCTGTGGCTGTAGTTACTCCATCGGAGCATGGCTGGCCAGAGATTAAATAGCTGGATACTGGTCTGATGCATTATGCTGGCTTCTAACTCCTACCTGCCAGCTGCTTGCTGAGTCTAATGCAGATCAAAGGCAAAGAAGGGAAGGAAAAGTTCTTTTTGTGTGTGTTCATAGCCCCTAGGTGAAGAAGTTGGGCCACGTCATGTAATCAGCCCGACTATGATTTGACCTCCGTGGGATCAAGTGTGCAAGAGAAAGCTAAGGCTGCCCACGAATATTAATACAGAATCAGGCTCTGGGTCCTTCCTCTAGGTTTTGATAAGGACCAGCCAAATGTTATCCGTCTTTTTTTTCTTTTTTTTTCTTTTTTTTTCTTTTTTTTTCCAGAAATTGCCCATTTCTCCGTAGGCTGTTGAACTGAGAGAGCCCAGATGAGATGAAGAAATACACAATGGAGTTTGCATTTTGTGATGCTAGACATAGCTAAGAGGTCTGATGAGGTCAGTAAGGGCTTTGGGACCAACACTCCCACTTTGAAGCCCACTTGCTTCTAAGCAAACTACCAGGTAGAACCAAAACCAAACCGGCTTCGCACTTTCTGGTGCCCCAAGGCCAGGGAACCATTTCCAATGACCCATCTGCTGCATAGCACCACTTCCATTTCCCCTCCTGGCTCCGTGGTCCCAAGCCAAGCTCGTAGGCCAAATTTCACAGCCTCTGAGACACGCACAGCCTTTGTCCATCAAATCGAGGCAGCCCCTGACCTTGTCAAGCTTTTAGTGATGGGGTTATTGGTTGCGACGTTTTTTTCTCTGCCTGCCTGAGCTCTGCGTTCTGCCCTTCTGCCAGCCCAGTAAGACTTACATCCCCTGTGCCCCGGTGACCTGGCCTCAGCACCTTTGCTGCAAAAAGCTTCCCCAGTATTGATCAGGAACATGATGAGGACGCTTCCCTGGCAGCCCGTCCACGCGTACGACACGTCCATGCGCACACATTGACATGCAAGATTTCCATTCCCGGTCTTAACCTAGGCATTTACGATTCCTCTCGCGCTCCTTGCGCTTTCTTCTTAAAGAAGGCAAATAAAAGTGTGAATAATCAATTTCCTAACTGGAATTAAAAATGGCTCCAGTTAAAATAAGGCAAAGCGTGAACCAGCATGTAAAGTAGGATAGAGGGGTTATCTGAGTGCCGATTAGTATCCTGCTCATGTCGGAGAACAATTAACGTGTGCATGAGAACGATTAAGCAGAAGGTAAATTGCATTAAATGCCCCCGTTCAGCAAAGCAGGGTGGTTTGTGGACAGGCTGGCGTGATAGCTTTTATGGCTCAGTTGAATCAAGGCAACTTGTGCCGGGAAAGAAGTGGTTGCTGATGATGGGGTGATAGGGATCCGGTCTTGGGCTCTTATCAGAGATCGAGGTGCTCATTCTGAATAAAAGAAGAATTGGGAAGGGATTTATGTGCTCTTTACAGGAGGTTGTAATTCCTCCTGCTTCATGTCAGCTCATGAGCTCAGCTGCTAGACCAGGAGCTTGGAATGGGGTTTTGTGGCTTGTGGGGTTTACTGAAGCATATTTCCTGGGGCGAATCTTTCTCTTTGGAAAGGAAAGCCTCTCCTGGGTGTAGCAATGAGGCTAATGCCTCCTTGTTGGCTTGGTATGCTCTTTGAAATCTTTGCATGGAGACTGTTAGTCTAATGGGAAGTGTAATAACACCTGTGGGCAACCAGCTTGTCTTGGGATGCTGGGGATGGAGACACTGAATGTCCCCAGACCTGGTGCACATGGGCTGCAAAGTGACCAATTCAGGGCAGCATAAGCCTAACAGTAAAGCAGAAAATGCTGTAACAGGAGGGGTTTGGCTGTTTCTCCACATGGAACGTTTCCAAGATCTCTCCAGTGAGCCAGCGTAATGGATTTTGAAGGTGATCTCAAATATAAGAGGGACTCTGCTCATTAAAGTCTCCGTAGCCGGTACAGCAAATCACAGCAGACACCTTCCAGGAGTTTTGACAACAGGCATCAACCATCAACAAGGATAAAATAAGGACGAGTCAAAGGCTAGTATTGATTCTGGGAGACTTCGAATTAAATCCTTGTTGGCCCACTCAGCACGGGGAGCTCAGGCCAGCTGCAGAACTGCATGGCTATGAGGCTTAGTGATACATATCCATTAAAAAAAAAAAAAGAAATACAAGGGGAAAAAAAAGTTTATTCCTGCTGTAATCAATAAACAGAAAAAAATGGAATAGAAACAAAGGGATAGGGGGAGAATCGTGTGTAGGGAGGAGAGCTCTCCTCTGATATTTGTCATGAACGAGGGTTATAAAAGAAGCGTAATGAACTGATCACTTTAAAAAAGAAGCATTAAGAAGCAGTAATAAGCAAGACTGTAATTCTTAAGTGTAAAAGTTCTCCTCATGAGGGCTTTGTATGCAGTGAAAATATTATCTCAGTGCTGTCAGATAATGTTCAGGTAAAAAACTCCAAAGTTTGGCATGTTTTAAAGAAAAGTCAAGATTTTTGTAAAGTCTCCTCCCAGTATTTTTTTTTTTTCTCATTTGGGATTAAAATGTTGCTCTGCAGGTCTGGAAAACTCTCTCAGTAGTACGGCTCGAAACTATCAGAATAAGACCCTTCAGCCAGCTGAAATCCCACAGCCCGGCCTTACTGTCCCTGCAGAGCCAAGTACAGAAGGCGACTGCATGCCGGCGCTGCAAATAGGTTACATCCAGATGCACCACGTGCAATTTCACACCCTGGTTGTTTGCAAGTTTCTCGTCATTTTTGGCTCATTAGGGTGCATTTAGGGAAGTCCCCTGTCCAGGTGCTGTCCTCTTCCACAGGTTTAACATGAACTGCTCGCCTCTTTGGAAATGAGGTATGCCTTTTCCCTCTTTCCAGCAATTAGTAAATCGCCTTTTCTTTGCTGCTTTTGAGGTTCACATTCAAATGCTGTCAATATTATGTCGGGGGAGTTGCTGTATGACCAGGCTCATTATAATAATTTTATATGGGGTCAAATGGCAACCAGGAAGGCTGTGGACCGTCAAACCCATGTAGTGACCTCTGTAATGAAGGTCTGCCATTTCCCTCCTGAGAATCCCAGGGGAAGAGGAGGGAAAAAAAAAAAAAGAAAAAAAGAAAAAAAAATACAAACCAAAAAAAGAGTTCTTTCAAAATTCATGAAAGAGGAAAGCGAGGTTTTGTTGACATTCACATTTGATGGAGAGCAAGCATGCCAGCAGGATGAGTTCCTCCGTCAGCAAACACTGCTCCAGGCTCTATTCCACCCATCCTGCCCCAATCAAGTGCTGTAATTAGCTCCTGGAGACTTCAAAGCACGGGGTGTAGTAGCAGGGGGACGTGAGGTGAGGTGGCGGTGGAAGACGAGTGTCTTGGGGTAGCACTTTGTGGGTGGGAGAGGAGGGGGGAGGTGGGTGGGGGAGGAGGGGGGAGATGTAAGATCTGCACAGTCAGGGCGGAAAGGAGCTCATTTCATCCTTCCCTATTCCCTTACGAAGAAAGAAAGGGCAGGGGATGTTAAGTAGAGTCCATTGAATTAGATTAAGGGAGATTAGCCGCTATGCTGCCGCTAGCCTGGGAGATCAGTTGACTGGTTTTTGCTAATTTTCCCTCTTGGGGTTCTGAGTTATCTGAGATTGATTGAAACCCTTGGAGCATTGTATCTGGGAGGGAACCGGCCCAGGCGCTGCAATTGTGGGCCCCGATGAGCTGCATCTTGCTCAACGCCCCTTCGGTCACAAAGCCCGTTTGCACTTGACATGGCTTGAAAGGTGCCCATTCAAAGAGGCTTTCTTCCACCCAGAAGTATTTATTTTGAAACCAGAGCCAAGTCTGAATGAGTTGTTTTAGCAGGTTGATCGGTGATGCTGTGTGCTTGGGGTACCCCATTGTGCCTATTGATCTAGGAAATGGAAAAAGGGATTTTAAGGTCGTCTTTGTCTGATAAGACTTCATTCCTTTTTTTCTCTATTTTTTTTTTTTAAATCAAGGAAATAGAAAAGAGCCTATCTTTAATCATTTCACTTAGTTGTTGACACATGAAAGTTTTTCCAGAGCAAAGTAGAGCGTGAATTTAAAGAGAGAGAATCTTTCCAGAAGACAAGTCCTTAGGGAGGCAACGCTTCCACTGTTTTAATACAAGATGAGCCCACGGTTAATGCTTTGGGCTGCAATTTAGGAGATCAAGGTGCAATTCCCAGCTGTGGCGTAAAATATCTGTGGCTTTTGATATATCCCCAAAGGTCTTATCAGTTGCCGACCGGGACCATTTACCCAAGCTTAATGTTGGTGTGGACTAGCTCAAAGCAGAGGGTTGCTGTTCAGCAATAATTATTGCAGCTCCACAAGGAGCAGAATGAGTGACTTTGGGATTTTGCTCTTGAGACCCCTGTCCCCTATCTGTGACATGAGACAGCCCTTCCCTCTCTGTGTCTTTGCCCACTTTGTGTCTTCAAAACTCAAAAAGGTGCATGGCAGAAATGTTTGCTGATGAAGGCTGCCTTATAAAGGCTCTGCTTGAGGAAATTACTGAAGAGGAGTGTTTAAGGAGGCCTCTTCTGAGACCTCTGCTCAAGACCCTGATGTCCTTCCCTGCCTCAGCTTCTCCGCCTTCACGCTCCCGATGGGGTCTTGCTGGATTTATAGGGTTGGCTGAAGTTCCCTCAGGTTTATCAGGTGCTTTGCGAGGAGAACAGATGGTACACACAGCTGGTCACTCAGGATTTCTTGCCTTCCTTTGCAGCCTAAAACCGACGTGCTTGGGTATGTCATTTATGCCCGTGTTCAACATCTGATCCCAGCCATTGTACACGACCATCCCCATCACAATCTGGGCTCTGGGTGGTCTCCCTGTCCATCTGTCCCAGCCCGTAAGCAGGGAAGGCTCTGCTGGGGCACTGATGGGGATGACCGGTCAATACCGATCCAGGAAGCCCTGCCAGTTAATCCTGGTCATCTCTGACTGTGAGATCCTATATTTGGAAGCCTACAGCCGCAGACAGAAATTGTTAAATCGATGCTCAGCAGGGTACCACAGATCCATTATGTCTTGTTTAACTGCCCCACGTTCTCCTTCCTGCAGCAACAACCTGACTGTGCCTTCTGGAAATGCACAGGGAAATAGCAGAGGGCAAGAAATATTGCAAATAAAATAAGGAGTTGGCTGGACTAAGCTTTGCAAGCAGAATAAATAATTTGCTTTGGTGCTATCTGGAAAAACCTCTTAATGAGTAGCTGTTAGGAACATGCAATTTAATGGTGTATCTTTTTTAATTAAAAAAAAAAAAGGAAAAAAAAAAAAAAAAAGAAAGAACAGGAAGTCCCAATGCTCTTGAGCGAAGCTATTGCAAAGAATGTTTATCTCTACCGAAATACATCCTATTTCAGGAATATTTCTCTCTTAAGTCTCTGGTGAGTGATGCTGTGTGGCAGAGGCTCACTCTTGGAACTCTAAGTGAAGTCCATTTGTGGAATCGTATGTGACAACAAAAATGAATTCATCAGGACCAGCGATCCTAATGAACGTGATATCCCTATCCTAATGAAAACCTTAAGGAGTTCTGCGGGGAATAGAGCTGGAGTGGTTTTCAATAACTGATAACCTCGTAAAATAAAACCAAAATAAAACAAAACCAGCAAATAAAAAAAACAAAAAAACATCGAAACAAATATGAATCATTTGGAACGTGAAACATTTTTTTCTCCTTTGAATTTCTTTGTTACTTCCAACAAAGACAAGCGAGGGTTGATTTTATTCTTCCCCTCGCCCCCCACCCCTTCGTGGCTGCATGCATGTCTCTTTGATTTGGGCTGGCTAGATGGATGATTAATTGAATATAGTGAGGTCTTTTCAGATCTTGGAAAAGGGGAAAAAAAAAAAAATGTTTTTTAGTGCTGTTTGTATTCCCCGTCCAAGGTACAACAATCCACCCCGTCTGTTCCAGAGGGCCCGGACCACCTGAGTCTAAGTTTAGATCATATCCCTCTACATTAAACTCCACACATAATACGTTGGCCACATGGGAAAATTTAAGGAAAATGAGATTTTATTAAAACCAGGAGACCGCCTGACTGCAGAGGGATATAATAACAGTGTTATGAGGTTCTTATCTCACATGAAAGTTTCACATTTCCCTGGTTTCCCTTCCTTTATGCTACCGTGGCCTCCCCCTCCCCCAGTTCCATATGGATGTGTACTTATTTAATGCAAATGCTAAAAAAGCAAGGCAATTAATAAGTAAACCATCCAAACTATTTTATATTTTATTTTTTAACAAAGGCCTTGTCGACTTTTTACATTAACAAAATGATGTCAAAAATTCCCACTGGACCTGATGGGCCATGCGATCCACTTTCCAAGAGGGAAGGAGATGCAATGTGGGAGAGCAAAAGGGGTTCATGCAATGAGAAGGATGGCTGGTCTTGTGTGTTGCATCTGGATTCCTTCTGTTTTTGCGTTTTCCTGTCTCTGAAGGTGCTTCTCAGCAAGACTTCTGCAGGTTTTGGTGGACTCGTTGCGCATTTGGGTTCCAGGGTCAACCAGGCGTGCCGTGCCCTTGGCTGGTTTGCTCTGAAAGCACAACAGGTACCTTGATGATAATCATGCAAGTCTGTTGGAGCTCTTTTCATGGTGAGACCTTCAGATTTCCACTCTTTTCATAGCTTCATCCAGGCAGACTGTCATGTTCACAGCTGAGCATCCTGTGGTCAAACCACCTGCACACACCTTGAGATGACATTTCTTGAAAGAAAATATCAGGAGGTTACGGGACCACTTGGACAGTCTTGGCTCTTCTCAAAAATCTGCTCTCATTAGAATTTAAAGGATTTTCTTTGCCCTGTGGAAATGTAGCTGATTATGTGGTAGACCATACCAGGAAAGTGACACATCCAGCATGGCACCGACCCTGTAGAAAATCACAGGCCCCCATAATTCATCTTCCTAACAGCATGATACAAACCTCAATGGTGAACTTCCTTCCTGAAGCCTGAGGGAGGTTATTTATTTATTTATTTCCCCTACTCTTGTCTTTTGACCTCGAATAACTACAGAAGTCACCGAAATTCAGTGAGCACCTTGTGGTTGAATGCGGTTGAAGTCTTCAGAGACCTTACACACCCAGAGACCATCCCTCCAGCACTCCTCCAAGGTACTCCGATCTGTGCGTCACTGCCGCCTTAATTACACTCATGAGAGCCTTATGTTAGCGAGGAGTGATGCAAAGCCTCTCTGGAGACAGAGGCAGGGAAACCCCTTGCCTTCCCAGAGAATATTCCAGCCAGGTGAAGTCTGCAAGAGGATTTGCTCTCTCTTTCCTCTAGCGAGGAAGTTTTCTGTATCGTTATTGGGTTACCTTTCCCAGGGCTTTGCCATGGACAGATCCGATATCAGATCTGGCATTCTGCAGAAATTATAGGAAACCTAAATGCCTTTGATGAGCTTTATATTCAAAACCATGCATTCAGGGCAAGGAACGTGAGTTGGCTGTACGGTTTGCACAGATATTACTTTTTATCAGTCCGAGTCGCTTATCGCTTAAACAGTTCCTTTTATCCCTTTCTGGGGTACTCCATTACTGCCATTTTGCATGGCCCATTGAGATAACGTCTCAGGGACAGAAATACAACCGTTACGGCTCCCCAGGCCTCACCTTGAAGTTGGGGGGACTTTTCCTGGGCAGAGCCCATCTGGGGAGTCACGGGTTGCCTTCTCGGGGGAATATCTGTTTACAGAGCAAGCAAGGTATTTAATTATGTTGCTTGCACCCTGGTGGTTTGCTGGGAATTGTAATCAAAGAGGAGGCTTAGCGAAAAGCTTAATACAGCCTGTGCAACTGATTTTTGCCCGAGGGGAAGATGAGAGTTGAAAGGAGCAGCAGTGGTCAGAAAAACAAACACACAACTGAAACTAATGAGACAGTTGCCTCTTCCTGTGCTAAGCTCTTGCAGTGCTCCCTTGCATGGTCCAGAAGACCTCATTTGCTACTTAGGTCATTTCCTTTTCCTTTTCTAATGAACCTCCTGGAACAGCAGAGGAGAAAAGGTGGGGACAATATATTGCCATAAGGACGGGGAGAGAAAAGCATCAAGATGCATGCAGAAGCTTTTTGGTAGTGTGGCGAGGTGAGGAGCTGGGATTCTGGGGCTGAATCAGTCTTCCTGGGCATTATCCCATGGCTCTGCTGTCCCTAAAAAAAAAAATCCGAAACATGTGGATGTTGATGAACACTTAGTGTTAGAGACAGATGCTGTTTTTATTGGTGTGTTTACTTGCTTGCATCCCTATTACAGTGGAGCTTGGCTGCATCTTCTTCAAAATGTGACCCCCTGAGAATAGTTTGGAAGAACTGGGGATGTTCTAAGATATCCAGATAAAACAGGAGACCATCAGCAAGAGCTCTGAGGAAGAACGGAGTTTTCTCTCTGTGCCTGCTGTAGGTGGAATGAGAAATCAGCAGCTCAGATTGCAGCAAAGATGCAGTTCAGGCAGGGGGAAAAACACCTGGGGTGAAAGCTAGATATGGGTGATGAGCCATAGAAGGGTAGTGGTGGGTGAAGAGCTTCTCTTTGCTTAGGATTTGGCCTGGTTTGTCCTGAGGAATGGCAGTTTGGCTGGGTTTGGCCCACCAGCACGCTGAACAGCTGTGAATGTCAGAGGGCTTTTTGCAAAGCAGGGCTCCCCGATGTGGCTCCTCTTTGTTCCATGTGCTTGTTTAGGAGCACAAGTATGTACCAACCAAAATGCTAATGAATTCCTCCCACTGGCCTCCCTCCCTCCGCATATGCACATACAAACAATTCACAACCCACACGCGGTCGTATTGCCCAGGCATTATTCGAACCTGGCAACATCTAGGAGGGAAAAATCATTGCTTAAGAATCCAACTATTAAGCTCTCCAGTCCTTCAAATTCCCAGCTTGAGCAGTAGATGGGTGCTGATCATGTATAGTATTTACCACGTGCAAGCTGTGAACATGCTGCGAGCAGTTTAGGGTGTGCTTTGGGTAAGAAAGTCCAAATGACTCATTATCAGAGAAAAAATGCAAGGGCACCCAACACCCCCTTGCTATATCAGACCTGGACCATGCAAAGACAAACCCGTCTGAAGCTTGTGGTTTTCTTGCTGGCTATGAATAGGTCATGAGGGGCCAACTTCTTGGGTGCAAAAGTAAGTCTTCCCCCTGAATTTTAGCATTCAGCTCTTCATTCAAAGTTTAGGTAACGTGAACACACTTGTGGGCCATGTGTGTCTAGAGTCAGGAGACTTCCATGGCTGGGAGACAAAAGATAGCAAGCACATCTCTTGGAAGTGGGAGCTCCAGAAGCAGTAGAGAAGAGAAATAACAGCAGCCATGGGAGGACAGAGGTAGGCTGAAGGATTACACTCAGCCGCAGTGTGCCTCATCAGTTCAGCTTGTCCCAGCACAACAGGGCAGGGTGAGTTGCAATGAGTTAAAGTATTGTCCTGAGTTGGACATGTTGGTTTTGAGAAGCCAGTCTCACATGGGGACCTACTGTGGCACTCATTACCGGGTGCTATATGGGGAGCAAAGCAGATTTTGAAAGCAGAAGCCTGTTCCCCATTTTTTGGTGTGTGTGTGAGTGTGTAAGCAGGATCAGGGCTAAACGATTCCAAATTTCCCAGCTTTATGTGGCACGCACATTGCTCTCTGAAGGTTTAACAAAGGTGTGGCTGTTGCGATCCCTACTTTGGAGGCAGAGAAAGGTGCTGTGACCCTGAACTGGCAGAGGAGCTGGCCAAGCCGCTTACCATCATTTATCAACAGTCCTGGCTATCGGGGGAGATCCCAGTTGACTGGCGGCTAGCAAACGTGACGCCCATCTACAAGAAGGGCCGGAGGACTGACCCGGGAAACTACAGGCCTGTCAGTTTGACCTCAGTGCCAGGGAAGCTCATGGAGCAGATTATCTTGAGAGTCATCACGCAGCACTTGCGGGGCAAGCAGGCGATCAGGCCCAGTCAGCATGGGTTTATGAAGGGCAGGTCCTGCTTGACGAACCTGATCTCCTTCTATGACAAAGTGACGCGCTGGGTGGACGAGGGAAAGGCTGTGGATGTGGTCTACCTTGACTTCAGCAAGGCTTTTGACACCATTTCCCACAGCATTCTCCTCAGGAAACTGGCTGCTCTTGGCTTGGACTGGCGCACGCTTCGTTGGGTTAGAAACTGGCTGGATGGCCGGGCCCAAAGAGTCGTGATAAATGGAGTCAAATCCAGTTGGAGGCCGGTCGCTAGTGGCGTTCCCCAGGGCTCGGTGCTGGGGCCGGTCCTCTTTAATATCTTCATCAATGATCTGGATGAGGGGATCGAGTGCACCCTCAGCAAGTTTGCAGATGACACCAAGTTAGGTGCGTGTGTCGATCTGCTCGAGGGCAGGAAGACTCTGCAGGAGGATCTGGATAGGCTGCACCGATGGGCTGAGGTCAACGGTATGAAGTTCAACAAGGCCAAGTGCCGGGTCCTCCACCTGGGACGCAATAACCCCAAGCAGAGCTACAGGCTGGGAGATGAGTGGTTGGAGAGCTGCCTGTCAGAGAAGGACCTGGGAGTGATGGTTGACAGTCGGCTGAATATGAGCCAGCAGTGTGCTCAGGTGGCCATGAAGGCCAACAGCATCCTGGCCTGTATAAGAAACAGTGTGACCAGCAGGGCTAGGGAGGTGATCGTCCCCCTGTACTCGGCTCTGGTGAGGCCGCACCTCGAATACTGTGTTCAGTTTTGGGCCCCTCGCTACAAGAAGGACATCGAGGTGCTTGAGCGAGTTCAGAGAAGAGTGACGAAGCTGGTGAGGGGCCTGGAGAACAAGCCCTACGAGGAGCGGCTGAGGGAGCTGGGATTGTTCAGCCTGGAGAAAAGGAGGCTCAGGGGTGACCTTATCGCTCTCTACAGGTACCTCAAAGGAGGCTGTAGCGAGGTGGGGGTTGGTCTGTTCTCCCACGTGCCTGGTGACAGGACGAGGGGGAATGGGCTTAAGTTGCGCCAGGGGAATTTTAGGTTGGATCTTAGGAAGAACTTCTTTACCGAAAGGGTTGTTAGACATTGGAACGCGCTGCCCAGGGAAGTGGTGGAGTCACCATCCCTGGAGGTCTTTAAAAGACGTTTAGATGTAGAGCTTAGGGATATGGTTTAGTGGGGACTGTAAGTGTTAGGTCAGAGGTTGGACTCGATGATCTTGAGGTCTCTTCCAACCTAGAAATTCTGTGATTCTGTGATTCTGTGACCCATCCAAAGTGTGTGGCATCAGAGCTGTGAATGCAGGTGGACTCATCCACCCCTACTGCTTCCATACCCATCAGGCAGTCCGAAGCTTTACGTTCAGCATAAATTGCTCTGCTCTCCCACAGCAGATGCTGGTCTATGGCCAGGAAATGAAGCTCCAGGGTTGCAGAGTATCCCCACACGCTCCATAAGCAGCTAAAGTTTGCATTGGTCCCTGCGACAGCCTGGCTGCAACGTGCAGGGGGAAGGGAGGAAAGGCTGCCCAGTAATTTCACGTTGCTGGAAATATTGCTTTTTCAAGCCAGCATTTGGTTTTCATTTGGTGGTTGTGCTCAGTTCATTTCTGCTTGCGCTTCACTTCTGATCCAATTGAGTTATCGATGCAGGCGAGGAGAAGGAAGCAAACAAGATTGGTGTCAATTTTTCTTTCTTTTTTTTTTTTTTTTTTCCACTTCCCTCTTGTTTCTTTACTTTCAGAGATCAAAAGTAGACAAAATAAAACTTTATATATAATGGAACACAGGCAAGTGAAAAAAATGGCAGCACACAAAATTGTTTTCAGTCCTCTTTTAAGGTTTCTCTTGGTATCTTTGATTTAGGTACCACAGCTTTAATCAGGGTGTTGGAGACAACACAAAAATTATTCATCTAACCAAGTTGCACTCTCACTCTTTCCTTCTCTTTTACTCTCTCTCTATCTCTCTTTTTATTAATGTGGGTTTAAAAAAGATTCTCAAGATACAGGGCTAGCTCAATTTTGTTTTCCCAACTAATAACCCAGAGCAGGATCAGCTATTTTGCAGCTGACAGATCTGTCTCTAAACTAGATTGTCTTTCCTGCTGAATTCATCCATCATGAGTAGCAAAAAGTATAATAAAATAAAAAATGAATGAATGAAAATATTTTTTCAGTGGGATCATCACTTCCTACAGCACTGGTGAGATCTCACCCATGCCATGACAGAATCAAGGCATAACAAAGACACACTTTTGGGGTTGTTTTTATGCTTGGCCAGTGCATCCAGGGCAGAGCAGGGGCTCAGTGGGGCAGTGGTCTGCAAGATATTTCCTAAGACATCTTCATGGAGATGTTGGTCTTTCTTGCTTGTGTCTCCAAGTGAGAACTGGAGCAAACTTGGGCAGCAGGTTCTGGGCCTTTCTTAGCGATTGCACCTTTTTCTGAAGAGGCTGAAACATGTTATGTACGTACATGAACTGCACCACCTGTTATAGCATCATACAAACACAGGATCATGAAGGTTGGAAGGACCTTCAAGATCATCGAGTCCAACCATCAACCTGACCTCCCGAGCCCCATCACTAAACCACGTCCCTTAGTGCCACATCCACACGTCTCTTAAATACCTCCAGGGATGGGGACTCCACCACCTCCCTGGGCAGCCCGATCCAGTGCCTCACCACTCTTTCCATGAAGAATTTCTTCCTGACACCCAATCTACACCTCCCCTGGTGCAATCTGAGATCGTTCCCTTGAATTTTATCACTTGAGAACAGAGACCAACAACCTTCCTCTCTACAACCTCCTCTCAGGTAGCGAGCCATGAGGTATCCCCTCAGCCTCTTCTCCAGACTAAAAGACCCTCTTCCCTCAGTCACTGCTCGTAACTGTTAATTTTTTGTCCCTTCACCAGCTTCTTTGCTGTTCTCTGCACACACTCAAGCACCTCGATGTCCTTCTTGTATTGAGGGCCCCAAAACTGAGGCCAGTATTTGAGATGCGGCCTCACCAGAGCAGAGTACAGAGGGACAATCACCTCCCTGGCCCTGCTGGCCACACTATTGCTGATACAAGCCAGGATGCCGTTGGCCTTCTTGGCCACCTGGGCCCACTTCTGGCTCGTGTTCAGCTGGCTGTCCATGCAGCAGTGCTGGCTGGGGCTGGAGATGCTCCTGGAAAGCAGCACGTGCTGAATAATCCCCGTCCTGAATATCCTTCGATCTCCCAGCAGATAGAGGTGTAGGGACTTCCTGAGGTGAAGGTTATATCCTGAATAGCATTTAATAACCCTTAATGAACCCACCCCCCTTCACATCTTCTGATTTTTTTTATTTTTTTTTTTACTTTATTCACATTTTTTGGCCTGACATCCTTCCCTGACCAGTTTTTCAATTTAATTACATACTGCCTAAAAAAATATGTTCCTTCCTTTGTTCCAAATCCCCTGCACTGCTCAATTGCAGGCTCCTGCATTTTGGGAAGGGTGCAGCCTTTCTCTCCCTTCCCTTTCTGATGTGTGATTGTATAGTATAGATACCTCATCGGTTGTTTCCTCTCCAGGCTAAAAGGTACTGGTCCGCTTAGCATCTCCTGGTGGGAAGCCGTTTCATACTTCTGCTTATCTTATGCCGCCTCTCTGCATAAATATAATGCACGCACCTGGTTGTGCTAGACCTTCATCATGCTGAGTGTAAGGCATCGATTATGCGTGCTAACAACCTGGAGCTATCTCACGCGTGTTTTCTCCTGTAAGGGACAGGCATTATTCAGATGAGGACGGGTAGAAGGAAAAAAAAAAAGAAGAATTTTGAAGAATCGTATTGAATATCCAGGCAGTAGGGTCTGTCAGAGAGGATAATGTGTTTCCTCGCGGGGTGATAGGAGGCTGGTGGCAGTCTTTAACTCATCAGATCTCTGCAATGCTCGCTGTGCAGGATGATGCCAAGCAGGCAGGGAGGTGGATTGATTTCTTCTTCTCTCCCAGGACCTGCTCTTTTCCTTGGTTCATTTCTTAGGTAACTTTTTATTTTTTTTTTTTGTCCTGCAATCTCTCTCTTTTGGCATCCTAAAAGCCAGTCTGGACAGGGTAATAGAACATTTTTGGTAAAATCAATGAGAAATTGTGTAAAGGAGAGGAAACCCTTACAATTTGGTAGAAGGCATGCAACATGAGGGGAAACCAGGACATGATATCTTTAACTGCAGGCCCCCAAAGGGAATATATTTGTTAAACATTGTAATTACCCTTCAGTGCTGAACTCTATAGCAATTGAATCCACGGTGATGCACATTATCATTTCTGAAATGATGCTTTCATTTAGATAAGGCATGCAATTATACATCTTGATTAGGTCACTGTTCCCAGGAGCTTTGGGTTATTTATGATGAGTTGCCCCTTCTTGTAAATTACGTGGTGAGATGGTGGATAGAGACATATTCTCTCCCTCTCCTCCCTTACCCCCTTCCTCCTCCTTCGCAGGCCCTCTTGCTCCTCTCCTTCCTCCCTCCCTCTACACCTTTGTGCAGGCAAGATCAAAAATCCAGTAATCAGAGGGAGAAAAACATCAGATATATTGTGGAGGCATTGCCGTGAGAAGCCAGACCTGAGAGGTCTGCTTATCCCTTGGCTTCCTTGCTGGCTTTCACAGTGGTGGCCTTAACACTGGGATTCCCATCCCCTTATTTTAGGCTTCTGAAAGTGTTATCTATGGCACAGCAGTAACCTCTGCTTTGTCTGTGATCAATGGGAGTAGAAAGGCGCTTCCTGAGGGCAATGTACAACATCTCGTCTTGAACGGTGACCTGGAGACATGGTTTCCAGCTAGGCCTCTAAGTTGTCGGTCCCTAAGTGCTCTGCTAATGAGATTGGCAACACATCTCATGTAGGACTCCCCTTCTCTCCTCACCCCTTTTGGGGGACAGTTTCATTGAACTACTGTTGAAATATTCCCAGTTTCCATAAGACAAGTGAAAGTGAAGACCGCTCTTATTGCTCAGTGGGGCCCTGTGTGAAGTGCTGGCAAGGAGCAGATGTGAAAGCTCCTGGTGAAGGGAGGTGGTGAGGAGAGGACCAAAGACACACGAGGAATATGATGCGCTGAGATGCTTCTGGAGAAAGACTGAGAAGTGTCTCCGAGCTGGAAACTGAAGTATTTTGCTTTTATACATGTAGACTTAAGCAGGAGCAGGCCTACTAAATCCAAATTTAGGAAGAGAGAATTGAGGAAACGCAGTCAGAGTGCAACAAATCTGCTTCTATTACATTATTTTGTAAAATAAGGATCCTATCCCAGAGATTTTAATTCAGATCATTGTCAGTATTCAGATGAAGGAAGCCCAAAGTGTATTCATCCACTAGGCACAGGAATGAGAAGCGCAACATACTCACCAAGCCCTGAAAATACCGAGCAGCACCTGTGCGGTCCTGAGAGGCAGGATGCTGCCAAGGATAATCCTGCATTAGGGAGGGATGGGGCTGTGTTGGTGATAGGATTTGAAACAGCGCTCGGTTGTCTTAACTGTTTCCATCTGCCACCTTCATTAGATGCCTTGGGGCCAAAGTGGAAGTCTTATAAAAAACCCATCCCAGATGACCCAAAGGGTCTTTCCTAACTCTCCATCTTCTGCATCCACAGTTCCTCAAAGGACACAGCCCATCATAAGCAGATTAATGTGACCTTGGCCTTCCTCTCTTGCAGATGTCTAATCCTTCCTCTTCCTCTGTGACTCACAGCAGCTCAGAATCACCTGTCTGTGGCATCACGAAGGTGTTTTACACTTGGTGCAATTGGACAACCCACTATAACATCTCCACGTGGAAGCAAAACCGGGGATAGGAGAGCTGATGATACATCAAATGGGACAGCGTCTCCCGTCTGCAAATATTTATTTGCAATAATTATCCCTTTTTGAGATTAGAAGAGCTGCCCGCATGTAAAAAGTAAACCGCCTTATCTCTCTTTTTAAATAATATGTTTTGAAAGTTTGACCGAGCATGAAAGTTCATCTTTCAACATTGCTACTTGTAATCCAGTAAGCAATATTTACTGTGTTCTAATTGGTATCATTAAGCTTAGGTGACATTATTAATATTACTAATTAAACTGCTATAAACCTAGTTTACAGTTACATAAACACATCATCTCCCGAATTGCCTGCCTACACGTTTTGGCATCGGGGGCTGGATAAAAGCAGATTCATATGCAAATGCTTAGGAACGTACTTTAATCAGAGGATCAGACGAATCAGACATGGAGAAGGCTCATTAGGTCCGGGGCCTTCTCCAGAGGCTGGGGCAAGATTGTCTCCCCGCAAAGACTCCCAGGAGCTTTGGTCTAACTCTGAGTGCCTCAAGCAATGGGACTCCTCCTATATCGACGGAGGGACCTGCCCGCAGACAAGCAGAAATGCAGAAATGTTTCTTGATATTCAGCCTCTGTTTTCTTTTGTGCCGAGGCAGAAGACAGCTGCTGCGAAATCGTCTTGAGAAAGGTCATATCCAAGGGCACAGGAGGAGAGAAATGCATTTGTAAGGCATCTCCCAAAGCAGTCTGTTAGTGCAGCGGGACTAGAAAACTGTCTCCCCATTCTTGCTTCAGCTTTTTGGCAGGACTGGAAGGGTCCTGGCACAGCTGGCAATAACTAGGAGCAGCCCAGTGCTGGGGGAAGTTTATTACAGCTAAGCATCCAAAAGTTCAAATGTTTGACCTAGTTTCTTTCCAGCTGGAAAATCCATCTCCTGTCTAGAATTTCCCTGACTTCGGCTACTTCAGAAATATCATGAGGACAGCATTTTCCCTGATCCGTTGGTATTTGGGTCCCATCTGGAGCCAGAAAATGCAGAATCACGCGGAGCCTTTAAAATAGGAAGGCCCCGAGGAGCCAGCTCCTGCTTGCTTCCAGTCTTGTCCTCACTCGTCTTATTTCTATTGCCTGTTTCTCACTAGAACCAAGGGGTGTGGGGCTGCCTGGGGCTGAGGCCGAAGGCTGAGCAGCCTTTTCATGAGGATGGGTTTTAGAAAGGTCTCGTGTGAGAGCCTGGGTATGGCAGAAATGGTTTTGGAACATTTTGGGCCCTTTTGGTGGCCCATCTGTGGCTCATCTGCGGAGCTATGCATCACCAAAAACTCCTAAACCTCCCAAACAGACTTTTCTCAGTCCAAACTGAAAAAAAAGGGATTACAACAACCACTGAGAAACAAAACCCCAAAGCAAGTGCATGATTTCCACGATATCCATATTACAAAGATCACTTTGTTGGTCGCAGGCGAGGTAAGCGAATATGGGAAATCTGCTTAGGTAGATCTTTAGTTCTCAGTTCCCCTTGCTGCCAGCAAACTCAGCTTCAATCCTGATATTGGGCAGCTCGTTGCAGTTCCCAGCCTTGTTTTTCCTTCCCTGGCTGTGCTCCCTCAGGGGCTGCACAATGAAGCCATATGAGCTCTTCAAGCAGATATGCTTAAGGCTTTGCTTGAGTATTGAGATCTCAGTGTAATCGCAGCTATCTGTCCAGCTCAAGCTGCTCTCCTGTGGCTTTTACTGGCTGCCAAGGCATGCCTGCGTGGCAGGTAGAGCCCCAGCACTTCGGATTGGGTTGCACTAGTGTCAGGGAACTGGGATTTTAGGGATACATCGTGCCCACCGCAGTCACTTGCAAGGGACGTGGCGTGTCACCACCCAGAACCCATTAACCCTATTTGGCCGGCTTGAGCTTCATAGATACAGCTTGAAGTAATCTCGAAACTATCACAAAAAGAATAAAGTTGTGTGTTTTATTTTTTTCATTGGATGAAAAATATCACCATCTTGGGCAGCTAAATGCTTGTGCTAATGGGATGCAGCTGCAGAGCTGTGACATATCCAATATCACCGCGCACACCCCAATAAAAACCCACTTCCCCCGTCGACGTGCACCCCCACACGGGGAGTGCCATACCAAAATTTTCTGCTCAAATCGACTTTTCAAAAACATTCATCCCCACCTGGGAGCATCCTTTGAAGTTTCTGCTAACGGTGGCAGCAAAGTCTTTGCTTTTCTTAACTTTCCTCTAACGATGGCCATGTGGATCTGGTGTCCATGGGACCTGGTAGGTTCAGAAGGGGAGGGTTCAGAGGGTTCCCCACAATTAGGAAGCCTTGGGCTGGGAGAGAAAAGTCTCCAGACTGCATCCAGGAGTTGTGTCTGTAAAATTAGGATGGGTGTCCAAGCAGCTTCTCAGGTAAACCATGAAACTAAGACAACTTTGTGAATTCTCAGGCTTTTTCTTAAGCAACTTTTTTGCATAGTGGAAGCTTTGTCTGTGTTCTGGGGCTTCAGAAGAGCTCAGATGTCCCTTGATGGAGCCTTATTACTGGGAGCCAGTCGTGGAGCATTAGGTGCCCAGTAAAGAACATCTCTGAGGGTACAGGACGAACCATCACTCAATCCCTGACTTTATTAAAGCTGAGGTGCAGTGCGTCCCTTTCAATATTTGCGTGGGTTTTGTTATTTCCCTCTCAAGCTTGTGTGTATCTCGTGGGATGGGAAGTACTGGAGAAACACACACACACTAAATAATATAAAAAAAATACCAGTTTCTGTAGTAGCTCTGCTTCTGTAGTGGAGAATAACTTGGGGACTAGTGGGTGTAAAACCCGCCACATTTCCCAATATTGCACGAAATGAGTGCAAGACCTGTCTGTGTAAATCTCAGGGCTGCTGTCAGCTTCTCTGGGAAAGGAGGCATGCCATGGAGAGAGTGGAGAGAGCCCCTGACCTCCGAGCTCCCGAGAGCCTCCCGTGTCTAATCAGGGGACGCTCAAAAAAAACCCCAGCTCCTAGGGTGCCTCCCGAGTCCCGTCTCCAGCACGGGAGGAGCTGCGGGGTTATGTTTTCATTATCGCCTGCGGCTCTGATGCTCTCGGCTTTTCGGAGGTTAAGTCAAGGTCTTGGCTTGGAGATTTCTGTTGTCGTAACCTTTTGCGGGCAAAAGCTGTTTATGAAGTAGGCAGCTCGTGTCCAAGAAAATGCCAGTTTTGCCCGAGCTGCAGGCGAAGCAGAGCTCCGGCCATGGCAGCGGGGTTTTGGCTACCAAGCGGCGGTAGGTGGGTGTTACGTTTTGGCAGCCAGCTCGCTTATCAGATTGATATAGGAGACTCTAAGCAATTGCATCTGGATTTGAATGGGTTACCCAGCCTGCCTGGCTGCTTGGGATTCACGCCAAGGGAAAGCAGAGGAGTGTGAGGAGAATACCCAATTTCCCCCTGTGAGGACTGATTTTAGTTTAATGCAGCCTCCTCGCCCTTAAATCCAATTAAAGGCCTATATTATGTCAGTGGAAATTTATGCCAATCCTAATATAGTCTAATAAGCCTTAAAATAGCACTTTGCTAGTGAAAAGCCCTGTGGTTTAATTTGATTCTGAGCCTAATAACAGGCTTAATATGAGGGAATTGGCCCCTTTCTATTTTCTAACGGGGCTCCACATACTTGCTCTCCTTTCCAGTAAAGGGAAGGTTTGCTCCAAAGCGTGGACAGGAGAGAGCACACCTCAGCAGGTTCCCTCTTTTCCAGCTGCTTCATTTCTTGGCTGTGGAAAGTTTCTCTAAAGACATCCCGGGCTGGGATCTGTAATGCAAAGCAGGGAAGCGCAGCCTACAAAGCAGCTGCTTTCTCTTCCAGGTCTCCTGTGCCTGACCTTCCTTAGTCCCTGTGGACAACGGCATCACCTTGACTGTCGCTCAGTGCAGGATAAGACCTTCTCCTAAGGCTGCAGATGCAAGCCACCTTTTCCCATTTTTGTCTTCTGCTGACAATTTCAGAGAGACGACCTTTCCTATCCGTCCACACTGCTAAAACTTGATTTCCCCACCCTTATCCTCAGTTACTACACCATCCCCTTCATGGGCCCAAAAACTTCAAAAAATTTAGGATGTTTCCAAAAATGTCTCAGACACTTTTTGTCCCACAAATTGTTCTCTGGACTTCCACTGCTGGGATAACTATGTAAATCCCTAAGTCCTTTGGGCTTGCAAGACCTCTCCTGTGCCTCTGCATTAGCTCTTCCTTTCCTTGCACAGCGTTGTTGGCATATAAAGACCCAAGTGCTTAGGAATTGGTCAGCCTGGAGATGTTATGGAGAGGCTCATTTTGGAGTCACCGTCCTTAGGGGTGTCCAAGGAAAGGCTGGATGTGGTGCTTAGGGACATGGTTTAGTGGGTGACATTGGTAGTAGGGGGGTGGTTGGACTGGATGATCTTGGAGGGCTTTTCCAACCTTTATGATTCTATGATTATGATTTGGGCGGAGATCTGCTCTCCTCCTTAACACGAGCTGTGGGGACAGCATGTGGCCATGTAGGAAGGGTGCTCTTCCACCTGTGTCCATGAGCAAGGCTCATGGGGACCAGCGGAGAAAGGAGCATCCCCTCCGAACGCATAGACGAGCACGAACTCAGCTTGCAGCCACAAGTACATTTATTTTTCCGAGATGCTAAATGCTTGGGCATGCTTCTTGCTGCTCAACTATTTGCTCAACCCATCTGCTACGAGGTAGCATCCTGATCTGCAGGGGGACGTCAGCTTCAGCCGCTCACAGGGCTCTCCTTTGCTTTACGTCCTGAGCTGCCGTGCAGCTTTATCGCCCGCTGCTACACAGCTGCTGCTCGGCAGCCCGGAGATGGCTGAATTTTGGTGCTGGGAGGAGTGATTTTGATATAACACTTACTAAAATGCACCGAGATAAAAGCCTCAGCAGAAACAGAAAAGGCCCTTTGTACTCGCGAGTTGTTACCGTTGTTTTTTCATTAGGAACAATGGTAAGCAGAGGTCCTCAAAGCTGCCTTCAAGAAAAAGAAAAGAATAAAAAAGACTGATTTTGACCCTTGAATCAGACAGGGCACATTTTTTTGGAGCACCTAATGGGTTTAGGTGCCTAAGCCCTTCTGAGCCCCGCAGTCTGGCACCCCAGCTGGCATGGCTCCACTCTCATGCCAAAGCTGAAGCCAAGAAACCCTCTCCACCAGCTCCGACTCATTCTTGGGTTACTCTTTTGGCACCGATCGAACTGAAATTTGGCCCAGAGCCCCGAAGAGCAATGCCACGGTTCCGTGTCCCAGGTGGCAGTTCGTGTCTCTGGGACTTTTCATTGGGATGCTCTTTTGTAAACCGAGGGGGACACGGCGACTTCACGCTGCCACTTCTTTATTCCCTTCGCCCCCCCCCCCAGCCCAGCCCGGTTTCCCCGTCTACCTAGGGGCAGGCTGATCGGTTTTCAGGGAGCTTTGTTAACGCCGTAATCTTCACGTGTGCTCAGCCTCACAAAGCTGCCACTTTCTCGCCCCGGCCGCGCTTGCAGCCCCGTAATGTCCCGTGTCCAATCGATTGCCGCACTCGCTCCGGCTGCCGGCTTTGAGCTGTTTCTCCGGCGAGGGCCAGATTGCTCTGGCAAGCTCATCCATCCTTCAGGGATGAGGGGCAGGAGGCGAAGGGGTGGGGGATGGATGCCTGAAAATGGGCATTTGGGATGGGGGGGGAGGGGAAGACGGCAGGCAAAAGGGAAGGGAAAGGCTGGGGAAGTGCAAAAACTGCGGGGAGGTGGTGAAGGGCACACGCTTGGCATGCTTGTCACCCCAAAGTGCTCTTCCCTATTGATGGTAATCTCAAACTAGGTCTCGAGAAGCACACAATTTGTATTTGCACTGCCTGTTGAATACTCATCTGTCCCTCTGAATTTGTTCTGATGCCCCAAACTTTTGCATCCTGGGCAGAAAGGTCCAAGGAAAACCAAAATCAATTCGCCAAATGCTGCGCTCCCCCTCTCCATTCCCCAAGCTTGCAGCTTCATTTCTCACATTGCCCATTCCCAAAGCTAAAGATAGACAAAATTTTCCATATTTTCTTGGGCCTAGAGTGTCTTTAGATCAAGAGGCAAGAGGAGATGGGGAAGTGGAATCTCTCAGATCCAAGGGATGAGGATTGCATGTATGTCATACTTACTTATAACCCTGCAGTGCTTTCCTTGTACTACCCTGTTCCAGTTCTGGGCTTTAAGCTCCTCTTTCTTGAGGAAATATGATATGCACCAGGGCCTGATTTGGGTCTTTCCCTTCCACTTTACCTTGCCATTCCTTGGTTCTGGTGCACAGTTTCTCCTCCATCCCCCATTTCCCTGTCAAACCCCAGGCAGGTGAATGCAGCCCAGCAGCAAAGGGCTGACCTGCTCCTCCCGTGAAACACCCAGCAGGATGAGTGCCACAATCCCACTGCCAAACAGAACATTGCCTGGTGTAGCTGAATTTTTAGCTGATACAGGTCTGGAAAAACAAACAACCAACCAAACCCCAAACCATTAAAATCAATACATCAATTTATAGCAGCGAAAAGTTATCATCTTCCTATTTTGGCAGAATAATATCATGAGGAAACACCTCATTCTCCACCCATTAATAGCAGTTCTTTCCAGAAATGGGTGTTTGAGATGAATCCAGCCTGGCTGGTTGGACTCGGAGTTGTCTCGGCAGCACCTGAGATCCAAAATTGGGACCCTGGGCTCGCCAAGTGCTTGCTTTGCAGATGATGCAGAGGGCAGCCCTTCCTTGTACAGAAACAACCATGCTGGGTTTGCCTCATTGGGATGTGCCTGTGCTATTTATTATCATTATTTATTGACAAGAAAGGAGAAATCAGCCAAAATGGAGAGGGAAGGGAAGCACGGCGTCGGAGGGAACGGGAGTTCCAGCAGTGTGCAGTGGCACAGGGGTGGGCAGCGAGCTGCTCCTGGTGGTGAGGAGCAATGCACCACTGAATTGCTCAGTGGGGAGGGAAATGCAAGGGGTCACGTTGCCCCAGGGTCTCCGTACAGCCCCTCCATCACTCCCGTGCACAGCATCCTTCTCTCTGTGTCCTCCTTTGGGGACAGGGACATCAACATCCCCCCAAAATGCCTCTGTTCCTAACGCACTTGTTGCACGCCGCTGCTCTCATTGCAGGCTGCTCCTTCCCTGGGAAGGTTTTGAAATGACAAACCGAAATGTGTTTCCCCATAGACTTTGTGTTTAGCTCATTTGTGGCTGTGGTAAAATGGAGGAAATTAGGTCTGTAGTGGATAGCATTTGCTTGTAGAATGGTCACACAGGTAGAAGATGATTCCTTTTAAAGGAAAGATGCTTTTTTCATGGTCAGAGAAAAGTTTTTGTTTTTTTTCTTGGTGACTTGGAGACAATTTTCTGGTCTAGAGGAGGAAACCTAGATGAAGCGATGGTTGCCTCACTAAACATTTCATGGAAAGATAAAGCAACCCTGAAAGCCCATGGCTACCTGAAGTCATCTGCTTTGAAACCCCTCAGAGTCTGAAATCATGAATCAGATGTATCAGGCCCCCAAAATCAAGAAATTTTGAAATATTATAAATTTAAACTTTTTTAAAAAAATTGTCTTATGGTTTCTGTGTGTGTGTGCCTGATTTCCAACCTCTCTTCCATATCTTGGTTTCTCCCTGTGCTCTGAACTCTCCAAGCCAGCATTTCCTATGTTTGTAGCACACATAAAATTGCTGACAGTTTCAAGACCAGTCATCCCCTTTTTGAAGCAAGTGAGGTCATCTTTTAAGGCTTTCTCTCTCCCTTTTCATCCTCCAGCACATGTACAATTCATAGTTGACCCCTCCAGATTAAAGACTGAGGTGTGTGGATGAGTCTCTTTGTTTTATCGGTGGTGGATCACACTGGCTGATCCTGGTTGTACCTCTCAGGATGGGAAAAGGAGACTGAAAAGCCAACCTCCTTTCCCTTCTCTTGTTTTGTAGCCCAATTATCCGAAGTGGTGACAAGTAGAAAAATGAATTAGCCATAGCTCTGTAATGTCAGCCTTATTTATCTTTATAAACTCTGCCCAGCTCAGCTAGTGGATCAGCAAAGGAGTGCTTTTATTCTTCCCTCCTCTCTTTGATGCTGGTTATTTTTAACTTTTTTTTTTGGTCTTTCCTTCTCTTGATGTGGGTCCTTTGCTTTACCACACCACCCTTACAAAATCTTTGTCTTCTGCTCTAAGCCAGGAAGGTTTTCCAGATCAGATGAGGGACCGGTGAGGGGATGCCTTGTAGGATGGGAGGAAAGGGGTCTCCCACTTTTCATCTTCCCCATCCTTCCCCTCTACCCCTGCGATAAGGAGCCCCCCGGGTTCATTTCCTCCGATGTCTAACACAAAAAGCAGGTGCTGGAAGCAGCCCCTGATAATTTTTCCCTCCCCAACTTTTCCCATGGCTATCTTGATGAGCGTACACCCCCTTTTCACCTGCCGCAGAGGAGCCTTTCAGAAGAGAAGTGGCATTTGCTGGCGGGGGGCAGGAGAGCAGGGGACATTACGCTGGGATACAGTGGCATGCTGGCAGCAAGCCCACAAACACTTCAGATCTGAAGCACCAAGGCGCGGAGCAAAGAGGCAAAAACACGCCCTTGAAAAGCAAGAGCGATGCTGCACCTGCTCAAAAACTGCCATAATCAGTGCATTTTGACACTTGAAAGCCACCAGGGAGTCAGGTACTGGACTAAGATACTCCTCACCCGGCGTAAATTGGCTAAATCCTGCACCAGGGTGGCTGGAGTGCTGCCTGATGTGGGAAGCAAGCTGGAAGGATAATATCTGTCTATACCAATGGTAGATGATGGCAGAAGAAATAAATCATCTCGCAGTGTGCTTGGTCCCGTATGAGTCTTTCTGTCTTTCCCTGGTGGATTTTGGGCCCAAGATCATGGAGTGGATGTCGCCTTGCAATGGAGCCTACACGAGGCCCTACAAACGCATTAATAAATGCATTTTATTATTTCATTATCCGGCTCTTGGTTCCAGAGAGGATAGTTCGATTTGGTGGTTCGGCTGGGCTAGTTTTCTCATTGTAAGTAGAGATATTTCGCCTCTCCAGCCCAGCCCAGCCCAAAGCAGCAAGACAGGAGCTCCCCTGTCGATGTGGGGAGCTGTACAAGCGTGGCGTGCAGGCTGTCAACAGGCAGTAAATCTGTTTCAGGCTCTTTTGTTGTTGCAAACAATTGCTGAATAACTTCTCTGAATTACTTCCAGTCGATATCTCTTACGTGAAAAGCTCACAGAAAGCTTATTATGTTCTAAATTCGGGAGATACGGATTCTCACATGCTAAACATCCATTAGCAGCCGGATAAAGGCAACTCTTGGGATCAAATTTCTATAGGGTAACTTGTTGCAGACGTGCAGGTGAAGTTTGTTTTGTGTGAACTATCTCCAGTGTTTCCTTAAAATAACTGAAAATAATCTTGTTAATTAGATCTGGCAGTTGATACCAGACATGAGATGGGCATGACCAAAGACAAAGCCAAAACACGACCAACATGGTTAAATGATCAGAAAGAAAAATTCCTGGTTTGTAGGGGATTTTCAGCTCCACACTTTCAGGGTTAATACTGGAGAGACCCGATCTTTGAATGGTGAAGGGAATAATGCTGTCTTTGTCCTGACACGCTCTCAGTGCGCTCTTTGCCATGGGACTGCCGAGTGAGATTTCGGTGTGTTTTTGTTTTAGAGGTGATTCTGCTGTTAATATTCCGGGTAAAATGCTGCAGCAGTGCTTTCAAAGGCGGCTAGCGGAGGCTGCTGCCAGGTAGTTGGTGATCCTGGGATGTTGGGGAGACGACGTGGACGACCTCTCTAAGCCCACTTACACCATGACCTTTAGGAAAGCAGTGCTGAACTTCACCAGTTACTCCGTGATTACAAACTCGAAGGTAATTCAGGTCTCATTTGCTCCACGAAGGTGCCTGTCTTTTCTATTGCTGGCAAGCCCAGGATGACTTCATCCCCAACTCAGCACCCTGTTCAGTGTCTAAAGCTCAGTGGGGTGAAAGGAAGCCGATGATAACCCTTTTTTTTTTTCTCCCAACATGAAAGTGCGACTTCATTTTTCTATGCTAAGATCATTTCTTGATAAGGGAATGGTAAAATATCAGAATGGGAAAAAATGTGGTTTGTATAAAGTGTAGAAAAGTAGGGTGGAAAAGTAAAAATTCCTAAGTCAAGTAGTCTATGTCTCCTATAAGAAGCAGACTGCTTTGAGGCAAATCTGTGTTGGTTTTGCTATTAACTATGATAAATTCAAAGCAGAGCCCAAGAATCTCCTTCTGTTTTGAGGTGTTTTCAGCCATGAACTAGACAATTTGCCTGGTCACTGCAATGTCCTGGGCCAAAATCCAGCATCCCACTACCACCTATGATGCCTGTGATGTAAATTTCAAAGATTTGGTCCCAGCTATTATTTCCTTTTTGAGTAGCCAGCCCTTGAGCTATCTTCGGGTGTATTCACATCTGAACGTGTGGTTATTGCTGTGAAAAGCTGAGTTTGGCAACAGTGGATGTGTGCTGGGGCTCCATAGCTGACCAACCCATTGCTTTGACCAACTCCAGCCAGATGAAGGTTGCATCTTTGACATATTTGACATGCACCTACACCACATCTGGCCATGCCCTTGTGTGCTACCGATGTGGTGTCATGGGCAGATAAATGGTAGTGGGAGAGGCAGTGAAAGAACCATCAAGGAAAGAAATGAGCGGCGATTTGGGCCAGGACCTTTTGGCATGGGCAATGCTCCTTGTCGGTGGGGATTTACCCAGGGTCTCTGCACTCAGCAGCTCAAGCAATGCAACCACCAAAGTGTCCCAAATTTCTGGACCACCCGACAGATGCATTTTTGTCCTTCTTGCTTCCTGCATCTCCCCAGACTCCTGCCCTTTCCTCCTCGGTGCTGGCTACTATTTCGGGTCCAGGGTGGAATAAAAGTGCTCTCTGAATGCAGGATGCTCCCTGGCGCTCGCAGCCTTGGCTCCCTGCTGTTTCAAGCCTGACAGTACCATACCTCGCAGGCAAAGGATCAGAAAACATTGTCACCCTTGTCAGCGAGCTGTCACCGGGGTCCTGGGTGCAGCTGGGCATACGGGCAGGCCGCTGTTTATTTACTGGCTTCTGAGGGTTCATTATCTGCAGACCCCATTCAGATGGTAGTTTCCAGGGTCCCGGGGGAAGGCGGTTCAGCACGGCAGATGACACGATGCCCAGGGCAGGAGATGGATGGCAGCGTCCCTGCCTGTGCATCACAGGGAGAACGAAGGGACAGGGACCAGGCAGATGAAGGAGCCAAAGGCATCAGCGGCGTTGGGGCCGGGAGAGCTGATTGCTCCGGTTTTCACAGCAAATGCGCCGGTGAGGGTTGAGGTTCCTTGCCCAAAGTAAGTACCTATATTTATCACTGTCAGCTTATGGTCCAGGCAGGCTCTTTTGACAGAGGGAGGCTGTTCCGTCCTTGCTTTTAAATTACTTCTACCTGTATTACTTCTGCCGTCCCTACTTCCAATCCTCACCTATTGCCATCTTCTGGAGAAGGACCAAGCATTTGGGACTTGCTGTAGTTCAGGAGAAAGACAGCTCACATCTTCCCTTCTCTGGGCACACAGGAGAGTGTTTAACACATACTAGTAGTAACACATATTACTAAGTAGCATTGCGTACACCCTTCCTTCCATTGCTCATTCAGACATCCTCCAAACACCTGTGAGATTTTAAGTTGCTGAATACCCTTTCGGTCACTATTGTTTTTCACCCCAGAATTATGAGCATTTCCTCATTGGATTAAGTGATTTTCTAGAGCTTGTAGTTTACAACAACCCGGGATATACTCATTTATGTTCCTGTTTCTCCCCTCCCTTAACACCGCTATAAACAGGGAATGAACCCGGCATGCAGGAGTGACTTGTTGCTGAATCCACTGAACTTTCCTGCCTGCCTGTGTATCTGTAGTGCTCTGACAGGAGAAAATAGCTTTGTTGTGCTGTTTAAAATTATAATGTACTTCCCTGAAGTATAATGCATAGCATACAAAGATAATGTACCCATTTGAAACCTGGCATACTGGTATGTACTGGTTGACTTCAAGCTTGGCGCGTGTGTTGGCTGCAAGTCAACTGGAGGAGCTTGGGAGGGAAGCTACTAAAAAAATCATTTCTATATTAAGTTTTGTGTGTAAACAGGTGCAAAATGTTTGCCTTTCTAGAAATAAACTTGGAGAAAGAGCGATTTTGAGTGTGTGGTATATTAGGGCAGCACGGTGCAAAGGAAATGTCTAGAGCCTCAAGGAGTTAAATGAACACTTCAGAGCTTAAAAACCTCCTGAAGCTTCATGGGAAAATAGGAAAATATTCTATTTAGAGACCGTACTGCTCACACATCAGATGTTTTCTCCAGTTCTCTCTCTCTGTAATTTAAGGGAAAAAAAATATCATCGGGGGCAATTTGCATGAAAGAGATCTTTGTATCTGAAGTGCCCATCTGCTGCGCAGCTCACCTCCCCCCTGACGACATAGCCATCTGCTTTTGACATCACAACCATCTTTGCTACGCAGGGTTCTGGGCGAAGGAGGCACCGACAATTTATTAACACCTTGCGTCGATGCTGTCCTGCTCTTGGAAAGGATTCCCAGGTGGGATTCCCATGGGCATGCTCCAGGATGGGATGGGCTGGCCTGGGACAGCAACTCAGTGACTTTTGGGGTGACACTACATGGCACGAAGCAAACTACAAGAGCCGTAAGTGGTTTTGAAGAAGGGCTGCAAATTTTGATTGCTTTTGTACAGCACCTCGCGTGATGGAGGAGACCCACTGCAGTCTAGGAATCAAATAATAATAATTACACGGCTGATGATACCACTTACAATACAGTGGTTGATTACCTCCTCTTGCATCTGCCTAGGACGTTTCTAATTACATGGTAGCGTCCTGGTGTCATTCATTCTCCAGATTATGAATTCCCCTTCATCTCTCATCCCACCCCACGCACAAATCCAACAAAACTCAGGGAGGAGGACGCCCACTAGAGACCTTCCTCCTTGCATCCGATGTACCTGGGCAGAGCTTAAGTTACTACATGAGTAAGCACAATGGATCCAAGAAGAAGTGTTTCCAGCAGCTCAGATGGTGATAGCTCGGTGAAAATAGTGCCACCTTCCCAAATGCCAGCTCTCCTCTCGCTGTGTCAGCCGGTGGAGAGCAGCACGAGCTGTCACAACTGCTGCACGCATGGATTTGCTGTCACAGATTGAGATATGCCTTCAGGTTAGGGCTACCACGCACCAGGCTGTATGGGCAGGTATTTTCCTTTTCCTACCTGGAAACGTCATGTGGGTGGCATTTGAATTGTTATTCTTTATTTTTTTTCCACATGCCACTTCCTTAGTTTTGTTGTCGTTGTTGTTTGTTTGATTTTCATATATATTCTCCGTGCATTTCCCTTCTTTGGGAGCAAGCAGATCCGCTACAGAGCATCTTTGGTCTGGCTTCTGTCCACACAGAAATTTGGGAAAGAAATTTTTGAATTATTCTTCTTGAAATCAAGCTCATCTTCAAAGTTCACTGAAATAAACCAACCAGCTGTAACATTACTGGATAATTTTGGCACAGTAGTGACATTGGTTTTGAGGATTATAAAAAAAGAGAAAAAAAGATCTGTTTGTTCAAACAGAGCAAATTGTTCTGTTTTACCTGACCTGTTTCCCTTCAGAAATCTTTCATTTCAGCAAAGTAAAGTCGAGGAAGCAAAACGGCGTGGGTTAACCCTGCCCGAAATTCAGAACAAGAGACATTTTGCTTGGCTTGCGACCAGATCATTGGAGCCTGGGAACAAACCTGGCATTCACGGCCATCCGTGTGCACAGACATACTCCTCACTGCTCTCGAAGGAGGGAGGGAAGTGAAATCCCGGAGTTAAGTGCCTCTGAGCAAGTTCCCAGCCTTTCCAGCCTCTCCTTCTTTGCATGGGAAATGCCAACGCACGGCCCCAAATTCCTCTTGAATTAAGACCTATTCTTCCCCTCGCCCCGGAGCAAGGGGGAATTGAAATGGAAGAATTGTTTCCTAAAGTTTTCCTTGCCAGTCAGCAGCAGGTTCATTCATCTCATTGCAGAGCTGCACCAGGTGCACAGATTATTAAAATATTTCCTTCCATCCCCATCAATCCACTTACTGGAGGTAGTTTCTCCGTTGAATTTGAAGGCAGGTTCCTGCTCTGATTGCATCCCCGCCAGTGCAGGCACTGCTCTGAGCAACTGGAAACTCTTAATCCTCTGCAAGCATCTGTCAAATTGTTTACCCATCTGGGATCTCTCATCTCGTGAGTCGGGAAGCCTACGTTGGGTTCAGGGGGAGATGAAAGCAAGCAGCACCTTGTGGGATTGAGCGCCTGTGTTTATCAGGATAGGAGGCTCAGGGCTCCTTTGAAGGGTATGGTGTGTAATCTTCCTCTTGGTCTGGGAAAAGCAGGAAGAAAACCCCTTTCTTCCAAAATCTGGCTTGGAGAGCATCCGGATGGGAAAAGAAATTGACGTAGCAAACTGGAGTGGCTGGTGTGCCCATACTGGTGAGAACTGGTGGGGAGCTGGGGGCTGGTGCTGGGCTGATGGGGGCAAAAAAATTCTTGGAGGTCTGCTCGCCAAGGGGGCATGAATGGGGGAGGCTGGGGCACGTGGGGAAGCAGCCAGCCTCGTGTCCCCCCTCCCCCTCGTGTGATGTTGGGCTTTTCTTCTTATCTGAAGAGTTGTTTTTTTTTCTCTGCCTCGTGAAGTAGGTGAATGATGGAGTTATTCAGGGCTATTGAAAGCAGGGCACAAAAGCTTCTAGAGGCTACGTCCAAGAAACACAGCCTCGGTTGTGGGGCACTACCCCATGGGCTGGGTGTTGGGATCCTTCCCGGCTTTATGCTGGGATTTTTCTCTACCCATCCTTTTTAGTGACCAGGCCCCTTCCAAGCATCATTTCTTTAACTGGTCATATTAAAATGACTTTGTTTTAAAGCTCCCTCGAACAACCGAAGGCTTTTACTGAGCCTTAGGGCCTTGATCTATTGCAGGGCTCGCAATGTTTAAAGCAGGAACTGTTTCCCTTATCCCTTTCTTCTCCTTGGGAAGTCCAAAGAAGTGAAGCTTCCCAGATTGTGCATGACACGAAACATCATCCACTTGTTTTCCCCTTTTCTAGCAATTTAACACATTTTGCTTTCACAGCGGTTCAAAAGTTCGCTCTCAGCAACAGTTGGCTCTCCGAGCTTGTTGCACAGGCCCCTGGGTGAACCGAAAAAAGGAAAACCAGCACCGTTACTTTGCTGCAGGACATAAGAGGAACAAGCCACTTTAAATGTGCATCGTGCCCTTAATATTATTAAAATTTTGCAGGCGTGCTAACACGAAGCTCCAGCATATGCGTACTCCTTATTCCTTTACCATATGCCAACACGTTCGGCGAGCAGTCAGAAGGAAAACCTGACCTTTACGTTGGCCACTTGCTGGATTTCTTTTAATTTGACCCAGCAGCTGGGATCAAAGCCGCAGTACGTTCAAACGGGCTAAAAAAGCAAAAAAAATCCCCTTCGTCCTTCAACACGTTTCGTGATGCAGTTGGAAGAGCGCGATGGAGAGCGGTTGGCTGAGGGGCTGTGGGAGCAGATGTTGCCCACATCAGGCTGACAGCCCCGTGCTTGTGATCGGTGCCACTCTCAGATCTGAAAGCCAAGTGGTGTGCGCCGCTCGCTTAAATGGTTGCAGACATTTTTAAGCAATGTCCTGACGTACGGAAACCAAAACCAGGTGGAAGGCACTGCAACAACAAAGCTGCTGAGTGGAGACCGCAGCTGGGGACAGGCGTGGGCTGGTGGCTTGTAGGTGAGCCACAACTCAACCAGAGACTGGAGAGAAGGGAGGGTTCCCCGCCTGAGACAATGCCATGGGATCATGTCTGCAGTTATGGGAGGCTTAACTCATTGCAAAACCTTGGCCATTTAGTGGCTACGTCAGTCGTGAAAGATGGAGAGCTGAATTTTCACTTTAAGAGCTCTAAGGATGCTTCAGGGAAGCCACATAGATACCTTACCTGGTTCTGAGCTGTGCCAGGAGTGTCAGGACAACACCCAGCATGCTGGGGCACCTAAGGACAGATATAATGCTCCTTAAGCAAAATATTTGTGATGGGTCTGAGTTCATCAACATGGCCAAGAGCAGGATTCAACCCAGGTACCAGCATGGCCATGCATTTATCCATGGCCAGCTGCACCCAGCCATCTCTCATCATCTGTTGTCCTGGTGCTGGTGGACTTTTGCTCCTTGGGTCCCCTCTGCAGCTCCTGAGGAGGTCTCCAGAGCATCCCACCAGGTTGATGACACGGTGGCCGAGCTTCTCGCTCGACACCAAGCTCCAGCAGCACCTTGCCAGCAGCCCGCAGGAGTGTTTTGCGCATAATGAAGGGAGGTGGCAGACTGTCAGAGTTTCCTCCGTGCTTTACCGACACCTCAGCCAGCTTCCAGAGAGGGACTGCGGCATCTTCTGGGCTGTAGGCCATACAAGAGAGCTGGAAAGTTGGAGCAGGTTTCTTGGCATTGCCTCTGGCTGTCGGGTCTTCTCCATCCCTCCTGCTGGAGCTGGGATAGGGTGTATGTGCTGCTGCAGGCAGTTTGCAGAGTATCTCTGCAGCAGGACACTAAGGATGGTGTTTGAGTGACCATGTTGTTTAATTCCCAGCATATTTGTGGGTTTGGATTCATCCTGAGCCAATTGGCAGTGCCTCAGCATTAAGCCCAGACATGTTTCAAGGGTTAACGTCCACCTACACCTATCCTCAGTAGGCAGAGCTGAGGCAAACAACCTGGTTTGGTACCTATTGAGTCAATATGCCCAAAACCAAGCTGTGCCATGTCCTTTGGCAGCAGGAGAAGTGTCCATGGCCGATTTGGCTCCACTAGGCATCTGCCTTCAGACACGAAAACCAACCCCGAAGAGATTTGTGAAGCAGGAGGGCTGTAAACACAGCTTTTGGTCCTCCGGGGCACGAGCATGGCCCCAGCCTGTATTTCTTCCACTGCAGAGGGCCCCCTTAATTGTGATAAATGCTGTGGCCCCCTTAATTGTGATAAATGCCGCACAGCATCAAACTTCAAAGACTTCTCCAGTCTGGGGCAACACAGGGCTGGGGCCACATGGCAAGGAGGGGCTGGGGCTCGGGTGACAGATGGGGACACAGATGCCCAGGCAGGGGACAGATGTGCCCCTTGGCAAGGGGCAGGGCACCAGATCCTGGCTGTTGCTTTTCTCTCCTTGCTTGGGTTTCATCTGATAGGGATCCAGCTCACCTGCACCTGATGTGCAGCACGGTGGGGTGCTGGTGTGGGTACATCTTCAGGCCCCAAGATCCAGACCTTGAAATGGTACGGGAACAAAAGGATTAAGGAGGTGTAAAATAAATGCTAGGAATTTCATGTCAGCTGGAGATGAGCCCTCTCACAGCACTCTCTGCAGAGAACCGTGCGTGCACACACTTCTGTGCCCCCACGCACTGTTCCCTCCTGGAGTGCACCGTGACCCGCGGATACCACTGCGGAGGTGTTAAACTGCCACTGCACTAGGTGCTAAAAGGTGTTTCATCATGTTAACTGCATGAAATGAAACAAAACATCCAAACAGAAAGCACTTATTTCTCCTGTCTGGCCAAGGTCTGCTTGCTTCATGCACCTGGGCCCATCTCCCTTGCTGCAGTCGTTGTTTTTAGGGCTTGTCGCGCTGGAAAACGTCGGAAAGCTTTAATGGTGTTCAGCATAAATTTATATGGAATATACGGTTGTAACATTTATAATTCCCCAATATAGCTGCATTTGTGTGGGTTTAATTCTCATCTCAGTCTGTTATTTTGGAACTCACCAATGGTTTGTAGTAGGTCAGTTGATCTGCCGTCTCTTGACCTCTGTATCTATCACCACCCCATCTTATCCCTGTGTCCGCTCCTCACTAGCAGTGAAAAAAAACTTTTTAACTGTAATTTTATTTATGTATTTATTTATTTTTCTGTATGGGTGACTAAACACTGGATCAGGTTGGACAGAGTGTTTGTGGACTACTCATGCTTTGAGGTATTCAAGCCTGGCTGCTCCATAGCCTGAGCCACCTGCTGTAGTTGACCCAGATGTGAGCAGGGACCTGGACTAGGTGACATCCAGAGGTGTGTCCAACATGAGCTGCTCTGATATGGGGTGACCTCTTCCAGGACAGCATGTAGGGTGTGGAGGGTGAATGTACGGGAACGAATACTTGTTCTGTGTGTTTTGTGAACCCCATCAGATCACCCAAGTGAGGATGGCTTGAAAAGAAACTGAGTGTGAAAGCCTCCTTTGCACCGATGCACACCCACAATGAGGAGGTTGCAGTTAGGATGTGCTGCTGCAGCATCAAGGGAAGGTGATGGCAAAGGCATAGGCTCACAGAGAAGCAGCTGACTTGATGCTGTCCCACCAAGGTGATCTACTGCGCCGCTAATTGGAGACGACTGCAACCATTGCAGAAGGGAAGGCCTGTGGGTGCAAAGCCTGGAAATTTGCATGTGAAATCGAGCACTTTTGGATGTGTCACGGGCTGTTTCTGTGCAAATATCCACCTGTGGACAGATTGAAGTAGACACGTCTCTGTTTTACACACGTTGGTAGTGCTGCCTTGGGTTTCACTGTGCAAGACAAGTGTTATGCTTGTGTGCTACGGTGGACGGAAGTGCCTGGAGAGAGATAAAAATTGAGATTTTTATATACCCACATGACTATTACTTGAACTGGATGAAATTGTTCATGCTAGTTTTTTGTAGGGAGCCTAAGAAACCACATCTGTATGGGTGCATGTATGCAGGGAGTGTGTACTACGTCCACCTTTGCGTTCTAGAGGTTAAAGGCAGGAGTCTAAATGGAGCTGGGTGTGCGTGCGTAGTGCATGCCACTGCCACTCTGAATGTGTGAGGGTGCCTGAGCACGAGGTGTGATTCTGCACCTTGGGTTTGTGGAGGAATGCATTCAATTTTTGTGCTTCTGCAGACAGGAGTGTGTATGTGGGTGCGTGCCCAGCGTCGAGTCTCTTGGTCCAGCCTGGGAGTAAGCTCAGGTCTCCCTGGGTGGTATGTTGTGTGTTTTCCATGTTTTGTTACTGACGTGAAAACCCCACTGAGGAGCAGTGGGGAATGCTAAAGGCACGTGTCCTGCAGTCACAATCCTGCAGCTCTTCTTGCAGTATGAGGCAGGACGAGAGGCAGGTTTAGGTTTTGTGGTTGTGTGCTCAGTGGTTAGCCCCCAGATGTGGGCAAGCAGGTCGCCACAGACAGGAGCACAACTGCACAGCTTTAAAATCAGATTCATAGAATCATTTAGGTTGGAAAAGACCCTTAATGTCATCAAGTCCAACCATCAATCTTCTGCAGATCAACTCCTGGCCAGCCTGGAGCTCCTCACCAGCCTCCCCCAGGCTTCCCATGGGGAAATCCTTGGAGCACTCCAGGGCAGAGCTGCTCAATCTTTGCAGGTGTGAACAGGTCCAGTAGCAGTTCCTGCTGCTAAACCACAACCTACAAACGCCCAAGGAGGCAGATAACTATCATTCAGACCAAAACAAAGCCGTTAGCATTCTCCTTTGTACTGCTAATGACGCGAATTAAGCTGCCTGCAAAGAAGCAGGGGATGAGCAGGTAGGAAGGCATGGAGAGCTGGAGGTGATTTCACCAGAACATGGTTTTCCTCCTTCCCTCCATGAACCAGGGGCTTTGATCCTTAAGCAGGGTTTGGGGAAGGGGCTGAGAGGAAGGGGATCCCCAGGCAGAACATGGTGATCCATCTCAGATCCATCCTGACCATCACCCTCCAGTCTCACCTTGGGTTTCCCCAGACCTCTGATGGTGAACGAGGGAAGGCTGGGCTCTCCAACCCGTTTTACAGGAATCTCATCCATGTGATATCACAAACCAATCCTCCATCGTTTCCCTAGCACTGCCCCAGTGTCCCAGGATGCTGCACCCCATGGAGAGGGTTTAGGTCTGAAGCTTGGGTGTATTCAGGCAGAGAAAAGGTGGAGACTGACACCTTTGTGAGCAAAACCCTGGACACATCTCAGCCCCTCTGTCCACCCACATCCTTAAAAAATGCGTTGCAGCCTTGGAAAGAGGTTCCTTGACTTTCTATCAAGTGTGATGGCCACACTACGCTTTGGCAGCCTCCAGGCTTGCTCTGATAGCTAAGATCACTTGGCCTCTTCTCGGGGAAAGGGAGAAGTGCCTTCTTTACCACAACGCGATCTCTCCTCCCCTCCCACAAAACAAAAACCCCCAAACCACCAGCTGAGCAGCCCACAAATAAATCAGCCTCCCATCGCGGCTGTGGCTGCAGGCGATGACTTGCAGGCAGTGCCTCCCACTCTGGACAGGCAGAGGATGCTCCAGAGGCTCTTCCCTTCCCCAAAAAAGCCCTCCAAAGCTCCCTCAGCAGTTGAGGGAAGAGGAGGAAGAGGAGGCAATGACTTCCCATGCAAGACGTGCAGGTGGATGGCAGATTGCAGAGGTGCCTGGTGCACGAAAGCACGCACCAATGCCTACAAATTAACCAAACTGGTGAAGCTGCTGCTGTCACACGCTGCAAATAACTCGTTCCAAGGCACAGCTCGCCTGAACTTGAGGATTTCAGTCCCTGCCACTCAGGGCTGCGAGGCTGAGCCGCGGCACAATGCGGCTGCGGCCTCACCTCATTGTGGATTCCAGGGGAGTGCGGGAGCGGGAGGGGGAGCAGGTGCACGCTTGGGAGGAGGTGGGACCAGCTATTATCAGCCTGGAGCATTAATTGCCAAATTAACATCACACTGTGCAGCGCGAGTAAATAAAAGTCGGCAGTTTGGGTTTCTTCTGTGCTCCCGTACCGAGGGCTGTGTGCCTGCGCTGAGTTCTTTTCTGCCCTCAGCGCTGCAGGAGGGAGTGAAGGTGTCTAAATATCATGGGTGGTTTTTCCCTCAATCAGTCGGGAGGACACTTGTTGTCGTCTACAACCACCCCAGGGTTTGCTCTGTGCTATATAGGATGTTACACTCGGAGCTGGAAAGTTTGATGCTTTTCATTTGTACCCGATTTTGCCATGCGGGGAGCAATGCGGGGTGAAAGAGTAGAGAGAAATGGAGATGACCCAGATGTAATTTCTGCAAATGTTCTTGTCTCAACACAGCTCATTGTCCCGTTGTTCACAATGGTTGGGGTTGGTTCTCCACCCTTGGGGCTTTTTGTGAAGGTTTTCTGCTGCTCCGAGTTACTGGAAGAAGTTAAAAATGCGCTCCGCTTCGCTCTAAGAGGCAGCTGCATTTCAGGAGTGAAGTGATGCTTGGAACCGAACCCCCCTTTTCTCCAGGCATCTTCGTCTCTGAAGTGCTGCAGGTCCTCCGGGCTGATGATAAGGTATTTATAGTTGGGGAGATGGATGGCTCAGCCCTAACCGTATGAACGATGCCGCAGCAATGGCAGCCTCAAACGCAGACAGCTAGAGGTCACATCTGATTACATGAAGACCGGATTTCAGCCAAAGCAGCTGGGAGAGATGTTCCTCCCTCCTTGGCGACATCCTTCACGACTCGGGTTCTTCTGCAAGGGGTGGAGGATGCCAGCGGCTCCGTTAGCCTTGGCAGGGGGAAGCCACTTGTTAGCGGTGGCAGCACAGACCAGCTGGCAGGGCTCAGGGGCCACAGCGAGCACTTTGTCCCCAGCATTCATCTTCCCTTCCCCTTCCAGCGAGCACATTAGGAGGTATCTCATTCCTCACTGATTGCTCTCCTGCGCTATTAATTTGTGGTTGTATAAACTGCTGCTGCTACATGGTTAGGTGATGCAGAACGAAGCTGCTCGTTAGCATGTGGAGGAGCACCGGGCATCCTCTTGGTGCATGTTGGAAGGGACTCTGCTGGGCAAGGGTCCCTCCAGGTGGCCCCAAAGCTCTGGTATCCCCCATGCCCAGGAGTGCTGGGGTGAGTTATGGGGTTGAACACTTGGTCTGCAGGATGGAAATGCCGTGGGTCAAGTCTCTGACCCTAAATTAATGTGGTGGTGTCTTCTCCATTTCGACCCTTCCTACAGCCTTCCAACAGGATGGTACCCCTATAGCTGGAAGAAGCTGGGGGAGACCTGCGTGTGTGTCCTTGACATTGTTGGGAGAGGACGGGACCAGACCAGAAAAAGGAGGGTGGGAAGTGGGAAGAGGGACCCAGAACTCAGCAACACAAAACCCTTGGTGACAGAGGAGCAAGACCCATGCCCACCGTACCACATCTGGTCCTGTTGTTTGTCTTAGGAAGTTATATTGCTGGTGTTGGACATGACAATCTCTTTCCTTTCCCTCTGTTCTCTGGCTTACAAGGTTCAGTGAACATGTGCTTGAATTTTGTATCTGCCCTATAGATAAAAAAAATGGAATGCAGTTACCCCAAGCTCATCCCTGTCGCTCTCCTAACAGTATCTCCATTGGTCTGTGAAGGCTGTAGCTCTTTTTCTACACCATCAGCAAATCTGCCTGTCCTCCACATGGATCTGAGTGCCTGCCAGGAGCCCAACCAGAGTCTTTGAGGTTTGGGAGAAACAAAGACAAACTGCTCACAACGAGACCAGATGTGGTGCGGCGCTCATGTGTTGCATGTAAATGAAATGTCGCTGTCACCTGTAATAATAGTTGATGTTGTGGAGCAGGAGGTTTTAATCACGGTGAATCGTCAATGAATTGGGACTCCACCATCTGTACAGCCATCCAGCCCTTAAAATCACCTCCAGCAGTGCTACTTGACCCACAGAGACGTGTAGTTATTTACCGTCAGTGCAATGCGTCTATTATTTCCAGCCTGTCGTTCAATTTAGTGTTGTATCACCGGATTGGGGCACCACATGTGGAAATGTACGCATCCTGTATCCTGATGGGATTCTGGATGGTCCTGAGCTGATTGCTTCCCACTGTATGTATTAAACCAGGCACATTGGTGCATGAACTCAGGAGCCACTGCATTCACAAGCTGAAAGTCTCCAACGTGACCACTTGACGGGGGGCATCTGCATCCCACTGGGAGAGGAGGGATGTATTCAGAGGTACTGAGAGTTGCTAGTTTGGAGAAGTTGATGGAAAAAAAAAAGAAGAAGAAGAACATAAAGAGTGGTGCCAGAAACACTATCCCATGTTAAGTGATAACCAATGGGGCAACAAAGTCCCAAGGAAATCTCAGGTTGGACCCATCAGATGAACCCGAGGGTCTGGTCACAATTTGGGATACATTTTGATGTTTCTGGCCCACGTCTCTGGCTGCTGCTGTGGAGCTGGTGTCCAGTCAAGCTCCTGGCACTCAGTCCCTCATCTGAAGTGCTGACTCTTGAGCTCAGGGCTCCAGCCCTCAGCACAGGGCTGTCTCGTATTGATCCTGCCAAGATGCTCTGCCTTGCCTTGATAACCAGCTGGAGACTTCAGGTTCTGCTCCGCCGATAATTACGCCAATAATTACGTGCGAGGCACAGAATCAAAACAAATCCTAAAGCATGCATGGATGTGCTCTGCTGTCCCTATCCGTGTCCTTGAGACATTTCAGTGCCTTCCAGAAAAAAAGAAGCAATAGCTGCCTGCAGTTCCCTTCTCTCCTAGGTGCCATTTCTCATGATATTTACGCGGGCACTGGAGCCTTGGGACAGACCCTTGTGGGGTCAATGCTGTCTTTTTTCTGGGAGGTGCATGCATGAGGCTGTTATACAGCCACTATCCAGTGGCAGAGCCCTGCCAAAAAGAAAAACAATTTTCTCCAGTAATTCCTGGGCTCCCTCTTGTTGCACTAACTCCTGAACACCTTTGGGAAATGCACTTAGAGAAAAGTAGCAGAAATCCTGGGGCAGGTCTATCCACCTGCAAGATACCTGGCAGTGGTTAAAAAGGAGACTGGTACAGATGTTTTAGAAAAACATTATTCCCAAAACATCACTAAAAAGAGTAAGACCTCTCCCCGTTAGCCAGCAAGTTCTGAAATAGTCCTTTAGATATATATAAAAAAAATATTTATTATAAGAAACCTGGGAACAGAGTGACAATGTGTGATGTTAGGCAGCATTGGCAAGAGCTGGGACACAACGTGTTTCTTCTTACCATATGGTAGACAGTCAGACTGAGACACGGGGAGTTTCTGATGGGATGTGATGTGCCAGAGTGAAGTCTTCTGCACCTGGGAGTGTTTCACCAGGGGTTCACTGAGCACATCTTTTCACTAGGATATCTCATACCCATTTTTAATTAAGCCTCTGACCTCATGTTAGGTCATTACATAGCTTCTTGCTTGTGTGTTCAAGAGTTTGGTTCAGGGCAGGGCTTAGTTGGAGAGTTACTCCAGAGCCTGATGACTGGTATATTCTCTCTGGGGTGACCCTGGTGTTCCTTCTGGTCCATCTCCTGCTCCTTCCCTGTCGTCACCCAGAGGAGGACCTTAGGAACAGACGAGGATATCATCCCAAACATTTTCCAGACCTTCCCAGCATCAGGCAGTGGCAAAAGAGCGAGCAAAGCTCTTTGCAGAACACCCTGCGGGGAAAGGATTTGGCTCTCCATCGTGTTCCCATGAGCCGAGCCAGCGGAAGGAGCCAGTGGTAGCTGGGAGCCCCAAGCTGAAAGCCACTGAAATAACGAGCAGCACCACGTCGTGCTCAAGCACAGCAGCCTGAATTTTTCCCATTGCTGTGGCCGGGGCCATGTCCCGCTGGCACGGGGTGGCTCTGCCTTCCTCCCCTACTGATAAAACCAATGCCTTTCAGTAATTGCTGTCTTGACATTGGCTGGGGTTCCTTGGAAGCTGAAGGCATCCCAGACCAGCTGGGTCAATGGGATGCTCGGTGTAGATCTATGCCATTTATCAGCCAGCTGATCTACGGAACAACACCACGTCCTAGCAGCTGTCTACACCAAAGAGAGATCCGTCTGAGCTCTTGAAGACACACTTTTGGGGATTTGGAGGGCATTTTATCTCCTGGAGCAGGGATCATCCGGGATCAAGTGGGGTACAGTTGGTGTTCTCCATCCCCTGCACTGGGGTAATGGGAAGGGGAGCGGTGCCTCCCTGCTCCCAGGATTTCCAGCAGCTCGCTGTTCTGTGCTGATGTCAGGGAGGCAGCTCTGCCAGGGAAATCACAAAGACAGCCACAAGTGGGACTTAAAATAGCTCTCCAGGCAAGGCGGGGGGGAGCGGGGGAGTGCTGGAGGGGGAGTGCTCCGCCTGCCACATTGATAACTTTCCAGCAGAGGCTGAGCTGTCTCCTGCCGGTACTCTGCCTCTTTCCAGCTGAAAATCCCAGGGGAGAAGAGGGATCCGGTGCCCCTTGGATGCTGCAGACCTTCCTGGTTTGGAGATTTCCAGCTGGCCAAGAGAGGGGGGAAAATTCAAAGCAGTGTTTTTGGAGGAAAACAAGGGCTGGCCCAGCCAAGTCCCCCTCCCAAAGCATCCCATGGTGTCACTCGCGATGGCACGGCCATCGGCTCCGTGGTGCCTGGCCATGTTCCTGCAGACACTGAGGCTGGAGGCTCTGGGGGTGTGTGAGATGGCTGATGAACATGGAAAGTGCCCACTGGAGGTCTCATGCGTGTACCACTGTCTTTGTTGGCGGAACAACCAGCAGTTAAATGGTCTTGCGCCTCTCTGGCTCCGATCATCTCCTAGCTGGCAACCCCGGCAGTTATATTCCAATCCCCCTAAACGTTTTGGCTTTAGTTTTATTTTCCAAGGGGCAACCTGTGTCTTGAAGGTGTCCAGATCCCTGTCTTGCGCTCATAAATATTCAGTGTCTGCTGTAGGAGCCTTTGGGCTGAGGCATGTCATGTAGCAAGGATCCCGACTTGGCTGTGCACAGAGCATTACGGGGCTCCCTGGTGACACATCCCAGAGGGACCCTGCTCCAATATTGCATGTCCATGTCCTTAAAATGAAATGCTTTGTCTAGATGAACCTTTTGACAGATCAGGGCTGAGGACAGGCTTTGCAAAAAGCCTTATGGCATGGAGAAGTGATGAAGCACCACCCGTTATCTGCCTTGAGGTGGGACATCAACCCTCTGCGTGACTCCATCTCAGCTCCTTCTCCTTCCCTACCCCATGGCCTCCCAGTCCCCAAGGTGCCCCCGGTCCGTGCCATCTGGGTCGTGTCTCCTGCGCTCCCAGACGTGTCCCAGCTCTGCTAACCTGTTCCAGCCTTGATGCTGGATGCTCCCCTCCGGCAGAGCAGTGAAACACACGGCTGAACATTCCGCACTGCCGTGGGACGTGTGTGCATGCCTAGCTCAGACGCGCTGTTCCAGTCCTTTCCCTGTTTGGGGCCCTCATTTGGAGATTCCACGTGCATCTTATTACCCCACAACCCCAAGCTCATGCTGTGCTGCGGCCAACTTTCTGCTCTGGATTAAATTTGCCAGGGGTTAAATAAGATCGCCGCACTTCTCCAGCCCACGATTTAACCCGGGGTTTGGACGTATGGTGTGGCAAAGCTCGTAGGCTCCCTTGTCTGCCTGTTTGGCCTCCCTGCTCTCTTGTCTCTTTACTGACTCTCTTGCCTGAGTTAATATCCCTCATAATCCCCCCCAGGTTCCCCGTAAAGTAGTGCAGTCTGGGGAAAGAGTTGGGAAAGGGCTTTTACAATGTGTGCCCGTACACATCGCATGCATAGATCTCGCCCTAGGAGGGTGGCAGGTATTCCTGCTAACGCCTCTTGGCTTCTGTCCCGCCTCGGGGTAGCTGGCGACTCCCGACAATTTATCATGAATTAAGCATCCCCGCCCCTGCGCTCTCCTTCACCCTTCACTTGCCTTTCAGAGGAATGCATCGGCCTCGTGCCTCTGGGCTGCAATTTAACTGCAGCTCGTGCTGCAGCCGCAGATAGATGCTCAGCGCTGGGAAATACAGCGTTGCTTTTTTCTTCTCCGGGCAGAGAAGCAACGGTGAAGCTCTTTAAAAGGTGTGTGTCCTCCAGCCCTGTATTTCAGAGGGTAGATGGGGGTGACCTCTCGACATCTGGCTGTTTTGTGGGGAATACTGGACTCAGCCTTCAGCAGCTCTTTTGCTCCTGATGCTACTCCAGCCTGCAGCATGCCTGCGATTCTCCAGTACACAAGTTCTGGGTTAACACCTCGTGGTTTTGGCTTTCTGAGTGCCCAGAGAGGATGGGCTCACGTAGTCTGCTTCTTTCTGACTTAGAATCATAGAATCATAGAATCATAAAGGTTGGAAAAGCCCTCCAAGATCACCTGGCCCAACCACCCTCCTACCACCAATGTCACCTACTAAACCATGTCCCTAAGCACCATGTCCAACCTTCCTTGAGCACCCCCAAGGATGGTGACTCCAAAATGAGCTGCTCTGTAGCATCTCGAGGCTGACCACATCCTAAGCATTTGGGTCTTTATATGCCAACAACGCTGTGCAAGGAAAGGAAGTGTTAATGCAGAGGCACAGGAGACTGTGCTCTAGCAAGCCCAAAGGACATGGATTTACGTAGTTATCCCAGCAGTGGAAGTCCAGAGAACAATTTGTGGGACAATAAAGTGTTTGAGACATTTTTGGAAACATTGACCGTGTCTGTATTACTTAAAATAGTTATTTTTCATCTCTCCTTCCACACCACCCCAGCTCACCTGGGAGGGAGATTTACTCTAGGTGGTTTATTGCCCGTAACTCTCCTTGGTTGGCTCCGGTTTGCGTTTGAACTACAAACAAGCACTTCATAATAACTGCAGAGATTAAACTCTGACGGGCTCTCCGACCATTAACCTGAAGGAAACGCAACAATAAATTAAACGTATTAATGAAGCTGTACTACAAGCTCTGAATTTGTTAGGTAAATTGTACAGTTATTAACAGTGAGCCCGACTCACTGCAATCCATCTGTCGGAGGTGCTGGGTGGGGATGGATCGTTCTCCATCCCAAAGACTGCACCAGCCAGGGGGAATGTCAGTGTGGAGAGCAAAACAGAGAACCATATTCCAGTGCAGTCAGCGGGAATCAGTTTTTTTTCTCCCCAGATTTCATCTATATACCTCCCTCTGGTTTTCTACTAGGGTAGGAGCATCTTTGTGTCATGGTAGGTCCACCATGGTATGTCAAGTTCTTGTCTGGTTAAGCAGGTATTCATTCTTAGATCAAACACCTGAAGGGTGATTTCATCCAGGTAGATTCATCCTGTCCCCACTGAATAATCTGTAAGGTACTGTCGGGCGATCCCTGTAAAAGAAGCACGTGGTGGTGGGGCAGACATCTCCAAAAGGGAGCTTTGGATGGTGGTGATACCATTTCCATGGCTTGGTTATTTTGGTCCTTACCAGAAAAAAAGGACAATTGTGGGCTGCTGGTGCTGAAAGGTTTCTCTTCCTTCTTTCTTCTCCGCACTTGAAGCTGATTACCTCGATTTCAGCCCATCTTCTCTAAAGAGCCCCAGTTCCTTCTGCCTTGCTATATAAGCTGGGGCTCTCTAGGTCCCCCGTGAGCCTTGTCCACTCCAGCTGGCCTCCTGAAATGCCCCACTCTTGGCCTCAGTCATTCCAAAAGACAGCTGGGCTGTGCCAGGTGCTTACACGTTCAGGTACCTCTTGTCCCTGCACATGACATACGCCAACCCTCCTACCTCTACCTCCGAGTCTGTGCTCCCCTTGTTTGCCTCCGTGACATCCATCAGTCCAACCTGAGAGTATTTGTCCTGCCCGAATCCAATCCTATTTCTTTTTCTGAACCATTTATTTAATTCATCCTGAACATTTTATTTTTCCAAGCCTATGCCTCCATTCTAGGCATTCGGGTACATATCAACCGGTGCCAGCCCAAGCACAGCAGCACCTGCCTTTCCCCAGCTCCCAGCAACTTGATGCACCCTAAAAAAGCCTTAGGTTGCTCTGCAGCAGCTCTGGACCTATCTATTTGAAAATTAGGCATTGAATTCCCAGAAGTAACAGATGGGTGATGTCACTTGGAGGTACACCTGCACCTCCTTGCAAGGAGGACACCCCCCTGTCTCATCACCAGCATCCTCTATCATCCTAGGGCATCCAGGACTTGGCAGAACGGATCTCCCAGGAATTGCAGGGCCATGGACACACGTAACAGGATGGATTGGATGCAGGAAGGTGGATCCTGCATAGCCATGGCGAGTTTCCCTCGGCCAGGTGCCAAACTCCCTTGGAAGTGTAACGTGGCATTGATTTTTCTTTTATGGTCTCTGTTGCTCCCCTCCCAGGTGCCAGGCATTGACAGGTGGTCTTCCACGGGAATTTTTCCATGCAAAAAGGATTTCCATAAGGATTTTTTTTCCCCATGTTTTTGAATGTTTGCACATCGGCTGATTTGGGTTTCGGTATTTTTTTCATGTCTGTGGTTTTGCTGGACGTAACAGCCGGCTTTTAAATCCCTGTCCTCCATGAGATGTAATTAAACTGCTCCCCTTGCATCTCCTAACAGGGATTCTCCTTTTGCTCGAGTGGTAGATGTCTCTGAATTTAAATCATGATTTTTTAATTATTTTCATTTTTTTTTCTGGGGAGAGTCTGACAGCTGGGAAGTGCTAGGTGGCTTCAGCTTTATAATTACCTCTGTCTGTCTTGTCTGTACGTTCGTGCACACACACACACACGTGCAGCTGAAGGGGAAGCAGTGAACGCAAGCAACAGCTGGATCCCAGTCTGCGACAACGCAGGAGGAACTGTTTTTCTTTAAGCATCTCTTTAAGTACATCCCTTGCACATGTATCCCTTGCACTCCGTGATTATTTCCCAATTTGATCCAGGCTAACCCCAAAACGCCCAAGCGGCTTTCTATCACAAAGACACTTCAGATTTGCCATCTTCAGGCACGTGTCCTGCTTAGGGATGTCTGCCAGCCACAGTGACTGATCCCTGTGGTTGTCTGGGCAGGGAGAGGAGGGGTGAGATGCTGCGAACGAGGCCTTTCCCCATCAACCTGTGGTCCCCGGGACAAGCTGCGGTGGGGCGAGGTTTGGAGAGGCCTCGGCTCGCGGCCTGTTTCCTTTTCCTTTTAATGTGTTTGCTCTCTAATGTGTGTTGACACAGTAAATACACATGTTTGTACAAACATCCCAGCAGAAGGCTGCTTTGAAAGCCCCTCGCAGGGGATGGGAAATGTGCACGGCAGATGTTGGGAGGCGACCAGCAGCCTGGTATGTGCTGCTTCTGCCGGTGGGGCTGGAAATGGTCCCCATCAGGAGGAATTTAGTGGGACGGCCTGAGGCAGGGGATGCTTTTAGGGGATTTTTTTGGCTGCTGTGGAGAGAAAGGGGAGCCCAGCGCTGGTCAGGTTCAGAAAGGTGTCACCCACTGCTACGTGTTGCATTGAGAAATCAAACTGGTACTGAGGACGTGCTGATGGTGAGACAGACGGTTCTGTTGGTTTGCTGCCCCTCTCCTCCCCTCCGATGGCCTGAATATGGGAATATGGTTCGGTAAACAAACTCTATACCCTCAAAATTAAGCATTCCTATAATAAGCTATCTGCAGACCTTTTCCCTCGTGGGCAGCAAGGAAAGGGTGAAGTGCCCATCTGTGAGAGATGCCCGACAGTCACTCAGGCTGAAATTTGTCTCACCTAATGTCAGTCATCCGCGCTGAACCGAAATGAGTCGCTGTTTGTAGATAATGGAGAGCGACTGGCATCTCCTGAAACCAATTCACTCCATCTGCCCAAGACACCTATTTAGGATGGCACCAGCAGCCCTGCGGTGAAACCTGTCTCTTCCCATTGACCGGAGGGGAAGCCTGCCTGACTCATTAGGTGAGATGTCTAATTCTCAGGAAGACCATGTTGAACAAGATGAATTCCTCGCCGAGTGCATGCCTGGGAGGCCCACAGGGCGCTGCTGACAGGAAGGCACCTCTGGAGCCAGGCAGAGAGGAGCTGCTCAGTCCTCATCTATTTTTTGCAGGTTGGCTGAGGTTGCCTCTCCCCAGCCTTTGCATCCCCAAATATCTTGCTTTGGGTCCAGAAGTGGCACCTCGAGTCATGGTTTGGAGAATAGATTAGACTACTGAGAGAAACACCAGGGCTGGACAGCTTCTCCATCGCTCCATTCTCAGCACAGCTCCTTCCCCATGCTGCTCGGACTTTGCAAGGAAGGGAGATTTCACTGTTCTCATTTTACAGATGGGACTACTGAGGCACAAAATGGGATGAGCAGTAGCAAAAGGCACTCGTGGGACCTGCACAGGGCTTCGCCTCCTGGTGAAGAAAGGCTGAGAGCCAGGGGTGTTCAGCCTGGAGAAGAGAAGGCTCTGGGGAGACCTTTTTCAGCCTTCAGTACATACAAGGGGTGTATAAGAAAAATGAACAGAGACTTTTTACACAGGCAGAGGGTGATAGGACAAGGGGGAAGGGTTTTAAAGTAAAAAAGGGCTTTGAGGTCCCTTCCAAGCCAAACCAGTCTGGGATTCTGGGATTATGGCTGGCTGGGCACATGGACTCGGGGCTTTTTACTGCTCTTACCCTCCCTGGGTGAAGCTGGAAAGCTATAGGGGAGTTTTTAATTCATGGGAGGAACAGAGCAGAAGTCTCTTTTTCTGGTCAGAAACATCCAACTAATGCGCTAATGAGGGCATAAAGGTGGTGGTTTGGGGCCTGAATTGGCTGCCCATGATCCCTTTGAAGTCCTCTTGCCAATATTTCCTAGAAGTTGACTTCAGCCCTTCAGACAAACAGGAATTTGGGAATTTAGTCCTACTTTGTCACCCACTGGGAGCTTTTCCTCTCCCAGACATCCCGCTGCCCCTCAAAGTCCCACCGTGCCAGGACATGCCGCCAGCACATGGGTCATTTTGGATCATTTTGGGGAAGAATTGACCCCAAAACCCGATGTCCTGTTGCAGTGTGCTGGGGTTTGGGGCAAGAACTGGGCAGTAGCTCATTGAGCAGGGCAGGATGATACCCACCCCATAGCGTTGTCCCAGCAGGGCTGGTGCTGTGCTGGGACATCTCGGGGAGCTTGGGATTCCTATGGGGACCATTCCATATAGCTGCTGACACCCTGTGGCTGTCGGGAAGAAATGCAGAGACTTTGGCAGAAGGGCTGGGCAAACTTGGGTTCGAAAAATGTGCTTCCAGGAAAAAAGAAAAAAGCGAGTGTTCTCGGGGTGGGGGGGGGGGCGAGAGGCAGGGGGGAAATAAATAAATAAAGGGGGAAACAGATTCCCCAGACACTTCCCAGCTGTGTTTTTAGTGCTACCGCAGGGACAAAGGTGGCAGCTGGCTGGCTGGCAGCCTGCTTGTGGCTGTCTCTGCTCTGCTCCCAGGGCCATGGGTTGAGGGCGAGCAGCTTTGAAGGGCTCCGAGGCTGGGGGACAGGAAGGGGAGGGTGATGTAGGGCAGAGATGTAGGACACGGCCACCAAAATAACTTCTTGAAGTCCCTCTTCTTCCCCCTCGGTGTCCCTCCTCTCGTGGTTTGTCTGCCACCCGTGCCAAGCTGCTTCGGCATGGAATAATATTTTCCCCTCTGTATTTTCTTCCCCGACTGCCAAGAGATCTGTGTACAAACACAAGTTTCTCCCTTTTCTTAGCACTCGTCTATTCCTCCTCCAAGAGGGCCTGACAAAAGTGGAGCAAAAATAATAATAAAAAAAGAAAGGAGAGGCACGTTCATCTCTGCTCCGCTCCGACACTCAAAGGGCTGGGTAGGAGTTGTTGGCCCAGGATAAAATTGGCAGGGTAATAAGTTTTCGCGTCGGCCTTTGAAGATGAGAGAAGAAGCAGTCGATTGTCACAGAGAGAGCGAGCGCGTCCTTTTAAACCACAAAGCCTTCAAAGATAGCCCGAAGTCCCAAAAATAAAGGCTTCACACTGCCTTCCTCTGTCACTCCCGGACAGAAATAGTAGCCTAGTGGGAACCATTATAGCCGTGATGAGAGGAGCCAGTCTGCTCCATCTGATGAATGCGGAGAGCCCGAAGGCTGCTCCCGGGGCAGCTGGTCGGGCTCTGGTCTCCATCATGCGGACCGACAGCACTCGTGGAGGCGAGCCCTGTGCTGGGAAATTTGGCTTTTGCCTCCCGGTATGGAAATGAGGCACCTGCACCAAGGCAGGATTGCTCCCCGTGGCCCAGTTTGTCTCCTAGCCTTTGTCTTAATCTATTCTGAACGTCCCAAGGAGAGCTGGGGGGCTCAGGCTGAGTTCAGGGCTATCAATGATGCCGGTGTCCCCCAAGGCCCTGACGTGGGGTTTTATGGCACATCTATCTCCGCGAGACGGAGCGGTACCTTCTGCATCCTTTGTGCAGGTGTCGCCCCTTCTTTGGGACAGCTGGTGGCCCGCTTGCATCGGCGTAAAATTCATTCAAAGTGCTAAAACACGGTGCACGGTGCAGGACCCAGACGAAAAAAAAAAAAAAAGAGCAGGATTTAACCACCAGTTCGTGAGCGATGCCAGCTTTGGTGGGATGTCCTGTCAGACGGCCCTGGGGCTGCTGTGGGGACAGTGGGTGGCTCTGGGGACAGTGGGTGGCAGCGGGACAGCCACTGCAGCTGCGCCATCTGCTGCACATGACGAGAAGCTTCGGCCAGAAAGGAGAATTCTGGGCTGGAAGTGACCAAAAATGATCGGCAGCACGTCCCCCTTATCTTCTCTCCCCTTCTTTTGAACTGGATATGCAGGCACATCCCGTGGCCCAAGGAAACCTTGCATGTGGCTTGGTAAGGACTGGTTAGGCAGCTATTAGATGCTTTTTTTCTCCTTTTTTCCCCCATTTCTGTCTTATGAGAGAGATCTGGAGAGAGAAAAAAACAAGTGAGCTTCATGCCCTTGTGAATCTGGTGACCCAAGGAGAACATCTGTGATACGCTCATCACGATTGTGACCATTGTCATAAGAACATCAGGACACTGAAGTGACCTCAAGGGAAGGTGAAGATCTCCAAACCCGAGTTCCCCACATTTTGTTTCATTTTTGTAAAATACTGGGGGAAATACAGAAGGTTTTCCCCCAAAAGGAGACCAGGCTTTGGGAAACGGTGAGCAAATGGTAATTCCACTAAGAGGTCTGTTTCCAAGCAAATCCTCGATGTTTCTGATGTCTGAAGCTGTTGTTTGGATGAAGATCAGTGCGTGCCTTGAAATGCACTGGGTTTTGCATATTACACCTCCCAAAATGAGAATTCCACTAAATAACCCCCTGAACTTTGGGGATATGAAAATAGAGCACTAACACGCCCTGGCAGGACTTCAAGGGAAAGCAGTTGCTCCTTTCTTTGGAAGTTCGAGTTCCTGTTTCTTTTCTTGCAGTCTCCAGTCTGCATTAGCTCCCCCCGGCGTCCCTGCTGCTACTTCTGGGGTAAATCTGGGGTAACCTCGTTGAATACTCCGGCACAAAGCTGGAATTGATCATGGAAGTAGCTGGTTGCTCTTTGGAGTGATTCTGCTGAAGCTGAGCCATTGTTTCAATGAAGAGGAATTATGATTTTTCAATGATTATGCTTTTACATCCCTCATCTTACTGAGCCAGGGAGATGCTCTGGAGGAAGGTGTAAGGGTCTGGTGAGCCCGGTGCTGGAGCTGGGGACAGGAGAGGGAAGGATGCAGCCCCTTGGAGGCTTTTCCAGCCTTGGCTGGGACCCTGCTCGAGACAACCTGAGCAAGGACAAAGCCAGCAGAGCCATGTGAACTGTGGGGAATTGCAGCAGGGATGAAAGCAGCAGTAATTATACATCTCAATACCCTCCCTTGCAGGCAGCACCGTGCAGGTATATCTGATCCCCGGCTCTTTTGTGTGGTGACGGGCACTTGCTGCATTGATGCTGAACTCCTGACCTTGCCTTGTCTTGTGCTGCAACCTCCTGTCAAAATGGCTTCGGGTAGAGTTTCATTGCCCGGGTTACATCGAGGTCCCGGAGGAAAGTGATCCCTCTTCTCCCAGGAGTGACACCCTCCTGCTGACTCTCCCAGGCCCATGGGAGGTAGGCAAGGGCTATGGGGACATGAGAGGACTGTGCCCTGGCTCTTCTTCCATCCCCTTCCCATCACTGAAAGAGCAGATGAGATTTCTGCATGCTCCTGCCTTGCTTGACATGTTCAAGGGAGTGGGGAAGGATCTTTCCTGGGCTCAATGGGGTCCTGAGACACAGCAGCGTGGTCAACACTTCTGGGAAGCCATCCTGTGTTTTTCCCCAAACTCTTCTCTTGAAGCATCCAAATACAACAGCGATATCTGGGGCACAGTTTCTACTCTGTAAGAGAAACATCACCCAGGGACATGTGCACTGGGTCACTCAGATGGTTTTTGGATATGTGCATGGCAAGCTCCACACCTCCAGGATTTAACAGGACTCCTGCAACTGCATATGGGATGGTCTTTGTAAGGCTCAGACATCTTAATCTCTTACATTAGAAGAAAAGTAACTAGCTGTCTCGCCTCAGACAAGACTCTGATACTTAAAAAAGTAAATAAGGGGCCTGAGAGATGACATCTCTTCGGGCCAGGACAAATTCTCATGGTCCATCACATCAACTAACCAGCTTAGAAGTAAGCATGGAGATACGAGGCACCAAGGGAGCTGCAGATGTGTGGGCTGGTAGAGGTTGTGTTATAAAGGCAGCACGTCTTACTGGCTCTGCTTGGGCTTCCCTGCTGGTCTGCGGTCCTTGTGCATCACTTGGCTGTGAGCATCCCTAGAGATCGGTCCCTCAGGGCCCCCTTTCTGCTCAGGTTTCCTTTTCTGCTTTCTTCATTCCATTTCCTATTTCATCTGCAGTTCTCTGGGTGAGAGGCTTTTGGACCAGCTCAATGCCACAGCTCACGTTAGACTCAAGAAAGCCCTTCTGACTCCTTCCATGGGGCAGCCCGACCTGCTCAAGAGCTCAATGGATCATCTGATTCCCAAATCAGCAATCAGGCCCTGGCCTGAAGGGCTCAGGCAGCCTCCCTCCTCCCCCAGGAGTCCCCAGCCTCCATCCGAGCGGAATAATATGTTAGCACTTGCCTGCTAAATCCCTCTGACTCTCTTAATTCTCTCTTGATTGCGCCTTGTGCCTTGCCCTCGGTGCTGTGCAGCTCCTTTAGGACAGGTCCCAGCAGACCTTCTAATCCTTTTAAGTGCACACAGAGGGCTCCGTTTCCTCCATGGGGTGGGCAGCTTTGCCCCCGTAGCCTTGTGCTGGTGCTCTGCAGAGGACGAGGTGTGCCTGGCTGGAAGGAGGGCGCTCCCTGCCTTCCTCAGAGGCTGCATTTCCTTGCAAGTTTCCATTTACTCGTGTTAAAAACGCCCCTACTTGGTCATTATTTTAAAATTTGTCTCTTACTTTTAGATAATTCAATCAAGGGCTTTGAATACACATTTGTCTAACTCTGATTGATGCACAAGGAATCCCCGTGATTAAGGGTCTGGCGATACATGCTGCTCTTACGCTATCGGAGGTAATAATTACTTGACTTACACAATACTTTTCATTTGAAGATTTCCAATACCGATTGATTTTTTGCCTCTCTCCAGCCCTGTCTAGAGGTGTCTGTGGGAATAGGCTGAGAGCTGTGGTTGTGTGATCGCTCTTTCCCTTGTGAATCTCTCTGAGCTGAGGACTGTGCAGTGATGCATGCTGCTTTGGTGGCATCTTTTGGGGTCTCCTCTTCATATCTCCAGAACCTCCATTCACCCTTTCCTGTAATCATGGAGCTGTCTCTTAAACATCATCCAAACCATAGGTGGCTCGATGAAAAATGTGGAAAGCAAAGCAGTAGCTGGGAACACCTTGCAGCTCATTGCTACAGGTTGAAGGTGAATCCAGCCAAGCGATGCACTGCTTTGGTAGGACCAAGAAGTATGCAGTGGTCTTGGAAGATAAAATGAGTAAGAAATAGTTTTGGGTCACCAACAAAGGGCTGGCTGATGGGAGATGAGAGGAAGCCTTGGGAAGAAGAAGGCATCCATGCTGAGGACAGCCTGAGCAGAGACATGTCCCGTGGTCAGATGTCAGAGAGGAGAGAAGAGGAACCAGTGGTGGGTCAGCACATGAGAGCAGCCTTCAGTGGAGGGTTGGTGCTTGGGAAGAGGCCTGGTCCTCCAGGACAGGGCTGGATCATTCTGGCAGGTTCATGAAAGGGGACAAAGGGCAAACGTGGTAGCTTTGTCCCCAGATGGTGCTTCCCTGTTATCTCAGGCAGTACTGGAAGATAAGCTTTCGCTCTTTCTCTCTCCTCTTTTTCCCCCCTTTCTGTTTTTCTCCTGTGGATAAACAGATTATGAAGGTTAGAAAGGCTTCAAGGGCTGTTTTTTTTTATCTGATATTAAGTTCTTAATAGGTCACCTTGGCATTGAGAAGCCCAGGAGCTGAAACAGGCAGCAATTGAATCACAATAACCTTTGCAGAGCACAACGTGGTCGTGGGTCTGGGGCCCAGAGATACGTGGGGCCTCATTGTCTCGACCTTAGCCTCGGGGATGTCAACCAACAAAAAGAACCGGACAGAGAGGCTGGGCTGGCTGATTTCCTCTGAGAGATTCCCTTTCAGGGTCCCTTTTCCCCTTGCTTCAGAGATAACAATCCCTGGCAGAGATTGTTCCCAAGCCACTGCTCCGTCAGTCCACCCCGAGACCCCTTCATCCCAAAGGAGAGAGCAAAGAGCTCTGGCCCCTGGGTTTAACAGTTTTTAGTTATTCACTTCCAGCCCATCACCTCATTTCTCTGCCTTTCCTGCTGCAGTTTAGCACCAGAGCCTGACGCAAACATCACCTCAAGAACAGAAAACCTTACTCAAGCAGAGAGATAATCTAGGATAAGATTTTTGTTCTGCATTGTTTAGTGAAAGTGGTGAAAGTGCCCAAATCCTCGGCAAAACAGGAGCTTTGGTCTGCCTCTGATATGCCCTAAAGGGAAATTGCACATCTGCACATCACCCCGGGACCTCTTGCTCCTGACCAAGACTCTCTAAAGCACATCCTAAATCCATGCAGATGAATTTGGATGGGCAAAGTGTCACCGGGTGCCTCCATACTCCCTCCTCCTTGAATATTCCCCCCCCAGGGCATGGTGCTGTGCCGAATTTTGCCTTGCTGTGCCTGCTTTTGATGCTCTCCTGCCAACGTACCCATGCAAGTGCCTGGGTCCCTGTGTGTGTGCATGCCTCCCGTTGCCAAAGGGCAGCTGGCTTCCTCTCAAGGGAGATGGAGTCATGAGGATCCGTGGGTGTCTCAGAGCTCACCCCGTCTGGCCGCAGTCAAAGAGCCCTTTGTGGCGCTGCTCTGCAACCCCCCACGGGGCTCCCAGCCCTCCGGGTCACCGCGTTCCTGGCATGGCAGGATGAGCTCATCTCTGGTCTCCCAGCCCCATGAACGGACTCTTATAAAGGATTGTATCCCTCAGCTAGCCCATGCCGCCGTCCGTCTGTCCTCAAAGCATCCCATAAAACTATCTGCCACAACTTCTGAGCAGTGCCGTGTAGGGATTTGTGCCCTAGACCAACAATACGTTGCTATCTTTGGCCAGTCCTACTCACACACAATTTTGGGTATTTCTGACCCCAACGCCAGTAAGGTTTTAAGCCTTTCTGGTCATTTTGCTTACCTGAATTATGTTGATCTATACTTTGATCCCTGCCTAAGAGCTGACCAGAGGTGAGCAGGTATTTTGGGTTGTGCATCATGTCAGCCACTACCCAAGGAATGTTCTTGTACATTGAAATTCAATTTTCGTACTTTTTTTTTGGATTGTTACTCCCTTAATATCAACCAAAATCCACTCTGACTGAAAGTCTCTGTTTACATTTTCTGCAAGAAGAAGCAGGACTAGTGGTAGCAACAGGGTACATGTTAAAAAGCTAGCTGTCCCCTCCCAAAAATGTTGCCCATAATGAAATTCCACCAGACTGGGAGAAAGTGAAGTAGCTGGGGACCTGTAACCTTCCTGCCTTGGACAGTGGCTTTATGTATGTCCAAACTCCTTCATGCTGGAAAATTAAAACTCCACGACATCCTAGAAAAACTCCATGGCTGATAAGTCCAGGGAATTTTCTTTCAGACCGTACAATGGGGTGCTGTGAGTAGGAGATGACTTTATTGCTGTAAAGTATCCACAGGTGTGCCACAGATGGACAAGTGCAATATCCCAAAGCCTAACGGCAATGCTCATGGGCAGCAGCACCAGGACGGCCTTTGGGGTGATCCATTGGGATCCTAATCCATGGATGAAGAGACTGCTCTGTTCCCAATGTGACTGACCCTGCGGTGGGTTCCTTGCAGATTGAGGAATGGGCAGAACTGTCCCATGCTCCTGTCCTCCTTTTGCTCTGCTCAGTGGTATCAGGTCCTTTACCCGATGTGGTTTTATTTTCCCAAAGTACCGGAAGCAACAACTTTGGGTATAAAATCTGGTGACTACAATGTTCAAATGTCCTATTGGTTCCGCCAAACACATGCCTGATACAGGCATCAAAACCCAGAGATGCCACCGTGGTCAGGATGACATTGCCTAGGACATGTCTGCAGGTTGATGCTTTCAGTGTCCTGCTTCATTTTCCACTGAAAGGGGGCAAAACAGGGTTTTTCAGTCTCAAATGCTTTTTATTTTAGGTTGCAGGATTGGAATAAGTGAAGAATAAGTGTTCCTGGGATGCCTGGCAGTGAGAGCCCATAGATCCAAGATACCTGGGACCAACGTGGCCGCCATCACTAGAGCTCAGGCAAGGGCCAGGAGCTGTGATGCCCCATGCAAAGGAAGGGAAGAACAGATTTGGGTCTCTGGCTCTTGCACTGAGCAGCACAGCCCAGTCCTCAGCACGGGGACAGGAGAGCAGAGGCCTCAGCCCCATGCCATTGGTGAGAGCCAGCAGCCTGCCCGCAGATCTGCTGGCAGGGCTCACTGCTGCACACCAATCGCTTGGCAGGCCATTACCTTGAAAAATGAGCTCTGCCGAGCCTGCCTGGTATTGTTACAAACTAATGATTTGCATTGATTAGCACGTGGCTCGCGAGTGTCTAATTTATCAATCAGGGAGCGCCAGGGGAGCATATGTAAACCATGCTCTCAAAAATGATGTCATCTGTCAATGGGCTGGTGGACGTGAGAGCTGCACACACCTGACGTGCTCCTTGCCTTTCCCCCTGTGTCCATGCTTCAACTTCAGTGATTTCAGCTGGGGGTGAGCCCTGCAGTCCAGGTACAGCCTGACTGGCCATGCTTCAAGCTGTAACTATTATTGTTATGGTACTGGGAGGAGTCATCATAAAGCTACTGTGGTAGGTGCTGTCCAAGCCCAGAACAAATGGCTGGCTTTTTGTTTATGTCCATTTTAGCTCATAAATCCGTTGCGGGCAGAAGTATCTCTTCTTAAGGGACCTTAAATGACATCTCATCCCTGCCATGGCAAGGACACTTCCCACCAGCCCAGGCTGCCCCCAGTCCCATCCAGCCTGGCCTTGGGCACGCCCAGGGATGGGGCAGCCACAGCTCCTCTGGGCAATCAACACCTTGTTCCATCCTTATCCTGAAACTCCAGAGCACTGTGCTTGTTCTACAAGGGAGATCTCTTACCCAGCAGTCAGGAACCTCTCTGTTTGACCTAATTTTGCAGCCTGGCTGGATTCCACAGCAGGTCAGTGGGTGACCCCTCAGCAGGATTAGACCCCATGGTCATGAGCAGTGCAGCCACTCCAGAGCCCAGCTGAGGGGTGTGGAGGGAGGATTACGGTGCAATGCCCGCAGATGGTATGGGGCAGAGATTTAGAGGTGAAAACTGGGGGGAAGCTGCAAGTTTAGGCTGCCTTGGAAGCCAAATGCCGGGGCTGGTCTCCTCCCCAGGTTGGTTCTGGTGACCGTGGCTGCCGTCACGACACATCTGGGTCCGGGCAGCACTAAAAACGTGAGGGTTGAGGCTGAACACCTGGTTTGCAAGGGTCCTGCCGTTCATACGGCTGAAGGCGCCCTGAGATGTGTGCTCGGAGGGGCTGGCACCGTTCACACAAGCAGCACCTTGAAACATCTGTGCGAGAGAAGTGAGAGGGCTGCTGGCTGTCAGGCACAAGAAGGAGATACCTCACCCTTTGCTTTTTTTTTTTTTTTTTTTTTTTTTTTCAATTAGTGTTTCTAATAGCCTCTTAGATCGGTAGATGGACAGGGTTCTTGAAATACCGTGTGTTATTAGAAATTGATCTCCTGCTAATAGGCTTTAGGCAAATTAGGATGGATGATTCAACTGGAAAACACGTGCCAAAATGGAGGGGAAGGGGAGGAAAGGGGTGCATTGCCAGCCCCTTCCCCGTCTTCGCTGAGATCAATGCGGCTACATCATGGAACCCAAATCAATGGGAGAGCAGAAATAGATTATCATCATAACAGCCTGACGTTAGATCATGCTCTGTCTGCTGTGCTTTTGCCCCCCTTGCCATGCCAGGGACGGCAGCCAGCAGTCCCAGCGTCCGCTGGGGAACATTAGGTTCATAAAACGGGGAGGAACTGATATTGGAAAAGCAATAAAGTCTTAGAGGCCTCCGTGCAGTCGTAAGGCTGTGGCTGGGCACTGCTCAGAGCAGCCTGGATTGATGTGCGGGGCCGCTTGGATCTCCTAGAAATGAGGTTTGCTGAGCCTTAATCCAATAGTGAGAAATAATGACGGTGATTTCAGTGAGAAACCCTGGGAGAAGGAGAGGCAGGGCGGACAAAGAAGGGATGCCTCAGGGAATGGCCAGGATGGAGAAAATGCTGCCAGGCCTGGTTTTCCCCGTCCAAAATATTTCTCTTTCAAAGCCGGTGCCACCACGTTTGCTTCCTCGCACCCAGGTGGAAGCAGAGGGATCTGATGCTGTGATCCCTTGGGCTTTGCCTTTGCAATCCACCCTTGCAATCTTCCTCACAGCCGCTTTATCACCTCCCCTGGGAAACGGGGTGATTTTTGTGTCCAAAGTAAACCTTTAGTGCGATTTGGGAGCTGCTGCAGTGCCGGCTGGGAGCACTGGGGCTGGCAATGATGAATTCCCTTTTTCAGCAGCCCAGGGTTTGCTGATTCTGCACAAAGCAGAGTGCTGGAGAGGGTGCTGGCTGAGCGAGCTGTGGTTCACCCAGCTCCTTTTCCCCTTGGTTATTCATTTAATTATTTGCAATGACAATCAGCCAACCAGTGTCTACGGCTGTCTTCTTGGCCAGCCGTCATCTGCCTGTGATCCTGCTCCCGACCACATCTCAGGAGACCTGGATGGGTTTAAAATGCCTTATACATAGGAGTTAATGTGTGCGTGTGGGCTTGGGTGTCGTTTTGACTCTACAGGGCCAGGAACGATGCTCTGGGCAGGAGGTGATGGCTCTCGATGAGTAGGAAGCAGCTGAACTCAACTGGCACGGTGGAAACAATGCCGACTTTTGCTGCCAGTGACAAGTCCAGGCTAACGGGACAGGAAAATGTAGTTGAGGTGGTAGCAGGAGTGCTGTGAGCATTTCCACGGAGTGAGCTTTTGAGGACAATTTTGAAGACAACTATTTGTCCTTGCTTAATTTGCTGGGATTTACATAGCAGAGCAGATAGCACGAAGTGTACGAACTGGGTTTCTCTTGGATAAAACACAACTGGGCAATGTTCATGGTGCTCCAGACAGTGATTTAGTTGATGATATCAGGCCGTGGCTGAAACACAAGTTGTGTGGTTGCTGGTTTTAGCAGAAATGGTGTTCCTCTACAGACCAACATGTGCTGTTTGCATACGTAGACATGCAGTCTGGGAGAGCCTTCCCAACTTTGCCAATGCCAAAAAGAGGCCATCCCCATCCAGCCTAGCAAAATAGCAGCATGCTAAGAGAACTACATGATGATCTGGAAGGCAGGTGTTTCTGTTGTTTTGTTGAGCTTAAAGAACTTTGTTTTTTTTTGGCCATGACCATGGTTTGTCATCCAACACTGGGGCTAAGATCTTGGAGGCACCAGTTTGTCCTTAGTCCTACAACCCCAACGCTTTGCGTTGGCCCTTTTAAGATTATGCCCATGCTTTGAAGGGATTCATCATGCCCCTTAATTGGATAGCCATACGATCCCAACCTCTAAAACCTATGTCTGTCATTAAGATCTGATTGAGACATCTGCCACCAGCTTGCCCAGGAGACTGTGTTCAAGCATCGCCCTCCTGTGGATCCTGCAGCAGCTGGAGGGACCCAGATAACACTGAAAGGCACCAGTAAAATGACAGGAGGTATCTTTTACCTTCTTTCATCCTCCGGACCCATGGGCTCCTTGCCAGGATGCCTGTAGGGCCAGCCATGGCCAGGGTGGGAGCTTCGGGAAGGCCAGAGCCTGTGTCTTTAAAGATTAATAGTGTTGTTTGCTCATTAAGGAGATCGTTTTGAAGCCGGCACTAGCCAGAACATTCGAGTGCAAGCATCTGTTTGCTACTGGGAGAGGATATTTATTGTCTGATACTTCAATGGATGTAAATAAACAGCCAGGCCTAGATAATGTTCAGACAAACAAACAAACAGCTGCCAGAATAGGTCCCCTGGTGGCTGACCTTCGGGAAGCATCATGCTGATGTTTTAATAGCAGCCGGCTTTGCAGAACGAAACCCAGTGAGTGCAGCCTTCCAGGAAGCAGGATTAGTGTGCAGCCTGAATGAACGGGTCCCCGTCAGCTCTGCACATGTGTGTTGGCTGTGGGGCGGTGTGGGGTTATCAGGGTTGGGTGTAAAAGGTGGTGGGTGATGGTCCTGAGGGTGTACAAGGTAGTGGTGGGGTTGGATGAGGGCTTTGGGGTGCTGAAGAGGGCTCATGGTTTGTGGTTCACAGCCAGATTCAAGGAGAAATATCCCTTAGGCTCTAATCCCACAGCCCGATAAGAACATCTTTAGGGTAAGAATACCCATACCTTAATCAGAAGAAAACTCTACCACGCAGGGCTCGTGGTTGATGTCAAGGAAGGAGAGAGGAACAGAGCAAAATGCCAGGACGTGCCTTGAGCTCCCCGCAATCAGCAGGCTGGGAAGATTTCCTAGCAGAGATCGTATCTGCGTCCCTGACATCACCGCCGATCACTTGCAGGCTTTGATGAGAATCTTCTAATTTCCTCTTTATAGGCTCTTTGGCTCTTCTTTGACATTTTTTTTCTTCCCAAACCCAAATGGCTCTGCTGCTAATGGATGCCTGGGAGCAGGGAATAAAACCCTCCAACTGCTGTTGTGCCGTTTGATGTTCGGCCCCGAGAAGAATGTGCAGGGAAGATGGGAATCCTCCAGGCTCTACGCCTGGGGTCGAACACACGAGGGGCAGAGTTGAAAACGGGATAGGGGATGGCTTGAGTTAGCAGCCAGACTCCTGGCTGCGAGCCGCGATAATCACCTCCTTGCTGGCACAGGGCTTGCACGGCCTGTGTGGTGTGGGTGAATGCCTGCCAGACTTTCTGGCCGCCTTCTGAATTTTCTTTTTTCCTTTATTTCGTAGCTTTAGCTAGAGGAAGAATTCTCCGTGCTGTTGTTGGGAGGCACGAGTGCATGTGTGTGCAAATGCACACGTACAGTGGAATGAGCCCTCTCCCCCCCCACCTCCTCTGCAAAATAATGATTTTGCAGCCAATTAGGTCAACGATAGCTGTTAAATCCCTTCAGAGTATCACTGTTTTCACGGCGTGAAACCTCTGCAAGCCTTTTACCTGCACCAAGCACAGATCCCTGGGGGCCGTGCCTCCCATTTGTTAGCTCCAGCCGGTGATTTCTCCAGCCTGCCTCTTCTATTGCTGAGCTCCCTCTCCTCTAATGGGGCCTGGCAAAGGCTGAGGACGGAGACGGAGCCTGGAGTGATAATTGGCTGCTTACATATCCGGTGGCCTACAGACCTGACCCTGATGATGCTGAGAAATCAAGGTCAAAGCTGCAAAGACCTCAGGTTTGTTTAGCACGGCAATGAGATCAAGGGGCTTTCACAGCTCTCTGGTGGGCACGGTCACCTACAGGGGATGGGGAAAGGAGGAAAAGCTGAGGCAGAGCCCAAACATTGCTCCCTGCCAGCGAGAACTTGGTGCAGTCCCCATGGGAAATCGGAAGAGGTCCTGCTGTGGGGGCATCTGGGCTGCCCTGGGCATGTTTCTTGACCTGCGGTCCTTTCCATGTGTCCTTCCAGTCTTCAGGCTGTCCTAATTGAATTACTCACCCTGATCCCATTGACATCTTGGCCCTTATCCTACTGGGTGAGATACGTTGTCGACTGCTTTCCAGTAGAGACTTGGAGGAGCTCAAGGCACGAGTGAGCCCTTTCCTCCCAGGCATCCAGAGCCCGTGGGAGGCTTGGTGCTGGCCTTAAGGCCCCAACCTCCATCCGCACTAACGTTGTGGAGTGTGTTGCTGTCATCACCGGACCCATTCAGATAAGAAACGAACCACAGATCCTCTGGTCTGCTTTGCCAGCCCCATGGTCAATGCCCGGCCTCACGGAGGCTGAGCAGTCTCACAGGATCTGAGTATCCCTGGGCTCCCTCCACACCCTTTGCTGTCACAGAGAGCCCCTATAAATCCTCTCTGCCTCATGTTCCCCATCTTTTCAGGGTTATGGAACATGATTTTCCAGGTCCTCATGTCCCTCGTCTTTCCAGAATAAAGTTTCTTTCTTGTCATATGGTGTTGTCATATGGGTGGGAAGATAGGGAAAGGACAAAGATAAAAATCTGTGTATCACTGCTGCCCTTTTTAGGCTTTCCAGACCCTCTGTCATTCCCTCTCTTCCCTTCTCTTTGCCTTTCTAACACAGAAGATGATTCAGGCTCAGTTTCTTGGCTGAAAGGTTGAGACAGAAGGAACAAGCTCGTGGACTGTGTGCCAGGGAACAGTGGGAATGGGTCTTGATACCATCACTTCTCCAGGGCTTGTTATTTCCTTTTGGGTGTTTTTTTTCTCTCTCTCTCTTTTTTTTTTTTTTTTTTCCCTCAACTATCAAATTACACAGCTCCAAGTCAGGGAAACCAGGGACTGTGATCCTGCTTTACTCTGGAAGGGATGGAGGTCAAGATGTGGAGCACAAAGCAGATCAGCTAAAACTCTGTTTCTTCTAGAGGAGCGCATTGTAATGTTTGGGTTGCTGTGGGACTGAAGATTTTCTGAAACTGCAAGGAAACGCGGTGAAGATAGCAAGGGAGAGAAGCAACGTGGATGCAACTTGGAAACGCATGGTCATGGGTTTTGCTGAATATCCAGAGGGACCCAACAGTACTGTGGATAGCTAGATTATCCTGAATTACGATCGTACTAATGGAAAGGATTAGAAACCTTCTCCAGCTGGTTTTCAGCCCAATCTCTAGAAATTGGCTTGAGACTAGCAAATACAGAAACCTACAGTTCTGTGTGCTTTCTTCCGTAGTGCTGGTTCCCTATCAGGGGTAGACCAGGGCTGCGTGTCGGGTCCGTTCTCATCATCCCAGTTATTGATGTTCCTCTGTGACACCTTGTTATGAGATGTGGCTGGAATCGTACGGTCCCGTATTTGTGCAGGACAGATTGCAATATCAGATACAGGTCATCAAGAAGAGAAATAGCCTGTGTCGTGTTGTGTGTTCTGCAGTAATATATTGCCCAATGGAATATTAGCAATAAGAACCATAATAACATCTGACTAGCATTTGAGTGAGTCAGTCTGATAGACTCTCGTGTGTTGTTGTTTTTTTTTTTTTTCTCTTTTGCACATCATCATCACAAACTCTGCCCTTTGTGCCACCATTTTCAGCTGGGTAGATTTGTCCAGGCAACAACAGTAATACACTGATAGTGCCAGAGAAAAATGAGCAGGCTCTGGATTGTTCTTCTGCAGTTCTCTTGTGTTGATGGGACCAAAAAAAAAGCAGTTAAACGGCTTTATCCTTAAAGTGAGGAGGCAGGGGGAAAGTTTATTTTGTGATGACAGTGGTTGTTTGAAAGATATAAAGAGAACATTTTTCTCCAAGGATTATCCTACTGTCTAAATGGAAGGAGGAAAAACACTCATGTTCTCTGCCTGCTTTTGTTTTCCTGCAGATCCGTGTGGATGGCACCACCAAGAACACACTGGAGTATGAGATAGTGCAGGTGGTGGACACCGGCCCCATATTACGGGATATGGCCTTCTCGGTGGATCACGAACACCTCTATATCATGTCAGAGAAGCAGGTAAGAAACCCTGTCAGACCACGATGTTTGGAATGTTTTTGGTTTGGCCAAAAATACCATTGTTTGGTATGGATGGCAGAACTTGGCCTGAAATTCTCAGAGTGAAAACAGCTACTACAAAAGATCCTTGTGCTGTGTTAAATATCTAATGATTGTGGTTAGAAACCATTGCATTTATACACTGCTGGAGATTATCGAGGGGCCAGGGGCACAGACCTCAGGGGGAGAAACCACCCCCAGCATTGCCTTATGCAGTCCACGTCCTGCTGGCTACGTGACGAGGAGCTGCTGTTGCATCTGCTGCGTGCCACGTTGCTCTCTACCCCCATTCAAACTGTGGCTGCATCTGCCGCCGACACGGGTAGGGTGGGTAAATGCAAGGCTGAATCATTTGGCTCCAAATGGAGTATTTGGAGAAGCTGGAGCTCCTCTGAGACGCAGAGTGTGGGACACTGCTTGCCAGGGTGCAGGCCAAGTTTAGTGTGACATTCCTGCTGTGTTATTAGTGTTTGTATTATTGAAAATATTACCAGCCAGAGATCGGGGAAGAGCCAGTCTGGGTGTTCAATGTGGAAGTGTGGCTGGTTTCAGCAGAGTGCTTGACCTTAAGGAAGTTTGCTTTTTGAGTTGGGAGAGCTAGTTTTGCATGAAGAAGTTAATTGTTTTGCCATTAGCCTTGTGGACGTGCAGGTACTTATTGTAACTGGTTAATTTGTGTGTGTTTGTGAGGATCTTTAGGATGTCTAGACAAAAAGGAGTAAAGCAGGAATGTGGTAGGGTGATGTGGGTGCCCTACTGCATGGCTTGAGCTTGACCGCAGTGACCAGTCCAAGTGTGATGTGTTCACCCGTGCGTTAGAGTTCAATGATTCATTGAGTAAATATTACTGTCCTGGCCGTGCACCAAGTAAATGGCACCAGACAGAAGGAAAAACAAACAAACAAAAAACAAACAACAAACAAACAAACAAAAACCACTGTTTGTCCACCCACTAATTCCTGCCTCATAAGAAGCAGGAGTGAATGATTGTCCCCTCTTCACCTGTCATGATTTTATAGACCTTGCTCACATCCTCTTTAGGTGGCTGGAGTAGTCTGGAGTTGATCATTGCCAAGCTATTTATGATGGTCATTTCTTCTGATTGAAATGTTTTATTTTAAATGTTTTGTCTCTGTGAGGGCTCCAGTGTTTCCAGCCCTCACTCTGAGCTGTGAGTATCTGTACCTCAAATATTACGCGGCGAGTGGAGCAACTCTGTCCATTCGTCTTCATAAGAGAAGCTGTGAGATGATAACCCAGGAGAGAGGATGTGGTGACACAGCTGGGATTTCTTTCTCATCTGCTCCATGCTGGGAAGGATGGAGCATGCTCCATGCTGGGAAGAATGGCATGGAAGAGAGCAGGCTGGCCTTGGGGATGATGTGTTGGCTCCGTTGTACAAGCCATGTAATATGGTCCTTTTCATAAATAGACGATGCCCTGAATCGTCTTTTCAAGCTTTGAAAGCTTTTCAAAATCCCAGAATTTTCAGAAATCCCTAAATATTGCAAAGGGACAGGAGGGTGACAGCTTGACCTGACCTTTCCAAAGGCAGGCATAGACCAAGGTTTCTCCAGCCTCAGTCTTCAGGGCTCAACCCTGGCTGTGCCCCAGAGATGCAAGCAGTTCTGTTGGGTGTTCAGCTGCTCCATTAAAAGCAATTTTCCTGGGCTCAGCTTCATCACTCGTCAGTCCTCAACAGGAATGGGAACCCCAATGATAGACCGATTTCTTCATCTTGTCCCAGATGGTTTTGACCCATCACAGCCCTATAGTCCACCCTTGCAGGTCCCCTGAATGCTGAGCAGTGACAAGCACTACCTGAGACATGCCATGCCCCCAGGAGCAGGATGCAGCAGCTTGTCACCAGCAGCAGGACTCTGTTATATATAATAAATACATACTTTACAGGGAGAGTGATCAAATGAAGCAGAAGGCAAGGTTTGTCACCAAACATACAAAGACCCTGTTATTTCACCAAGGTACAGGTGTGTAGTAAAGCAGTGTGGATGTGTGTTTCAGGTCCCTGTGGACAGAGTGGGAAGGATTGGTGCACGCACGGGATCTGTCATGGTTTATCAGCAGGCCTGCCATTCAGCCCCGGCCCTTCCAAAGGGCACTGAGCGAGTTACAAGCAGGATGGCGTTTCCCCCTGACCGGGAGGTCTCGTGTGGTGACAGCAGGGAAGGAGTTGCTCCGGGGTTTTAATTCCCTGCTTATCTCTCTAAATGTCACTTGTCCCTCCATCAACATGTTCCCTGGGGGCTTGGGGATATGGGTACCTTGGAGGCTTGGGCTGTTTCTTTATTTTTCTTTCTTTCTGGTATGCAGACAGTAGAGAGCCCTGTGCCTCACACACTGATGTGAGGGGATGAGGAGCAGATGGGGAATGCTGGAGGAGCAGGGGAAGGAAATCCTCAGGGTCTCTGCATCTCCTCTGCTCCCCATCACACACACACATTTCCTCAGGTCCCTCTTCCTCCTCTCACCCTCTCTCTGACCCTCTTTCTCCTACCAAACTAGGAGCCTAAACCTACAAAGGGGATGAAATCCCATTTTCAGCCCTCTCCTTCTCTCTCTGCCTCTCTCCAATCCCCATCCCTCTTTCTGGCCCTGTCTTCTCATTTTCAGGCTTTTCTCTTACTCCTCTGCTCCTGGCACCCCTCTTCCTTTGCTCTCTTCTCTTCCAGCTGCCCCCACACCGTGGGATGACCAGGTCTCCTTGCTCCCTTGATGCTGCAGTGTTGATATTTGCACACAACCTCTGTATGTCAGGAGGTTCAGGATGCTATTTTATATTGTGTCACTGGACTAATTTTTGGAAGATTACCCCTAAGTACCTCCATTTCAGCATGTCAGGCTCCTGGGTCTCTCATAGCTCTGGGTTTTGCAGAGCTGATGCAGCACCTGGAAGCAACTCCAAGATATGAGAAACTCCGCTCTTCCCTTTGATATCGGGGGATCAAAGGGAAGAGCTAGAGAAAACGAACTTAAAGGCTGAAAAAACAGAAGGCAAACAGCAAGAGGCCCCAACTTTATTTTATTAAAATTCCAAGGCTTTGAGCTGCCTCCTCCTTTGAGTTTAGCTAATGGGTAGAGAAGACTGCAAATGGTTTATGAGTAACCCCGTGTTTTACTCAAGGAAAGAGATTTGCTGGCAGTTTGGTTTTATGCAGGTGAGTGGAAAGTTGTGCTTCTTCCCTGTAAACTAGCAGAAAGGCATCCAGGATCTGAGAATAACCCATATCTGTGCCATCATGCCCTAAAAAAATGACAATATATCAAAGGTGAGGCTGGGAGGGCCATGCGTAGCAGAATCAGATAGGTATTTTGGGGGGTCTCTTTTAAATGCTGCCAGTGAAATATCAAATAAATATGTACTTCAACTAAAGCATGGCAGAAAAAGCATTTGGTAAAAATTAAGTAACGGTATCACAAATCATGTTGACAGGATCTTTTTGGCCTTTCTCTGTCTGTTTCTCATTAAAACGGGGGAGGCTTTTACCTATTTGTCTCCTGAGATTTATTCTTCTTCCCTTTGCCTCTGAGTCACTATCTGCAACAGAATTATTGTGTGCAAATTAGCTGCAAAGGAAGAGGTGGTGACTGCTTGGTTTACTTTTGATTTCATGACCACTGATTAAAATCTTGTCTGCTGCTTGTGTTATCATATCAATTAGTTAAAGCAATCATTAATAACTTTACCTAATTATGGCTTAATTTCTTCAAATGTGGTCTTTGCACAAGATTTCAATTAGCATTAACTCCTCGGCTTGGAGTGGCTCTTTCCAGGGGATTGTCAGCCTGAGCCTGTCCTCACAAACACTGGCTCAAGATCACAAGTTTTAAAAATAACTCAAGAGTTTTCCCTTTTAATTTGCATTTGTTTGTTTGCGAGCCATAAGGTTGCACGCAGGCCATGTTTTTCATCATTGGTCCAAGACACCGGAAAAGACAGAGATGATCGTGTTTGAAACCGGCTTGCTGAGATTGCCTAATAAATCTGACTTTTTGACCCGGGGATTTAAAAGAGACACCCATAAGCTGTCATAAATATCGGCATTGCTGTTGCAGATGTCTATCATTTAACTCTGTTGCCTTGAAAGCTTTGGGACAGTGTCTGTCGTCTTTCAGAAGGGGCTGCTGTGCTCATTCACTCTTTGGAGATGCTCAGGCCTTCTGCAGGACTTTACTCTTCAACTTCTGAAAGCTAGGAGGGAATAATATTGACAGTATGGTCTCCGTGTCGGAGTAATTGGCTGCTCCTGGACCAGGATGATGTGCTAGGTAAGATCAGGATCATCAGAGCTTCTAAAAGGCCCAAGTAAACTGCTGAAATAAATTCTTTCTTTATGAAGATGTCTCATGTTTGGCTCTCTCTACGTCCTCAAAAGAAAGATGCACCTAACTGCCCATTTCATTGCCCAGCTGCCCTGCTTTGGGGCAGTCTTGCACAAAACACGTAGGGAAGAAAAGTTCCTCGAGTTCAGTCAATCCCTAACAAGCAGTGAGTGTAATCCCAGCTGGCGGCGGAGGCAACTTTTGTTCTTTCTGACTCTTCTTGCCTGCCCTTAAAATACCACTCATCACCCTCAGCAATATCAGAGGCTGAACTCTGCTCTCCCTTGCATTAGCTTTCACCTAATTAAGGGCCTGTTAAATAAGGTCAGATGCCCTCTGAGAAATGACTGCATGGTTGGAAAAACCCGCATGGATGCTCAGCTGAGGATGGAAAAGACACCGTGTGAGAGCCGGTATATGCCAGCCAAGAATGATAAAAGCAGTTTGGCCCACTGGCAAAACTGCAGAACATCGTGCTGCCGACTCTCTTGGAATAATTATTTATCAGCATAATGCATATTGTGGCAAAAAGTCAGAGTTTAGCTTGATTTTAACTCATCTGGGTATCCTAGGAGCAGGCAGCTGTAAGAGTAGGGACACACTACACTTCCTGCCAGATTGGTTGTGTGCTCCAGGAGGGATGCACATAACAAAAAAATGGGGTGATCAGTTGAGGAACCAATTCAAGGTCTTGGAAATGCCCCAGATGAGCCATCTATGGTAGAAGAAGATATTCCACTAGGGTCTGTCTCTATCCCATGAGATGCATGGGCATCTGAGATTGCATCTCCCACCGTCCCTCAGTCTTGGGACCTATGTTCAGTCTTGGTGGTGGCATTATTTGTGCCTGAACTCTACACTTAAATGCTCTCTTATGTTTTTCCTCCATTTGGGGGCAGAACTGTGGCTTTCACTTTGCCATCTGTGGAGCTGCATTTGGCTTGAGCTTCAGCAATGTCTAATGTCAGTGTTCATCTCTCAGCATGCCAGAGAGTCTTCCCTGTGCCAAGCTGCTCCCTCCGTGGGCTGCTCAAGGAGGCAGCACAGGAGCTGGAGGATGCATGGAGGCATTTGGAGGTGCTGGGTTCCTGTACAGGATGGGGTGATTAAGCTTTGGGACTTTGGAGGTGTTGTATACCTGGTGTGATTAAGCTTTGGGACTCCTTGCCTCAAGGTATCCCTATGGTGGGCACAGTTGTAGGGGATTTTCTGGGGTTGTGGTGTGAAGAGTGAGATGGGTTGGTGGGACTAAGCAGCAGCCAGGCCTTCCTCTTCCTCCTCTCCCCTGTTTTTCAGTAGGAACATTCATTCTTCTAATTCACCAGCTCTCAACTGGGGCTCTGCTTTCAAAAAGCACTAGCTCTCCTCCTTTTGCACAAAAAGCAAAAAAAAAAAAATAATAATAATAATAAATGAAATGAGTAAGACTGGTGGAAGGGCAGAGCAATACCCATAAATACACAAAGCATCTGTGGAGTCATTCCCTAGGTGAGAAGTGGCAGGGACTATTGATCCTCACAGGTAGGCGATGGGTGGGAAGTTGGGCAGATGTCTCCCCTGGGGCCCGGGGTCGTCTGGGCACTATCGATTGCGGTGTTGCTCCTCTGTGGTGTGTCCTCAGTGAGCCAAACACAGCTTGCTGAGCAGAGAAATACCCTTATTTTCCCAAAATAAAAATAATAAAAAAAATCCACTCCCATCCCTCTGAGCCCCGGCAGACTGCTAGGCTGTGGTTTCAGCTGGGAATAGGTTAGAGTATTAAGGGCAGCTCAAGGAATTTAGCCGGAAATCTGAAAAATCTCCATCCCCTCCTCCCCCAGCCCCTGACCCTGTAACAGACCCAGAAGAAGGGGAGAAGAAAAGAGGAAACCGAAGAAGCTGGTGATTATATGTGAAGCCTGGCAGCTCTGTAATCCTGGACTCCATTAAACATCTGTCTCCTCCAATCTCAGTGACAGCCAGGTCTCCTCATCTCCGCTGCCACACTCAGACCTTACATTTGCAGGTCACTTGAAAGCACCAGCGGTTAATCAGCCCCTGCTTTGGTATTCTACTCCAGCGCAGCCTGGGCACCAGTGCTCCTAGGGAGCGAGGATCTGGGCAGGACAGAGACCCTGCCTCAGGAAATCCTCAGTACAGGCACTTCCATACCTCTCGGGCTTAAGCTTTTAATTTTATTTTTTAAGCCTTTTTTTTTTTTTTTTTTTCTAGTACTATTTTCTAGTATTTATTTTGTGTGTGATACCCCCAAACTCCTAAGCCTGCTCCTTGTTAATGAGGATTAATAACCATTTTGTTGTCAGACACGGGGAGAACTTTTTAAAAGTGCCCCACATTTTTTCTCTGCCTTTTGCCTGCTTTGCCTTGGGCCATTCTTGCTTTATTTCCCTGCTAAATCCCTCTCATCACTTTATACTGCATGATATAGCCATTATCATCATAGATGAGTGCGGTAGGACCAGGAAAATGAAACCATTCCAGAACCTGCCCTTGAAAGGCGAGCTGGCTTTTATGCTCATTTCTATCATAAAAGAACTTTGATGTCATGCTGTATTTTCCAGTTGTGTTTGGATACAAGTGTACTCAACTGCCCTGAAAATGATTTTCGTATAGTATCTCCTAACAGGAAGATGATGTAATGGGAGTCCCTGAAATCTATTTTTTGGTGTATTATTATTATTATTACTATTATTATTACTATTACTACTACTACTACTATTACTACTATTATTATTTGACAGTGCAACCCAGGAAGACTCCCAGCGCTGTAACGAGGTTGTTTCCATATAACAAACAGGGTAATCCTGTTTTTTTTTTTGTGTGGTTAAGGAGTTTTGAAGGGGCAGTAAATCGATGCAAAGGGTTGTGGGGATCGATAAGTAGTTTGCTGTCTGCCCATTCAGTAGGTTTTGTTTTTGGACAGGACAATTTCTCTGCCAAGTAACCCACACAGCATTGAGTCAGGTTGACGTTGGGGCTTTTTGAGATAATGGTAATTAAACTCTTAGCCCTGCTATCTCATCTCAATCCCACCTATTCATGGCTTTCTGTCTACCTGGAAATCCTCTCTTTTAATTCATCTGATGAAGGGATTCTTCTTTTCCTATAGTCCTAACTCCTATGTGCAAAACTACTCTTGTACCCCTTCTCCAAGATCCTGGATCCATGGGTGACTATGGTGTACCCATGAGCTTGTAAAGCATGTTGGGTTTCTTGAGGATGAAAGGCAACGTTTACACTCCCTGCTCCCATGGCATCATTTGGGAAGCTTTCTCTGGAAGGAACTTTTTTGAAGTTCACTTGTTGGTGGTTTCTGCCCCAGAAAACACATGTAACTTGAGTTTCCTTCAGTCATCACAGCAGGAACATGTTTTGATGGAGTATTAACTCCAGGTTGATTCACACTACTCCTATTCCTCTGCCTGAATTCACAGACTGCTGGCACAAAGGAGGCAGGCAGACACTTGCACCAACCTGGTCTCCATCAGGACAAGGTATCCTTATCTCCCAACATCTATACTAATAAATGCAATAAATCAATGTACATTCCAAGACCAATTAGCACAGTGTGAGCAGTGCCTGTAGAGCTCAGCTCTCTTTCTCTCCCCAGAGGGTTTAGCCCCATCCAGACTGTATAGGGAAGAAACCCAAGCCATTCTTGGGCAGTGTTTGGGGTACAGAGTTTTGGACAGCCAAATCCATGCAAGAGACCATGAAGAACTTGACAGTGTGGGCTGTCAGGGCTCTGCAGTACCTCTCTGACTGTAAGAGGTGTTTTGATTCTGATCATCCTGAAGCCTTTAACCTTGAAAAGGCAAGCCTCTGTAGTGTTATATTTTAGGTAAAGCTTGTAGAGCCAACAATTAGAGGGTTCTCTTTTGGCTTCTTCATGAAATAAACTCATCTGCCAGCCATTGAATGGAGACGATGTACGTAACTCCCTGATTGCTATTTTTGCATTCCCTGTAATTGTTTCTGAAAACAATTACATGTTTTTGACATTTAGGCAGGGCTCTTCAGGCAGCTGCTACTGCAAACACTGAGCACTTTGAGCCTCCCGATGTGCCGTGGTTGGGCTGAACTGCTTCATGCTCTGCTACAGCCAACTCCGAGCAAAATGCTGGTAAGGGACAGGACGTCTTTCACCCACAGGATGCAACGTGGAAATGAGCCAGGAGAGATTTGGAAACCCTTCGGTCTCCAGAACAGATGGGGAGATGGGTTTCTTTTCCTTCTGGAGGAAGCTCTGCTTTTCATAAACAACCCTCTCGGGCTTTCTCTGGCTTAAAACCGTCTCCCGACCACCATGTCCATCACCAGCCAAAGAAGGGGTGAAGGAGGAGGTAACAGAGCTCATGGCACAGCTTCGAGCAACTCATGGGATGTGGCCTGCTGGTCCTCACCTGGGAGCACTCTCGCTTTCATTGTGCCTTCACTTGATGCCCTTGAAACCCCAAGGCATTTAGCAATTGGATCAGAATCAGAAACTAGTGTGTTGAAGACTCTTCTTGCTCTCTGTGAGCTGCCTGAGCAGTCAGGCATTGGGACAGGTTGCCCCGGGAGGTGGTGGAGTCACCGTCCCTGGGGATGTTCAAGGAAAGGTTGGACGTGGTGCTTAGGGACATGGTTTAGTGGGTGACATTGGTGGTAGGGCGATGGTTGGACCAGATGATCTTGAAGGTCTTTTCCACCTTAATGATTCTCAGATTCTATGATTCTAAAGGAAACCCATCTCCTGCCACCCCAACAAAGGGTTGTGGGTTCATGCATCTGTGCTATAATCCGCTTCAAGGTGGCCATTTTCTTCACCATTTCCCTTTTTTTTTTCTCTCTGTTAGAGCATTATCAACCCCCAAGACTTTCACCTCAGGCCATTAACCGGCAGGTTGGTCATTACAAACCACTTGGCAGTGACTGATGATGGGGGGGCTCTTTTGCTACGGCAAATGTGGAACTGATTGTCTGGGTGACCCCATTTGACCTCAGGAATTCTGCATTTAACCTGGCTTTAGACATAATAAACTCCAGTAATTAGCAGAGAAATTCACCGGTGACATGTCTAATTGATTGGAAATGCCAGTCCCCTGTGAGACGTGAAGCTGCACTGAGCTGGGGGGAGCCACCTGACAAGCAGGGGGTCATTGGGATGCTGTCACGAGGCAGGAAAATGCCAGGAAGGAATGCAAAGCATGCTGTAGGTTTGCTTTTCTTTCCAGCTGAGCGTGCTGTGGATTTGCTTTTCTTTCCAGCTAATGGACTTGGTGAACATGCTATCCATCACTAATTACTTACCCCTTTACTCAGCACTTTCCCAAGGTTGAGCTCACACCTTTGGGAAAACACACCCAATGTCTGCACAGTCCATCTCAGCCATGGGCTTGCGAAGAGAAAAACACTTTCTGCGATCCTCGACCCCAAATCCAGTTGTTTGTGCCCTACCAAGGAGGCAGATATGGGCCCTAGTATAAAAGACCTAAAAAGACCCATAAAAGACCTTAAAACCTTATAAAAGATGTAAAACCAGTCTTTTTCAGTATGGATTTGTGATATCCCTTCCCAGCCTCGCATTCATGCTTCTAAACTGATGGCAGCTGGAAAATAAAAAAAATAATATAAAATAAAATAAAAATACACGCATATATATACATGATATATAAAATAAATATATATATACATATTGTCTCTTTTTGCTAAGAGGTCTAGAGGGGGCTAGGAATGTCAGTGGTGATGTTCTCTTGACCAGATGGTGGTGGTGCCCAAGAAGCACAGATGTAGACACTGTGTCGTTGACCAGAAAGACTTTGTTTTTTTGTTTTTTAGTGTGTCAATGGGGGACCTTGGTTTTGCAACCTGCCAGTGGCTCCTGCTGCTGTTCAGGACCCAGGATTTCACCCAGCTCTGCATCCGAGATCCTGCAGGGTCGGTTTCCTTGGGGTGCATCATCCCCTTCCCAGCAAAGGGAGGCTCAGAAACTAATCCAGGGCTTCGGGGGCACTTTCTTACCCCAGATCAATAAATTAAGAAGGCAGAAGAAATACAGTGACAACACCATATGCACTGAAGCATCCTGCGGAGATCGAGGAGTCTCAAAACAAACATTAGATGTGCAAACAGTGTATCAGCATCCTCCGCGAGGGTAGCTAGCTGCAGATCCATCTATTGCCTTCTATCATTTGTTTTCATTAATTTTCATAGTTAAACAGATAAAAGTGCTCCGGGGCAAATATTGCAGGCTCTCCCTGCTCCCACACAAGCCAAATATCTTCCTTTTTCTCTTTCCTAGCCTTTCTTTTTAGCTGACAATCAATCCACCTACTACTAATTGTGGCACAAAGTTTATATAACCAACTAATCACGCTGACTCCTTGCCCCTGTCTTCCCCAGGGACGTGCTCAGGCAGATTGAGGTTGTTGTACCTCCTACTTGGAGGAACAGCAGCAAGTTGGTCCTGGTACAAAACGATCTTTTGAATTCCAAAGTATTCTTATTTGATGTATTTGATTCTATTTGATGTATGCAGATGACTTAGTGTTTGTCTATGTTTGCTTCCTCACCCAACTATTTAAGGGAAGGAAGAACAAATCATACCTGATAAATAATTGCAGTTTTAAATAGCATTTTTTTTTAAAAGAGACTATTTGTAGGTTTTAGCATAACCATTTTCCCCTGGATCCTAGAAAAATAGCCAGCTGCTTTACTGGGCTGATGAAAATTTCTTTCCCAGCTTGGTGAGGTCCCTGGAAATGCCCTGTGTATTTCAACGGGATTTTTTTTTCCCCATATTTGTTCCTTTCTGTCATTGCCTCTCAAAAATATGACTTTTGGTTGTTGTTGTTTCTCCACTGGAAAGCGGCCTTGGATTTATTGCCAAATTTGCAGGGAAAAATACTTGTTCTGGCTCTGTGATTTGCTCTTAGGCTGGGGTGCTGCTCTTTCTCCTGTTGGCTGTGACAGTGGTCAGGTGAAACTCAGACCTGATGTATATATATTTTTTTTTGTCTCCTTAGTGTTATCTTGGATTTCATAAGAGGCCACAGGCTTTTCCTGACTTCCCTTTTTCTTGGTGAGGACTGGGGGTGGGTGAGTTGCCCTAGTGGTAGAAATCCCATTACATCTTTCCTCTGTCGTGCCACAGGTCTGTGGTGGGGTGATGCGGGTGACTGGGAGGGTGATGCACGAGCTCTGTGGTTGCAGCTTATGGCTGTGGCCTCTCCTAGGGATGTGCAGTGCAGGAGACATAGGACATCCAGAAAAACTGGACTACTGATGGATCCAGCACATTTGTGGATCCACTGTACTGATGGTGCCAGGTCACAGGGCAAGAGAAAAGCCGTGTCACATAGATATGTCCCACCACTGAGTTACATCCCTCCACCATTGTGCTAGTATAAGAAATTCACCACTACGAATGCCATATTTCTGCAAACGTCAAAACACATAAGGCAGAAAATAGGGAATCAGATTTATCTTTTTTTTTTTTTTCCTAGCTGTAATAGTTGGCAAATCGTAAGCACATAGCCTAACAGAAGTATAATGAACTCTCATGTATATGTATATTCCTACTTGTATTGGACCTCAAAGGGTGTTACAAAACACGAACCTTGTTCTGTAACCCCTCTGTGTGGTCAGTGTCTTCTGAAGTTGCTGACAACTTTGGATCCTCGAGTATAAACTTAGATATATATCATATATATATATATATATATATATATATATATATGAAAATCACCTTCTGTGCCTGGGAGGCACGTCTGGGATGGAAGGCAGCATGTGTTTGGCAAAGCACAGCACCATTACATTAATGCATCTGCAAATGCACCGGGCTGGGCTGGCAAGGGGCTGTTTGGCTAATGGAGTGCCTGGGCTAATAGAATTAGCCTCGCGTTCACAGCCTGAGCAGGGAGGAGGGGAGCTGTCCCTTTCAGTCTTCCTCATCCCCTGATGTCTTATTCCCCCATGACATCCCAGGAAGGGAAGCAGGAAAGGGGGAGCCTTAATACAGAGAAAAAATGTGCTGGTGTTTTCTGTCCTGGTGAACAAGAGGGGGAAACCAAGGCGCTGGGTGGCGATGCCTTCATCTGGGTAAGATGCGTGAGCTGCAGGAGGACTGATCTGCTGTCATGCTTCACAAACCACCCTTCCCTCAAATGGGACAAGGTCAGAAACGTGTTTGTCACTTGAGCTCCAGGCAGCAAATGATGCTGATTTAATTAACCCAGAGAGCCCTGCTGGCCTCATCTCCGAGGGCTCGGGACATCACAGAGTGTGGGTGAACGGAGGCAGGGGGAAGAGTGAGGGGGGACGAGGGCAAAGACGTGTGGCCACTGAACCATCAGGAGCCATCTCAAAGCACTTTGCTTCTCACTACCGAAAAGCTCTTTACAATTAGTCTTGATGTGATTTACATTTACTTTAAGGCATCTGCATAAGGGGGGATAATGCACAGGAAATGTAGTCATGAGCTCCTGAAAGCTTATGGGGACTGGCAATTCCCATGGAGCAGGAAATATCCCTTTCACTGCAACTGGATGTGAGCCTGGCCATACAGGGGATGTTCATGGGCTGAAGCGCCAGAAATCCACCCACCAATCTCTCTGATCTGTCAGCTGCATTTATGAAGTGCCCATCAGCGTGGTCTTTAGGCTTGCCTTTTCCTTTCCTCCTTTGCAATAGGTGAATTGGGATCTTGGGCTTGTTTCTTAGACAGAAAGGAGACAGTCCTTCCCTGCAGACAGAATATTTTCATCCCTAGCAGAGCAAAAGGCAGATATCAATAAGCAGGAGGACCGGGGGTTCTGAAAGCCGGACCGCCTCTGCCCAGGGGTGGCAGGTCTGCTGCCAGGGAGCTCATCCCGACTTGCAGAAAGTCACCTTGGCCAAGGGCCTGTGAAATTTTAATGCTCCCCACCAAATATTGACTCTCTGAGGGCGTCTGAGTAAGCCTTTTGCGGAGAAGTCGATATTTGTCTGATGTTTCAACGGATAATGTTGCTTTTTGCTGGATTTCCACTGGGCTCTGCTGGCTTCTACCAAACTCATTGCACAGTATCTGGAGCAAGATAAAAACCTGTGATTAGAAGGAAGTGTTCCCTTTGGAGGGCTGTTGAATATTGCTTACTTTTTCTTGCCTTATTGCTTGTTTTTGTTTTTTTGTTTTTTCTGGGTGCACCCCACTCAGCTCAGCACTGCATGTAGCCAGGGCTGGATGCAATCACTTTCAGCCCTCAGCAATCCTTTTCCAGCAGGGTCTCCATGACTCTGCTGAGGAACTTAAGTGCTCAGATACCACCAGTGAAAAATGCAGCAGAAGCATCACAATAAATTCCAAAAACACCAGCAATTTTGCATGACGAGTGTGTTCTTCCCACATATTGGAGATTATGGCAAAATCATCTTGACACTGCATCATGAGCTGACATGAGCAGCTCTGGGCTGTCCAGCTAGGTAAAGAAGCTCCAATTTTAGGTAGGGCTGTGTCCATCTATTGCTTTTAGAAGACACACTGCTAGTTGCCTCGCTGTACTCAAGCTAATCAGTTAAATCCTGCAGCAAAGACTCCTCTCCACCCCTGCGGTGTGATAATTCTGCCATCCCGGGCAATTTGGTGTCTGTCCTGTACAGGTCTGAGCTGCAGGAGAATCCCAGTAGGGTGAAAGTAAATATATTGCCTTTCAGGTAGCAAAAACAACGCTGCAGGTTAGCTTCTCCAAGTTTACCTTCCATGTGGGACTCGGTCTGAGCTGACTGTGCCTCCTAAAGAAAAATAATCCTGTAAACAGTGTAGCACTGAACAATTAAAGCACTTCTCCTGCTTGCAGTTGAAATTTATTATATTTATGTTTACAAGACAAGCAAGGCAGATATCAAAGTAAATAACAGAAGGAGCTAATTTGTATTTCTGTTTGTGCTCGGAGGAGTTAGGAACTAAATCCAGGTGTACTAAAAGAGAAAGAAACCTTTAATTTCAGTGGCAGCTTGGGCGTCTGATAGCTGTGGGAGTCTGGACTTAAAAAAAATGCAAAGGAATTGTCTTCAGTAGTAAATAGCACAGGGCTTGTGGCTGCATCTACGCTGCTGCTTTAAATGTACCCAGATCAGGTGTGAATCTCTGTAACATATCTCCCAGTTATCTCTACTTTCCAGCTTTTATCCTCATTTCAGAATAACTCAGCCTGCATGACCCCAGCTCCTTTCAAACAGATCAGACCAGCAGATCTGATCCAAGGCTATAGCCAGTGCTAATACGTGGGTAGTCCAGGGGGCTTTGAGAGGTACAGCTTGTAGCAACCCTTCTGAAACACACACGATGTGCACACTGGGACTGTAGGTCCTTTATATCTATAGATCTGCCCCTGCTGTGCCTCCTTGTATGCGTACATGTGGCCTTCTGCTCACGGTGCAGTGGTAGGAGGTGATGCTGTGGGCTGTCTGAGACGTGTTCTGTGGGCACAGCTTGTTGGATCCCTCCTGGATCCTCACTCACCTTGTCCAACCTGGATGCTTGGACTGCTGGGTGATGCCTTCAGAGACCGGTGGTATAAAGCCAGATTTTTGGGGTGGTCACCTCAGCAGTGGATACCCACCACCCATACAGGGCAGAATAGGACAGCCCGGGCTGTCAGCCCAGCTGTTCAATATTTATCTGGCCTAGAAAGATGCTCGTGTGAGCGGTGTCGTATTTAAGAGGTGTCTCCACTTAACTGGAGGTCAGAGTCCACACTCTGCTTGAGTGGTGGCATCGTTTCATAAAAAAGCTTTTTCATTAATTAAAGTCCCTTAACCTTGCATCGTGCTCAGGGTTTGGTAAAGAACCATCATTTTTTTTTTTTTTTCTGATCAATATATATTACCATATTTGCTAGAAAGAAGCTTCCACCCCCTCACTTAATTAGCAGATGAAAATAATTGTGTGCATTTGAAAGCGTTTTGTGCTTCTAATGCCCATTAACTAGATCAGAGTTGCAATTTTCCTGTTCTTAGGGACTTTTGTCCACATGAGTTACCCAAAGGGACATAAAGCATTGTTTGGTCTCATTCAAATGACATTTCAATAAATGCCAGAGGAAAACGATGATTCTGTTCTGCCTTTCTTTTTCTTTTAAAGTTGACAGGAAGGGGATGAGCTAATGAGAAATGCCTCAGCCTGTGGATCTGGAGTTTTAGGACTGAGATTTCTACACGGTCCCCGTGTGATTTTTCACAAGTCACTGGGGGCACGTTCCGGCTCCTTGCAGCCGGGTCTGGCATTTATTTTTTTTGTAGCACCCTGGGCCACTCTTTCTGATGAGCTTTCCAGGCAGGAACAGGGTTATTAAATTTATCCACAGTATTAATGGGAGTGGGCAGGAGGGGAACTGTTTTGTCTCAAAACCCTTCCCCCCCCCTTCCAACTTTCAACACTTCGGGGGACCTGAAGGGGTTGTGGGCACTCAGCATCTGGGGAGATAACCTCCCAGGGGAACTCACACACCAGCAAAACTTTCTCCTTTCCTTTTGCTGGGCCGGAGTTAATCTTTTTTTCAATCCCTTCGCACTGACAAACTAAAAATTAATTGCTAGTGCATGTGAGAGGTGAATGAGCAGGTGCCCAGAAAAGCACAACAGAATTATTGATTGATTTTGCTTTAATTAAGTGCACCAGAGAGCTGGGATCGGTTTGGCCCTGTGCTTGATGCCAGGAACATCACTGAGAGGACATGAAAGGATGGCTGCTGCCAAGGGATGATGGAAGCTACGCAAGGAATATAGAAAGCTGCTTTAATGCTGGGTTCGTTTGAGGAAGCTGGGGCAATAGCTGATAACTATAAAACCACTGGGGCAAAGCTGCAAACACTTTTTTGAGGGGCATCCCTCAAGCACTTAGCTCTGAGAAGGGAGACCTTTAGTCAATGGGAGGCGAGCACGATGGACCAGCAGCTGTGAACTGCCTGCCAAAAGGGCAGCAGGCAGCATTTTCTGGCCTCTGCCTGAAATCGTCACCATCCAAACCACCCAAGAGGGAGCAATCTGGGGGAGGTCCACACTTCTGAGTCCCGCTCCCTGCTGATCCACCCATTTTCTAAGACAATTTGGGTAAAACGGTTAACCCTGGCATGCCCTGGCTTCCATGGTGGCCTGAAATAACCTCTCACAATAACAGTGTTAAACAATCTTCTGCAAACCACGTCACGGTGGTTCCTGTCCTCACTCGGCAGAGCATGGACCACCAGGATCAACCTCCCTAAAATCACCTCTCTGCTATATATATATATCATAAGGGACTTGTCCACGTCAAAACACCCCTGCAAGCCAAGAAGCTTAGGAGCCCAGAATTATATAAAAGTGACTGCTTTTGTATTGAATTTCAGGACAGATAGAAAAATACCTGATATTGGGAAAGGTTTGCAAAAACTGAGCTTCAGAGAACCTCTGTTGATCCTTACCTGTAGGGGGATGTTGTACCTTGGAACTGTACTTCTATGCTTGAAGCTCTTCTTATATGTAGGGATGAAGACAATGCAGAAATTATGTTCAAACTAAAGATTTAGAAACAATGAAGGGTGGAATTCAGATTTGATTATTGACTGAAGAAAAACAAAATGTAGATTATTTTCATACTTGCATAAACATGACTGAAACCTCAATATGATGTCTAAGTCTTGCAGTAGGAAGTTTCATCATAGCCTATGAAAGCAATAATGAATAACCACAGGGGAACAGTAAAAGATGCAAAGCATCAGTCCATTTGAGCTTTTGGCGTATCAAGCATGGTGTTGCCACCAATATCAGCATGATGTTACTGGAAACCTTTGAGCAGCATTAGGGTTGGGGTTTATATGGGAAACTGCACTAAGCCTTTAAAAGTATCTAGGAGTCTTCAATGAAGCTAAGAGCATAGAGACCTTACAGGACAGTTGCAATCACATCTCTGAAGTTTCTGTGGCCGTGGCCCAAGTCTAGCACAGCATCCGAGTGCCTCAAGGTACAGAAGTGCTCATCTGGCAGAGATCAGCTCCAGCCTGGTTAAGCTGAAAGTGAATATCCGCCTGCATCGTGTAAAGCAAGCTATACCTCTCTTTATATATGTCTGCAAAGATGCTGAATATCTTCACTGCTCCTTTATTTTTGATGGCATTCTGCTTATTTCCGTGGTGTGCGTAAACTTGCAGTCTGTTCATAAAAAAATAAGATCACAGCATGGCCTCCTTCATATCTGCATATATATACAGACACACAGCGTTTCTCCCAGCATGCTGAATGAATAAATTCTGGAGTAATTTTTCATTGTTCCCTTTATAAGCTTCAAGGAAAAAACCCTCAGAAGCTAATAAATAATTAATTCCAATGAAATTGCTGCCTACTATGCTGCATGCTGGACCTGTGCTAGCTCAGGCAGCGCATGGGATCCTGGATATCTCTTGCATATGGTGTTGTGTTATTTCTGCATTTCTTTTGGGGGATCTAAAAAGTTTCCCTGTGTGTACATGTACATATGAGAGCATGTGAATGTGAAGGTGAGAGACAGGAGAAAACAGTTTCTTTCAGTCTGTGCATGTTTTCTACACGTGTGTGCAAATAGATCTTGCCCTCTGATTTAGATATGCAGGTTCCTTTATTATTTAAGACAAATGTGGGATTCATTTTACTTCTTCAGAATAAGACGGATCACTTGTAGTCCATAAAGTTCCTGGGGAGCTTTTCTTTTTATCCCGAAAAAGCATTTGAAATAAGTCAGATGAACTTGTCCTCTTTATATCTACACATGCAGACAGTGTAAACATGTGGGTTTTGTGTGGTTGACCATAATAATATGGTTTTGTGTGTCTGCATAATTCACAGATTACAGTCTTGCTTACTGTGCACTTATAGGTGAGGGTATGTACATGTGTGGGTCTAACCACAGTACACATAGCTATACTGACGTTATGTTACACAGTGTAATGAGGCACTAGGAAAAAGCAGAAGGAAAGGGAAAAAAAAAAAAAAAAGAAAAAAAAAAAAGAAAAAAAAAAAAAAGATGAATCTGTGTCTCTCTTGAGGGTGTACTTTATTAGAAGTACCAAAATAATGATGTTCGGGGCTGTCTTCCCAGCCTGTTAAAAATGTTGGGGATCTAAGGTTAGCTATATGCTGACATCTTGCTCTGTGTTGCACAGTCTAAGCTGCAAGGCTCTGATCCACGTGGCCATAGATAACGGTTCTCTGCTCTCTTTGTAAAGCCTTATCCAAGGCTGTTGCAATATTGTAGAATCGTAGAATAGGTCAGGTTGGAAGGGACCTTAAAGTTCATATAGTTCCAACCCCCATGCCATGGGCAGGGATGCCACCCACTAGATCAGGTTGGCCAAGTCCCCATCCAGCCTGACCTTGAGCATCTCCAGGGATAGGGCATCCACAACTTCTCTTGGCAACCTATTCCAGTGCCTCACTGCTCTTATAGTGAAGAATTTCATCCTAAAGTCTAATCTAAATCTATCCTCTTTTAGTTTAAGACCATTCCCCAGTATCCCCCAATATTCCCCATTATTGGTATTGGTACCCTGGGCCTTATGCTGGGACTTGGATCATGGAAGTGGTCCCATGTCCTCATCGGGATGGCTCACAGGGGCATAATTTACACACAGGAACAGGAGATGTGGTGCAAATACAAATGCATGTACAACTGGTGTGCTGGTCTAGGCCTTAAGAAACAGGGCTTTGCTCCCGAAACCCGAGGTAATTAATTTCTATTTCTGCTCTTTGTTATGCTGATTTGAAGAGATTCATCTCTTCAATGAAAATCATCTCTTCAATGAAATTCATCTCCAATGCCTTGGAGCGCCTTTCTCCCTGCACTTTCTGCCACTCTTGTCCACTCAGATTGGACCAAAATGTCTTTTGCTACTCGTCTGCAGCAGGGCTCAGCACAGTGGGACTCTTCTCGCAGCAAGGGACTCTTGCAATATAAATAAAATAGCACAGATAAATGATTGCTTTGCCACTGGGCTTGTTCAACGGCTGAAACTTAAATGAAACAACCCACAAATTCATGCAGAGGCGCATGTAAAACAGCAAGTTGGAAGAGCAAAGCCGGAGCTCTTCCCTCGCTAATTCCAGCAGCTGGTTTGCATTGGTAAAGACAGACTAAAACTCAAGGAAGGAGCCTGGGCTGTGACATCCCTGCACGATCAGGTCTTAGGGAGATGAGAATATAGCTAGGGGAAAGGAAAAAGCGGGGAATAAGCAGGGCTCTGAGTCACTGTTGCTCTAGATTATTGCTGCCGGCTGCTCAGGCACGCTCTGTATGATTACCATTTCCAAGTGAGCCTGGATCTGTATTTCCCTTAATGTGCCACGGCTGCTTCTCCTGACCTCTTTCACGCCACCTATTACCTCAGCTCTGCTTCCCCTCCTTTCTGATCGAATTACTAAAGCACACAGTGGAGTCTCTTGGCTCAACAAAATTTAATGACGGTGACAACAGAGGAGGATAATAAAGATAAATCAGCTGCTCCCAGGAAGGAGAGATGAAGTAACAGCAGAGTGAGTTAGAAGGCTACACCATGGAGTGACCCTAGCAAGTGCATCGTCCTAGTCATCCCTTTCATCTCAACGTCTGCATTTCTTCTTCTTTTCAGGGGATTTGACAGGGAAGAGTAGAGAGGAGCAGGGACCAAGACACTAGAGACCTGGGCCATGTTTCTGCCTCAGGCACACGCTCGCTGGGGATTGTGGGCACATCTCTCCAGCTCTTCTACATCTCCTCCCCCAGGCTGTAGGCTGAGAACAGAGCAGAAGTCTTTCACGGGGCAGGCTGTCAAGGACATCAGCTGTGGGGTTTTGATCTCATCTGCAGCCCTGTGCACTAAAGTGAGCCACAGACTTAGTACAGGGAAATGGAAGCTTCACGGTTTGTAAAGGAGCACCAGTGAGAGCATCTTCTTTTTCAGTGTCTATAAATCCCTGGGCTTCTCAAATCATGTTAATCCATCTTTTTTCAATTGGCCGTTCTCATGGAGGCCAACAGAAGCAGGCTTATGTCTGTGTTTAACTGGGGAACCATGCATGGCAGGAGAGCTGTGAGAGGATGAGGGTTACAACTTGCCTTCCTCAGCAGCCAAAGGCGGATGAGGGATCCAGTGCATCAGTGAACTGCACTCGTAGCTTGGGAGAAGAGGCAGTAATCAAACTGGATCCGAGCTTTACACCTCACCCAGAGCTCCTCAAATGGACAAACCAGCTCCTGGCTCTGCAATACCCACGCCTACTTCTTCCACCACTCTCCTGGAGACAAGCAGAGACACGGCCTCAAATGACTGTGCCTATTGCAATTGCTTTTCTGACATTTGCCATGTTTCCAGTTGTAGAGCATTTGCTGTTTAATGATAATGCCTAGAAAAAAACAAACAAACACCCTTCTAATTGCAATCACATTCCTCGCCTCTCCCCTCCCACCAGGTTGTTAAATTGTTAAATGTTTGCTGCATTGATCTCAACAGCTGAGCATGAAACAGTGAGCTGTAGTTGAGACCTCCTGCGAGCTCGATAAACTTAATGGACATCCTCGAGAACTTTAACTGGGAAGATTTAGCTCCCATGGAAGAAGGAAGCAAACACCCGGAGCAGCTTTGTCTGCCTGTTGTACCTCATTTTGCCAGAAACAGCTGCTCACGCTGGGATTAGCTCAGAGGTTTGTACCAAGCAGAGGCTGACTCACAAGAACAAAATCAGGAGATCATTACATCTCCATGCAGGCTCCAAGTGCTTCGGGCTGTGCAGAGAGAGAGGAAAATTAAGTGGAGTCAGAGCCCAATTTGCAGAAATGCTGTGAAAGTTTTGTGCCTGACAGAGGAGTGGGAGAAGGGAGAGCCTCAGCTCTGCAGGATGAATGCTGCAGGTCTTGGGATGGAGCTCCAGGCTGTGGGATGGAGATGGTGGCTGAGAGCACAGAGGTGGCTTGTCATAACATCTGTCTTGCTGTTGTGCCTTCCCCTAACAGAGACAGTTTGATTAGGGTTCATACAAGACAGACAAATGAGAATTGATTATTTTACAAAGACCCTAATTACTCAGAAATTCGACATTGCTCCAGCAAAGCATTGCTACTCCTTGTCCTATCCAAGGAAGTGGCAGAGTCTTCGCCCTCTTGTACATTTCCATTCTAAAGGTAACCCCTGGGTTAGTTTAGAGGCATCAGCTTGGCTGGAAAATTGTGTGGATGGGGTTGGAAAACCGTGTTGGGCTAATTGTGAGAGGTGGTGAAACCTGTGAATGGAGAGCCCATGCAGAATGAAGACAGCGTCTGATGAGTGCTCTCCATCCTTGGCTGATCGTTGCTGTGAATAAGGCAATGATCCAACAGGACAATTTAATATGGTATGGATTTTCCGAGGACATTTTAACAAAAGAGCAGTTACTGCTTTAGCAGCCAAATGTGGCTTTATAAAGATGTATTTCCTAACGATGAAAGCTCTGGAGGGAAGGAGAGAGGAGAAGGAGATTAGAAGGTTGCTTGGACAGTCCTTCACCATGAAGTTGTGTTTGTAACTCAGGGTCTCCTCTCTGCTCATCCTGGTCAGAGGATAGCTGGTGGATGGAAGGAGCTCTGCAGCTGTTCCTGTAAGGGCTGAGCAGCCCACAGGGCTTCACCAGAAAGGCTCTCAGCCCCAGTTTAATGCTGACGTGAACTCAGGGTCACCTTTCTCTGTGTTTCTGTCTTTCAGGCTAGGACTTCCTCCCCCCTTCAGCCCTGTAACATAATAAACAATGACCCGAAATGATCAGTAAGCCCATTCCTCCATGGGTAAGTCATCACTGCCTGGAACAGAGCAGTCTGCACTTCCATCATCTACTGATGGCTGCTGCAAAGTCTTTTGTTTTTTCTTTTTTTTTTTTTTTTTTTTTTTTTCTTTGCACTGCTCACAAAATAGCTAGCTAGAGTCATGGATCAATACTCAAACTACAAGGCACCAAAAAACCATAAGGTCCAGACCTAGACTTGCTGCAGCAGGGTGTAGATCCACTCAGCCTGTCCGAAGATGGGATTAATAAGCCATCCAAAAATAACCTGGTGCCTTTTGCTGGAGTGTGACCACAACAGATTGGAGGCAGCATGAAATGCAGACACCTCCAAGGTGCCTTGCTCACAGCAGTGATGTTTGGGACAGCCAAGTGATGGACACAGAGATCAGCTGAAACAACAGGAGCAGGTTCAGCAGTGCCCGATGACATTGCATGTTGGTGTGCTGTAATTAGTGCTGATAAAGTGCAGTATATCCTTCAAAATTGGCTGATGACCTGTGTTTAACCACTCAGCCTCCCCAGTTGTGGTTTACAGGAATGGTACGTACATACTGGCACTGTCTCTTTCTTCTCCAGTGGGGAAAGGGATGAAAGTTCGTGTTTCCCCTTTGTTAGGTCACAAAGTGTTATTTTGGGCACCTTCCAGAACCAATTCATTACTTGTCATCTTGCAGAGTGAGGGCAACGTAAAGCTCTGCCACGTGCTATATTGATCCCTTGACTTGATTAGTTAGTGTATTGAATACCCTTGCTTTTCTAATCTAATTAATGCAAGATAAATACTCTGTGCTGGGGCCTGGAGTCACGTTCTAATGGTAATCAGGGAGTAGGACTGATTAAAACCAGAAGGCTTCCGGGATAATTTATGGAGTACTTGACACTGTTGGCAGGTTAGGCTACTTTTTTAGGCTCCACATCCAAATCCATCCTCATCCCTCAGTTTGATGGCTCTGGGTCTGAGGGGTTCTGGACTCTTGGGTGAGACACTGGTTTGGGGCTCAGGATAGCTGGTTTCTCTTCCCACCAGCAGTGGGGAAGACTGTGCCAGAAAGGCAGAAAATACATTTATTTTATGACCTTGAGAAAATCACCAAATCTCCTTTAGATTAGCTCTCATCCATAAAATGTGCATGAAACCACTTGGCCTTATTTATTTGGTTGTGTTTTCTCTTGGGCTGGCATGGTTTGATGAAGCTATACAGCGCCAGGCACATGAGGACTTCGCTCTTGTTCAGGAACGGGTATGCAAATACAACTAGATAACTGGGATGTAGCTAAACTCCAATTTGTCACTGTTTCAGCCAAGATCTTGGTGTTTCCAGACATATAAATGCTCTGGATCAATAGGTATAACTGGACTAGGGAAGGTGATAACAGTTGACTGCATGCATGGATTAATTTACTAAGTCCCCCTGTGAGTTAAGTAATTCTCATGATTATCCTTGTGATGAAGATGGAAAAGAGGCAGGAGAGTTGTATTGGCCCCCTAAGGGGATGTGTGCTGCAGACGTCTCCTGGAGATGAGCTCAGCCTCAGGCACATCCTAACATAGAGGGTTTGGAACTGGGTGGTCTCTAAGGTCCCTTCCAATCCAAACCATTCTGGGTTTCTGTGTTTCTATGAACATCTGGGTGTGCAACACCTCCTGCAGCTTCCCTCCAGAAAGCAGACATGTCAGGGAGGACAAGTGAGGAGTTCAAGGGTGGAAATCCATCCCTGTCAGTAGAGGTACCAGTCCTGAATGCTTCTGGGATCCACCAAAGAGTGGGACAAGAGTCCTGTCACCTGTGAGATTAAAAAGTTGCAGGGGTGGTGAGGGTCGGTCCAAGCTCTGCCTCCCCTGATTGCAATCTCACGGTGCATGGGATTGAGTGAACATTTTTTTTCAGGGAATGGGGAGCAGGGGCATAGGGTCACTGATGGCAATGGCAGGGCCATTTATTCCAATTTCTTTCTTTTGCATATGAGTTTTCCCAGGTGAGAGCACAATGTACACAGCCAGGGGAAGGCAAGGGCAAGTTCAGCAGCCAGATGTAATTGCATTTTCCTCCACAATTGCCCCCGGGGCTGAGCCAAGGCCCTTCTGCGCCTGTCTCTCCCCTCACAATGCATCATAGCGAATTGGTGTAAAATCCAGTTAAAAGGCCACTCGCGGGTCTCAGCTGCTGCAACACGAATTGTGGATGAATTTTTTCCCCTCCCGTATACGCCTGATGGGTTTTGTCATCCAGCCCCATATGGCTGGGTCGCGTTTCTTCTCTCAGCTTGGTCGTTGGTCTCTCATCACAGCTCTGCTCCCTGCTTGTGAGCCCTCGCCGAGCAAGGCCGTGGAGCAGACTTGGTGTTTTACAGCAGTGTCATTACAGGAGGATCTCTCTTCCTTACACGTGTAAAAGAGAGCCCAGGATTGATGGAGCGTTGGAGTGGGTAATCACAAATCCAGCTGCTCCGAGGTAGCTGAGAATGGAGATGGTGCAGGACGGAGGGGAAAGGGGAGTGGGGCCTGGGGGAGCTCTGTGGGGTACATTTATCACTCTCTTGGCAGAGAGGTGTGATTTATATGGACAGAGCATAAATCCTGTTGGAGTTGTTGGAGACTCCATATGGGCAGCTGAGCGCTCAGGCCTGCTGTGGTGCTGGAAGTCGGTCCTGAAACGGTGCTACTGCTACTGCCTACCATCCCACCATCCTTCACCTTGTTGTTTTTTATTTATTTTTTTCTCAGAGCTTTCATTGCTAGGTACTGTTCATCTCCCCACCTCAGAGCCAGCCTCTCGGGCATGTACAGTGGTGATGGCTCTGTTGAGGTGGCTGCATGGGACTGGGAAGGGAATTTCCCTGTGCTCTGCTGCCTTGAGACATCTCTACTGGAGCTACAGCGTCTGTTGGAAAACCTCTGTTTTCTCCTCACATTGCAGAGGCTGAGCTATTAACCTGGAGCAGGTTCTGCTCTAGTGACTACCAAAAAACTTTATGGCCTTTTCTTTACTCTGAAGGTGGTGAGGCCCTGGCCCAGGCTGCCCAGAGGAGCTGTGGCTGCCCCATCCCTGGCAGTGCCCAAGGCCAGGCTGGATGGGGTTGGGGGCAGCCTGGGCTGGTGGGAGGTGTCCCTGCCATGGCGGGCTGGGATGAGATGGGCTTTGAGGTCCCTGTCACACGGGGGGGGGTGGCCCTGTCTGAGCCTGGCAGTTGTCACTGTGCTTGTGTCACAAACACATCCACCTGCATGGGTCTCTACCCTGCCCTACCTCAAATACCCCCACGGACACTTGTCACCCATCTCTTCCCTCCCAGTGTCTCACTGTCCTCATAGTCACAATCTGTGGGCACAGCATTTGCTTTCAGGGTTGTTTGGGCTCTTCAGGATTAAGGTATGGCTGTTATAAAGCATAGTACTGCCTGCCCAGAGGTAGGTTACAGGGAATAGGGGTGTTGTCACACGGGTTCATTCTGAATTATGTGCTGTACCTCCAATAATACAGCCTGCATGTCCTCCCTATATTCATTTTACTCCTAGCATCTGATGGGAAGGTTTGTCTACTTTTCCATAATACGGGAAAAAAAAGCCAAACCACTTTTCCTTTCAGTCTTCTGTTTTGGAATCTGGAATAGTACATTTTCCATTATTTTTCCTCATCACTGCACGATCACTCTTCTCTGGATTTAGGCCATTCCTTGTGCACCCCAGTTTCCACTTCCAATTTACAACTGCAGAACTGCTATTTGGCGAGAGTCCGCAGACACGTACGTGGAGGGGCCCTAAGAACTTGGAATGAGCCTTGGAAATTAAATAATAAATGAAGACACTCCTCCCCTCCCCCCACACACTACGTGTTGCTTCAGCAAACGTCGAATAAATCACAGAGCTGTGTGGTAATAAATCTTTCATGAGATTAGGGCCATCTGAACTTCAGCGATTGTGTGGGGAATGTATAAATTTCACATGCAGATATAGTGTAAAAAAAAATCTTTAGATTAGTTATTAACTTTGGAAACACTTGATGAGTTTTGATTCATTAAGTGTTTCACAGTCTTGTTAATTTAATAAGTACCGATGAGGCTGTAATGTAAGACAACAATCAGTAATTTGGAGGGGGGAAATAATAAAGTAGTCATTACACAGCAGAATGTTTAATCAAAGAATGTGGAAACTTACAGTTTCACATTAATTTGAAAAGGTTGGAGATTTAAAATTAATATTAGCTCTGACACAGGGAGGCTTTCTCTACAAGCAGATAGGGCTTACATAATTGCTCAGAACAGAATTAAAATGCCTGTAATTTTAATGGCTTTACCTTCTTTAACTGGATCCCCCGGCTCCATAGGCAGAATAGAAATAGAGCTAAAGCAGTTGTGGTCCTTCAAATCCCCAAGTAAAACTCACCTGTGGAGAGGAGGCTACCTGTAGCATCAGGGTGACAAATCACAACGCAATTAGGCTCCTGTTGGGGAGAGCACTTAAGCACCTGCTTAAATGTAAGCAGGTAGTAGAGTACCGCACTGAACGGGAATATGCGTAGGGAGGAGGTTAAGTACTTTATTGAATTTTGGACTTCCAAACATATTGACAATTCACAGCCTCAGCAGGGCTGAATGCGATGTTCAGGGGAAACTTGGGTATTGATTAATTCTGAATGCTCCTCATCCTTATCCCATTTCTGGTTCCACCAAGCCTTACTTTTTTAGAGTTACGTTGTGTCTCCTGCAGCATCATTTCTTTTCATTGGCTGTCTCTTGCCTTGTGGCTGGTCTATACCTTATTTTGGGTTAAATCTGTCAGTTTTAAGCCAGAGAAGCTAAGAAAGAAAGCAAAGTTTCTGCAGAACTCTTCCTGTTGATCCCCTGGTAATTCTGGGTCTTGTTCCCAAATGTCATTAAAATAAGAGACATCTGAAGAGACCTGGTGTTGTGATGGCTGATGTTGGACAATGTCCTTTGCTTGGGAGAAGATTAAGAAATCTCTCTCTGGAAGAGATGTGGAGACTAACCACAGGTGTTGGAAACCCGCCTGCAGATCTGCTTGCAAATGGCATGTTTGCTCAGAGTATAGCAAATATGCCCCAATACCCAACAGAAATTGTCAAATATTTGGCATTGTTCCACAACCGGGTGTAAGAAAGGCCATATGCAGATAGAGCTGTCAAATAGATGAGAAGAGCGAATCCACCAGTCTTCATGGTTTTGTTCTTCACTGATCTCAGTCCACTAATTTGGCAGTGTTAAGATGGTATCGCAGAAGCCATCATGACACCTTCATTGGGCAAGTATGTGTTTACAGGAATTGTGGTGGCTTTTCTGAAGCTGTAGGGATGTGTGGACGTCATGTTTTGCTTTGACAACATAGGGTTTGCTTATCTCAGTTGAAGTTCTTGGATACCTCTTCTAGAATCATACTCAGAGCCTAACAATATACAGAGAAAACACCAATCATTCATTAAACCATCACACATTATTCTCTGAGCTTGGAGCTGTGTAAGAAATTTGGGAGTTTTGGCAGTGATCAACAAACTGATATTGACTTTAGTATTCTTTTGGTGTCCTGTGCTTGAATGGAGAGAGCTCTTAGGAAAATGAGACATACCAAGTGAGATTCAAATCAGCTATGTCCACCATGGGGAAATCTCCATCCGGCTTGTCAGCAGAGATCCAACTGATAGTCAGAGTCATTCTTACACCATGATTCATCTCAGGGGGTGTCTACACCAGGAAAGCCAGCTGTGAGCCAGCTTGGAGATCACCATTAGCAAACACAAAAAGTGGCCTCATTAGATGAATTTCAGGCCTTCACAGGCATTCTGTTTGCTGACACTCATGTCCCTTGAGACTCCTGAATAGGGAGCTAGCTCTGATAAAGCCAAAGCAGAAACCCTTCCCAGTTTCCAATGCTCTTTCATTGTGCTTCCAGCATGCAAACCATCAGCTCAAGTTTTTGTGTGAAAACACGCTTTGTCCTCTGTAGAAACTAACATTTTTCACTCTCCCTGGGAAGCAGCGAAGAAAATCTTCATTGTATTCTGGAAATAGAAAATCCTGGATGAAACTAAGCTGGTCTGTTTGAAAAAGTCTGATAGTTGGTTTGGAAGAATACATAGTATATATGTATTTACTTTTGTGGAACAAAAACAACCAAGAGAGCAATTAATGGAAACTCGTTCTTCATTGTTCTAGATGCAAATGTTTGATCGTTGTGCAGACTTTAATCACATTTCTGTTTTCTCCTCCACTGGACATGTATGTTGATGACTGTGACCAGTGAAATGCATTCTGTGGCCTCTTGAAGTCAACACTATTATTCTTTATTGGCTTAGTATGACCCATTTGTCCATGTTCCTTGGTCTGTCAAGAGGTTCAGAGCCATTTTCTGCATCTCGGATGCATACTTCATCTTCCAGGCTCTTGGGTAAAGGGCCAGTGTCTTTCCTGTCTTTAAGGCCTATCAGTTCATTTTTCCCTTCTTTAGAGAAATAAAATCGATTATTATTTTTTTTTACAGATCACTTAAACCATCTTCATTCTTTGTTTTAACACTGTTTATTAAGCAGAGGAGAAAAAATTAGATATTTTTGTTGTTGTCTTACTTTTATCCCAGTCGATGGCTGTATTTATTGAGAACTGACAGACATAGCACAGGAAGAATTGCTTGCTGTTAGCTTTTCTCTACCTGCTACTCCTGAGCAGTTGTAACCTTCTCCCAGTTTTTGCCATTATATCCTGTGCCCACTGCACATTTTTGCTCTGTGTTTTTCATCCCAGTTTTCATTGGTTGTACCCTTGGATTGACAAGCCAGACTTTTTTAAAAGATTCACGTTCTTTCAACTAAAGTTCTCACTACAACTTTTTAATGGTTACATTTATTATGTACTTTCATGGCACCGGGAGCTGAATAATGATAAGGAAGCAAAGGTGCCTAATATTTATAAGGCTATTGCAAGCTGCCATGTATCCTCATGTGGCTATTTGCACAGCAGAGGGGCTTATTTGGGGGTGAATATTCTATTAAGTAGTTTCCAAATATATCTGCGAGGATGGATGGATCATTTGTGAATTGTAATAACTTTCCAGTAGAGAAGAAAAGCAGATTTTCCAACAGGAACCGAAAGTCAGATTTTTACAACACTCTTTCACCAAAGGAGGTACAGGGGTGGAAGAAGAGGGCTGGAAGCATGTAGCTGCATGAAGGACCTGCAGGGAAGTCTTGCATCTTGTCTGGAGGAAGGATGCTCTGACCTCAGAGTGCTGAGGGAGTTGTTTGGCACACCAAGTACCAGGTACAGCCAAGAGCTACGAACAGCCAGGAGCTTCCAAACCCAACATCTCCCTACCACCTTCCCAGGAGCAGATGCCTGGGACCTTTTCATCCCAGCCTCATGCAGCCTGTGTGCAGGAGCAGGGATGTATTTAGATCACCCACAGCATGCCGTCTTGGCTCTTTGATCCCCAGGGAAGCAGCCACGAGCTGTGAGGGCCATGGACCAGGGGCTTTTTCAAGCACTGTGCTCAGCCATGCCATGGAGGAACTGGATGCTGTGATGACTCGGAGCGTAGCAGCCATGCTCCTGATCAGGATAGCTGTTCCTGAGAATATTTGCAAAGCAGACGCTGGCCTGGAATTAACTCCATCTGTTTCAGAAGCAGGAAGTGTGCCGTGTGTTGTATAATGCCAGGGATTTCACGCTGAGCTGAGCAGTCCCAGCTCACTTTCCAACAAACTCTGCCTTCCCTAAGCCATTGCAGGACAGCTGTCCCAGAGAGAGCAGTCTGTTTTGTGCTGGACACACAGAACTGGCTAGGCTGGCAGGGCTTTCTTGATTAAACCCTTCAGGAATTTCTCAAATCCTTCAGCAGCCCCAAGCCACGTTCCTCCCACCAACTGTGATAACTTTGAGGGGGCAGTAAGCAATCCCAACTGCAGCTCTTTGGCACTGCCAGACCTTGTCTCTACAGCCAGCAGAGAAAAGTAGGGACTGCCTTCAAACCACCTATTAGATGTTTCAAAGACATTTTTCATGATTGCTTCTCACTTTTAGCTGCACAAGGAGCCAAAGTCTGGCATTTTGGGGCAATGGGCTGACTGAATGGGTCATCACTGTCACCAACTTGGATGTTACGTGTCCAGCTGTGGCTGAGGCACCACAGTTCCTCCACCAGCTCCCAAGGTTGTACAGAGATGCCATAAACCATAAAATGGACTTAGATCATGGACCACAAGATGCCATAAGGCCATTAAATGATCTTATTTTAGTGAATGAAGCACCATCCATGGTGGTCTGTGGACCCCAGGTTCAGAGCTGCAGCTCTATCTGTCCCAAAGGCCATCATCCACAAATACTACAAGCAAGTAGTGGGTGAATCAGGGTGTCTGCATGTGAACTACATTGTGATTTTTGCTCATCTTTGTACCAGTGTTTGCCCTAGAGCCACAGCCTTTTGGCTAAAATTACCGCCACGATAATCTGCAGAATGGGTTTAGTAGGCTTCTGTAATGCAGAAAGCTGCAGTGGTTGTAGTTGGTGGCATTAGCAGAAGAAAAGAGACCTTAGCAGTAGAAAAGAGACATGCCAGATATATCCTGGCCAGATCTTGTCAGAATTAGGGAGACGCAATGAAACTACTCATCTGACACAACCCAGCGATGTGCTAAATGCAATGCAGCATGTAGTTACAGTTAATAATTAAACAAAGCAGAAAAAGTAGTCTGTGTACCACAGGCAAATGTGTGGGAAATTCTCTGTATCTTCAAGTGTCAGCTAATTTATTTAGGGAAAACGATCTAAATAGAAGCATTACCCTCTAGTAGATCTAATAATCAGCTAATATGTCTGGGAAAGACAGACGTGCATTCAGAATTGGAAACCTCAGGGTATTCAAGTCTAACCCAAACTGTGCCTGATTTTTTTTTTTCAATTTAGCGTTTATCTAATACAAGGCTGTGGTTTGCTCTATTCTCTTAATATCTTGCACACAAAGAAACTGAGATAGAAAGGAGCAAGAAATGTGCTGGAGCTGGGTGATAGGCATCCTTCAGGTGGGAGCTGGACCTACACAGCCTGAGTTCCCATGGGGGCCCAGGATACCACAGCCTGGGCTAAGAAAACACACATTTCTCTCAGTGCATTGATCCCTTGGTCACTTTATGAATTGAATTTACTCGGGAGGTGAGATATGAGATGGAATTAAGTCAGCTGCTCTGATCACGTTCACATCTGGATCATTTGTTGAAAGGGGACCCATACCTTTATTTTTTGTTGTTATTTTTCTTGTTCATATTCATAACTTCCTCTTTTACCCATTTCTCCCCATCTCCTCTCCTCCTCCTGACACATTGCTTATAGCATTTTTTGGAAGGAGTGAGGCAGTGAGTGAAGGCTCAGTGAGCTTCATGTGTGCGGAGTTTTCCAGACTGCTGCTTTTGTCCGTGTCCTGGAGATTAGATGCAAGATGGATCTTCTTTTGTCTGACCTGTTTGAGAAACTTAATGTGCAGCCACATAAATTATTCTCCCTCCAGGCAGGGCAATGTCGCTCTGTGTCTCTGCTGGTGACACAGGCATATTTACAGAGGGTTCTTCTTTCCAGACAGCATTTTGAGGGGACTCTGTGCTATCAAGTACCCCTTCGTCCTCCCAGGCTGGAGAATTCATGAGATCCTAAGTGCTTTGCACACAGAAGCATGACACTAGTGAATATTAATTTTATTCATAGTGAATATTACTTTCATTATTTACACACAGTGAGTATTACTTTTACAAAACCCATGTGATATAGAAAGCTCACCTCAATCTAGATTGCAAATAGAGGATGAGTGCATGACACAGGGTACGGGCTCATAAAATACACAGTGCATAAAAAGCACAGAAGTGCACAAAGCATGCAGCATGCAGAGTTTTGTGTAAGACAGCAAATGCAAAGCAAGCATAGCGTGTTGATAGAGCCGTGCCTCGCCAGGACAGCGTGCACCTCGTTTCTGCATCTTGTGCTCCTCGTGTGAATGTGTGCATAATGGCCTGCAGCTGCACACCAACATCCTGCCTTCAAGCACAAAGTGACTGAAGGGAAAATGCGGCTTGTCATGAATGTGACACTTGTTTGTATACACATAAACGTACCATGTGCCTCATTACGTGATGGGAGAGACACATCGCACGTGTACATCAAACGCACATAATGCGTGTCTCACGCACTTGTACAGCGTGTACGTTTAGAAAGCTATATCCATAACACATATTTTTACAGCAGGCGCATGAACAGATGCCCGGTACATATGGATATATATCACAAGCACAACACACATACAGAACGGGCACATGACGCTGGGCATAAGGAAGGCTCTGGCTCTTTTCCCCTCTCTGCAGAGGAAGAGCCTTCCTGGTGTGAGCTTGGTTCTCTTTTATTAGTTTTCTGGGAAAGGCCACGCGTTACAGATGTCAGCTTATGTTGCATGGCACGTTCCTTGCCTTTACTTAAATAACTGCCCCTAAAAAAATCATTTGTCTTGGAGGTGTTTTTACGCAGAACCGGAGATTGTAAGCCTGAAGGGGAACACATAAAAATAAATCACAGGGCAATTGGTGAGTCATGCATTAAAATATGCTGGAAGTTGGGTTTTCATTTTAATAGTCTGGGACAACATGCACATGCCAGTGCTTCCAGTGTGGCCAGAGATGCCTGAGTTGTCCAAAGAATCATGCCACTCTGTTTGTCTCTTCTTATGCCCAATCTTTCCATTTAAGCCCAAAGCACTGTCTTCCTCTGTTAGTGCCCTATGTCCATCTGAAATTTGTCTAATCAAATCCTGTGTATAACTGGTGGCTAATTTGGTCTGCCAGCTCCTTCTTTCCATTGATTGCATTGGGAACCAGTGTCAGGCAGCCCTGGCTAAGCACTGCTGTGAGTCTTCCATCAAGAAAAAGTACAGTAAGAGATGTTCAAATCCATCTTGGGTGCCGCATTAAAATGTAGACATCCCCAGACACTTATATTGGTTCATTCCAGGTTGCATTTTTATTCTGATTTGTTTAGATCTGCCCAGCATTTTATGTGGATGTTGTTATGTCTGTTTAATCATGGCTTGTGTATCTCTTTAGTTGCTGTTGAATGATCCAGAGAACTAGTTTAGCTAATAAAAAGAGCTTAAAACTCAAAGTCAACAAACAATGTTCTGGCCTAATTGTGCTAGTTTAATTCAAATTGATATAACTCTTGAATGTAGACAAATCCGAAGTATTGAAACTTAGCTTCTTCTGCAGACACAATAGGCGGGCCCTTCTGTATTGTTTCATGAGCATGATGACAGTAAACTCAAACAAAGGACTTACATCACTACAATTTTGTTCCATTTTCTGTAAATACTAGTGAAGGAGGTCACATTTTTAGAATCTTTTTCCAAGAGGACCAACCATGGAAAATTGAGATTTGAATTTTAACACCCGCAGGAACAAAGTTTTCCTTTATTTCTGTTGGTTTCTTATATTTTTACTGAACGGAATCAATAAATAGAAAAAAAAATGCAGAAAATGTTGTCCTAGGATGGGGGTTGGGAGCACTTGTGCAATCAGCAGTTGCAAAAGCAGTCCTTCATGCTTTATATCTTGTCACCAACACCTCGAGTATATCAGCATTTTGGAGTTCGCAGTAACACGTGCCTCGGGGAATAAATGCAAGGATATGGCTGAAATGGGGATCTATATATAACTCCACTGAAGGAACGCACAGGCTGTAACTTGTCAGGTATTTTCTCTAATGAAGGTTGATCTTGGGGAAGTCGGCACCGGGGAGATCTGCAGACCAGATGCTCCAGCACGCAGTCCGGGGCTGGGAGATTTAACGCTGTAGCTGACCCCGTGGCAGGTCCAGGTTGCCCCGTTGGGGCAGAGGCACGTTGGATTAAGTTCTTTGCAGTTTCTCCCCACTGGGGACCTGCGGTTGTCCCAGCCCAGGATTTTGCTGCTCTTGGCTAATGACTTGCTGATGTAGGTCTTGCCACTTCTCCACCTCAGAGCTCCACTCCAGCTTTGTGGCCAGTGGAGGTTCAGGTCAAATCAATTGTGTTGGAAATTGGCTCCCATGGGCAAGATCAGATTTGTTTCTCCTAGAGGTCATTGAGGAATAGCCTTCTGTGAAGGAAGGTCTGTTTAATAATCAACGAGCTCTGGAAATCAGTGATGGGTACGAGACAGTTACAAACTCATTATCTCATAGGAGAAGGAAGTTCCCATTTTTACTTAGCACAAGGAAAAAATACAAAGAACCCTACTGTCAATGAAACTGAGCCTGATTTCCCATTGTGCTGAGTGACCTTGGAGGAAATATAGAAAACCACATCAATAGCTAGGTCAATCATTGCAACAATACAAGAATTTGCATCCTTGGACCTCACTGACCTCACCTCCATGTTGACCTTGGGCTTGGTTCTTGGGCTTTGCTATTACTGTCTTGAACTGTTTACTCTCATCTCATGCTCATCTTTCTTCTTCTTTCCATCCTGCCTTCAATGTCCCTTCTTCACTTCTTTATAGTGCTGCTGTTTTGCTCTGGTACCTAAAGATTACCTTTATGTTCCACATATAGCTCAGCACTGGCAATCCAGACAGCTTAGTCCTCTCAAGTCCCAGAATGGTATCAATTACATAGAAATATGTCCAGGAGAAGCTGTTTTCCAGACATCTTGTCTAAGTACTGTGTTGTAAGGAAGGGTCCACTCCTTGTCCCTCCAGCTGGTATAGCTTTGAGCAATACCTTTCATTTGTGCACTCATTTCTCTAAGTTAAGCTTTTTCTTGCTGGCAGATTAGTTCCTTCTGATTTTTTTGTGGCTTTATTTTATTTTATTTTATTTTATTTTATTTTATTTTGTTATTTATTTTCCAAGCAGACGAGGCATTTTCTGGCTGAATACTGGAGGACTTGTTGATTGGTGTTTAACATAATTGCCCTTCTAATTTAGGCACTTTCCCATTACGGTATAGGCAAACCAGAAAAAAAAAAAAATCAATGATGAGTGTCTGATAGGCAGCTAACAGAGAATTAATCAGGTAATAGATTGACTAATGCTTACGACTCTTGGAGTTCTTGCTGAGTTTGCATCTGTCTGTGTTGAGACAGACCAACTCATGTCTTCAGTGAGATCCTTACCTGGCACAAAACTGTCCGATACAGCAGGATTAAGGTTGAGGACTGTAAGGTGCCTCTATTTGAGTGACCTCAGGAGCTGTTCCTTGGTGCACCCCTCTCTGTCTTCCAGACTTTATTATTTAACCAGCAGATTTGAATCAGGTGGGCTGTGGGTTAAGGTCTAGGTATCAAAATGACTGCATCCATATCAGTTAATTAAAAGAAGATTAAGGATTTACATTGGCAAGCATTTCTCCTTCACTTAACTGAATTTGAACTGAAATCCCTGCCAGCTTGTTTGTCCAAACTTGTAGGAATGTCTGGGCAGCACTTGTCCTTTTTGGAAAATGATATTTCTATGCTATGCTTTTCCAGAAGTCCTCCAAAGTCTTTTGGGGAAATATGAGCAAAGTCCAGATGAGAGTGCTAAATAGGTAAGGCTATATCAGGCAGCTGGGGTCCAGGAGTTTCACTCACTGTCCTCTGCCTCTGACCCCACTGTCAGCACCTAGTACATGGAAATTCTGATTATTTAACGTCCAGAGACTACTGGGAGAGTGCTCAGGAGGATGTTCATGTACAAAACATGCAGGCTCCTGTGTTATGTTGCCTGCCTACGGTCTTCATTCTCCATCTGCTGCACAACCTCCCATTATGCAAATGAAGGAAGCTTGCTTAAGGTTTATTTCTTAATTTAATAAATTTAATTTAATAAATCTGAACGTAATACATTTCTACTGAATGAAAGGGTAGCTTATCACATAAAATAGCATCAGCTGTCAGACAGCCCCGCTTGTTCTCTAGCATCTCAGACTGCTTGAGGGTTTGTTTTTAAGAAGGCAGGCATTGCTTTGCCAAATCAGATCTGCAGCCCAGCTATGCCTGTGTCTTCCTTCTGATCATGGCCAGAAACAAGAATTAACTGACCTGTCACTAAAACAGAGTCGGGATGAGGACCAGATGGCTGTAGTGCTGTGCAAGTGAGAGGAAGTTACGTGCAGTGTCACACTGTGTGTGGTTTTCTGGTTGGGACAGCACCGTCACATCTTGTCGATCTCCCCTGTCTGTCCCTAAACATCAGATTTCCTTTTGCAGAATTGATTTCCTGATGCTTCCCACCAAATTCTGAACGTGCAATATGCCAGAGGAAGGTATTTGAAAGGGCCTTCTTTTCAGACGTGAGTTAACTTGGCTTGGTGATTCCTATTTCCTGAGGATGTTCACAGTATCTGATGAGATTTCAATACTGCAAGGTGAGAGTGCGCTAATCACCTTGTCTGATCTTCTGCAAAACAAGCAGAAATTAAACCAGGGACTTCCCTGAATTAACTCTTATTTGAAACAGAGCAAAGGGATAGGAGACACTCCAGTCTTTCTAAAGACATTAAGTTGTCCATTCTGGGCTAGAAATGTCCTATCTGGGCAATGAAGTTCAATACAGTTGTTGCACTGATGGCAGCTCTTAGTGTAAGATTTAAACTCAGAATCCAAAGGCATCCTGCATAGGATGGTCAGCACCTGAGACCATGATGTCCTGCTTCAAGGAACCCTAAAGGAGATTTAAGATCTCTGCAGAGAGGAGTTTACTGGTACCGCTGTACATCCTGGATGTTTAGCTGTGGGTTTGGTCTGTGGGTAGTAAAACATAGTCCCCATACTTAGAAAGAGGACTGAAAATGGTGAAATATACCAAGCATAGAAAAAGTTTCCCTAGGAAATAAGGAAGATATATGCTTCAAGTGAAGCAGGAAATCAAAATGGATACTAAATTACTGAAGCTTTAGTAAAAGCCAAGAAGAAAGAAACAATTAATTGGACTCTCATTATTTGGAATCTGTTCCTGCAAGGATGACTGTTCTGAACTGCCTGCAGCACCAGTGATGAGAACCTCATTCAGAAAGATGGAAGAGCTGACTGAGTCAAACATTTTGTCCCATTTTTCTTTTCTTT